>CM031239.1:97547674-98147674 GCA_018340775.1 Taxus wallichiana var. yunnanensis | reverse complement strand
AATACATTGAGTACTATTAAGGATTTCAATAATATTATGGGACATACATTGACAAAAATATGTGATGTTGGAAGGAAATATTGGGATGATAAGGTATTTGTTGTACTTTGGGCATATAGAACTACTTACAAATGATTGAATAAATCCACACCCTTTCAATTGGTGTTTGGCGTGGAGGATGTATTTCCTATGGAATTCATGTTGCCATCCTTGTGTATTGCGCGCATAAGAGGATTGGATGATGAAAAGTTGTTAAAAAGAAATATACAAACCGATGCGATTGGATGAGTGGTGGGCTATTTCTGATGGATTTTGAAGATAGAAAAAGTGAGGTAAAAGGCAATGTCATGATAGACATGTTTAGAATAAGGAATTTGAGGTTGGAAATATGGTTCTCTGTATGATTCAAAGTTTGTGCACCACCCTGGGAAAGTTGAAATTTCATTTGTTGGGAACTTTTTTGTAATGAAGATACTTGATTCAGTGTTGGATGGCAATATGTTTCCCAATTACTTCAATGGGAGTAAATTTGAATCCCAATTATAAATAAAGCTTCTTAGTGTTTTTAATAAAGGCAATATTTCCATGTAGATTAGATTTCCCTTTAATGTATTTCCTTTAGTGTGTTTCTTTCCATCGTTTCTAAGATTTATCAATTTAGTTCGATTGTGTTGTAATAAAGCGCACTTGCGCACCAGGAGTTGATTACTATCTATTAGATTCATGCATAGAGGACCATGCATACTTTTAGTGTGGGGTGGAGAATAGATATAATTTTTATAGGTATTGGAATATGAACGTCTTTTGAAAGATGGGTGTACATAGAAGAAAGGTGTTACATGTGCTCAGTTGAAGGGATTTTAAGGAATTTTCTCAATTAAAAGACCACACATAGATGGATGGACGCATAGTGTAATGTGAGGTAGGAAAAAACATTGGAAACTACTTGATATAAGGTGCGGTGGCTGATGTACTTTGGCACATGAATGTTCTCGTAAGGAGGTGGTGGACTGAAAAGTAGAGGTACGCTAGAAGGTTACGACTAGGGTTAAAAAAATTAGTGAGAAGCGAAAAAAAAATCTAGGAAACATAATTAATGTTGGGTATGGTGGTAGGTGAAGAGAAATCAATGAGAAAAAGTTGGAAAAATCTATAAAAAGAGGTGCTTGTGATTTTATTTTTACCTTGCATGTTGAAGAGTTTGAGTTGTGAAGTGCATACAAAGAGTATTTGAGTATGAAAGTGCGTGAAAGAGCATTTACATGTGTCAAAATAGGGTTATCTATACATGGTTGTTGAAGGAGATCCATTAGAAGGGTGTTTGAGTGAGGAAAGGTATGTGGGAAGTATATTTATGGAGCTAGGGTTTGAGGAAACAAAATTACAGCTAGGGAACACAAAGTTTAAGTTCTAGTGATTGAACGAGTGCAAGAAGACATTTTTATCATCACAATGACACCCAAAAGAACACTGGAGCTAGCTACCCGAGGTAGGAGGTAGAAGGAAGAGGAAGTAGATGTTGAGGACATGCTTGAGTCACATTTTTCGAGATGCATCATAATGGGATTGGATTGGGATTCACATATTAGATAAGTAAAGTAAGTGACTACAATTATCACACTAAGTTTAATAAGGATGATATGGATAAGACCCTGGTGGTAAAAAAAATTTGTGAATATAAAATGACATGGTCATCTACGATGATGCAAGATAGAAGTTGTTGGAGAATGTTGGAGTCATGTAGCTATATGAGCTACTTGAAAATTTATATCAGTGGTTGATGTCCCAAGTCCACGAGGAATTTTTCTATTTTGCGAGTGGCATCAAATGTGACCTACCCCACCCTTAATTGGAAGGTTGACATGGTTGAGGAGCTTAGGCATTGATATTGGAAGTGACCTTAACGATGAAAAGGGCATAGAAATAAATTCTCGCATTGGATTATGTGAAGGAGGGTGCGATATGGATATTGTTAAGCTAGAAAATCACCCTGTGATTCGGGATTCCACACACCTCCTCACCAAATTGAATAACTAGGAGCACTGGAGCTAGGTAAATAAAATGTGGCTCCATATCACCAAGAAGATGTCTGAGGGAGTGGTGTATAACTTGTCTAATTTCATTTTTGAGACTATAATTGAAGAAGTGCACCATGGAGACAAGATAATTTTTGGTGCTATTTTATTATCTATTGTGTTTGTGGAAATTGGGGTGCTCGATGGGCCAAAGGAGTATTTGGAAATTTCTTGAGGAGAAAAAGTCACTTACAGTCATATTTTCAAAGTACACATGTGATGGATTTGTGAGTGTACCATACACATAAAGGTTGAAAATCTGTACAAAAACATGTGCGAATATTTTGAGTATGAATGGAGAATACCCAAGGACCTTCCTTCAGTATTGGATAAGCAGGCCCAGTTCGCGGTCTATCAACATTTTTACATAGGCAAGTTTGGAATGAAGGATGGAAAGTGGAGCCCTTGGTAAAAGCTACCATATGCCTTCTTTGCATGATATTTCCAAGCCTCGGTGCATATATTTTTAAACACACACATATTGGGTTTTGATGAAGACAAGGTGGACTATGATTATCATATGCTCTAGAAGACATACGTGTATCCGAGTAAGTATGATTATATAGAAAATTTGATCTCTGATGATGTAAATATTAGTTCAATGAGTTTGGAAGTTGGGAAACTTAGTGCATGGCTAAGGTATACATCTACCTTAAGCCCATATTGATGAATGAGAAGTACGTTGAAAATGAGTTCAAGCTCCTTGAGTTACCAAAAGGAAATCATATGGTGGGCACATTGCAGGGTGAAGATTCCAATCCTCCCCACATAAATGAAGAAGAGGAGGAGGAATAAATGAAGGAAGATAGTGGTGGCCTAGATCATAGCTTAAGAAGGTAGCCAAATGTGTGGGAAAATAGAATGCGTGAGGAAATGCCTCCTAGACAAGAAGAAGGTGGAGAAGTGATATTGGAAATGGGTGTCATAGAGATAGATAAAGGTTAGGGAATCGAGACCATGGTTTTAGAAGAGTATTGAGGAGAACCGAAACACAGAGTGTAGGTGCGTGACCCTCAGCCACCGAGGAGATCACCCAGAACTTGCCCCGTCAAAATTGAACAAAAGGAAGAGGCACAAGTATTTTCCCACTAAGGAGAGTGAAGAGGAGCTATAAGATGAAAGTGAGCATATCATAGGGGAGACTTATGTTATTGATGTGGATACAAAGGAGCCTTATAATGAAGAGATGTGGCATGACATTGAGGCTTACAAAGAGCGGGAAGTGGCAGGGGGTGCTATAGGGGAAGAGAAAGAAAAAGATAAGGGAAAACCATTCGGTGAGCCTACTGGTGAACATATAGGAGTGACAAGTGGAGGCTCGAATGTGGATACTTGAAGTGCACATTCTTAAAGGTCAATGGATTCTAAGAGAAATAAGGAATAAGAGATGTATAAAATGCCAAAGGAGTTGGGGTATGTTAATTACCCTTACAAAATTATTTACGCCAAGTTTCAGAGTACTTTGGACCCTGCAAAGCTTTGTGGATGGGAATTGATGGACCCCTAGGGTGTGAATATGTGCACGAGGAAACAACTATCTTGGAACATGCAAAATCACATAGATAAGCTGAATTTTATGTAAAGGAGGAATCATGTGTCTGTAAGAAAATGAAGAAGGGGACACATGCCACACACAAGACTATGAAGCCAACAGAGTTCATAGATGAACAGGAAAGTAATGCCTTAGAAAATATGACAATAGAAGTGGCACGCCGGAATATAGATAAGTCAGCCGTGCTCAAGTCATTGTTGGAAGATAATAAGAGTCTAGAGGAAAAAGTTGAGAAACTAACAAAAGTGTGCAAGAAGGACAGGGAGAAGAGGTAGTAGATTCTAGATTTTATGGTGGATCTTGGGAAGGAGATTATAGATGTGCATCTAGACATAGATGAACAAAAGAGCAGAAATATCAATCCTCCTTACACTTCTTACAATATTGTGTCCATCTTTTGATCAAGAAGTCAGGTACACTAGAGGAAATCATAGAGATGGCTGTACAAAGGGAGAAATGAGTTGTAATAAAGAAGGAGAGGACAAAGAAGTAGGTTACGTGAAAGATAGTTGAATATGATGCCCTACTGCAAATAATTAAGGAAGAATTGAAGAAGGCAACACCGAATATACATGCAAATCTAGAGCTGATCATTAAAACAATGACATTGGTTGAAGAGAATGAGGTCCTTTTCACCAAGAAGAATGAGACTTTGGGACATGAGGAGAGGATGAAATTGCTAGCAGAGAAGCATGATGCACTCACAACAACCCAAGATCCTCACAAGGAAAAATTAAAATAACTTGGGAAACTGATAGCATGGAGAATGGATGTGATGGATGGTATGACTTTAGGTTTGGAAAATGTTCTCAAAGTGATGAAGAAAATGGTGAAGATACTACTTTAGATGAAATGGATGTTGTGCTTGGTGATATTCTTGCTAAGGAAAAGAAGGGACTCAGTGATTGGAATGAACTAGAAGCATATATCAAGAACGAGTACCCTGAACCATTTTACTCCTGTAGAAGAATAGTGGATAAATTATTGAAGTATTTCTACATTCTTTCATTTATCCTTTGATCTTTTATTATTTATTATTGAAGAGATAAGGTATGATTACCCATTTCGGGGCGAAATGATCTTAGTATGGGGTAATGTTGACTAGATGAAATATGTGAAGTATCAAAGTTTCATGATAACAGGTATGTAGGAAGGGGGCGCATTGGCACGTGAAAAATTTTGGTGAAAGAAAGGTGTGCGCGGGTAAGAAAAAGTTTAGAACTTATCCATTTTGTGTATTACGGGATAAAGATGGGATGGAGTGCAGAGAACGCTTTAGATAAAGACATGAAGACTTCAAGAATACGAAGGATATTTTGGGAACAAGAAGAATATCAAGAGTCATGTAGAGTTTGAGCTAATAATAAGATTAGATATGGAGTTAATTATAGATAATCTATTATTAGGTAAATCTTGCATACTTCTTTAGTTATCTTTGTAAGCATGCATGGCTATTTTGAGCATGTGACCTATTTTGAGAGTGCATGGGTAGTGAAGGGAAAGTCCCACCCCCCTATATATATGTATTGATTTGCATAGTTTTGAGAGACCAAACCGAGATTGTGATATGGATTGTGAGTTGTTATGTTTCCTAGTATGATTTTACGCACATGACTTTGTGATGGTATTTATGATGTGTTCAGCTACTAGTTTATCATGAATTAATATAATGGATCATTATGGATGGATATTTATTGTTGATGTCTCTATTGATGGTTATTGTATGGTGAATCTAGTATTAATACTTATGTGATCTGTATGTTTTACTTATTATGTGTGTTTCCAAATTGAGCTCATGGATTTGATTGTTAGAATGGAATATGCACTTTGAGTATGGTTATTATGAACATGCATGCTAGCACCCTAGTAAGACAATAACAAAGAGGAACTTGGTGCCTTTTCGTGCTTTGGGTGAGGCTCAGATCTGTCGAGTGATGTTCCATCACGTCTAGGGTTGTTGAGTGGGAAAATAAGACTACAATACCTAATAATGCTAGGAAGGGGGAGAATAAGGATGAAGCCCCTAAGTGTATTTTGATGAATATGCTATCTGATAAAAGTGAAGTGTAAGGGTCCTCCACTTGATTCTTGTGGAGATAAAGGTGTGTGACCATGCTCTAAGATTGGTGATGTATGAGATAAATGATGTATTGGTGAATGAGATCTATGTGCATGAGACCTATGAGGTGATGAACACCTATGTGAAGGAGAATGTGGAGGTGATGAACACCTACGTGAAGGAGAATGTGGAGGTGATGAACACTTATGTGAAGGAGACCACGGAGGTGATGAACACCTATGTGAAGGAGACCGAGGAGGTGATGTATACCTATGTGAAGGAGTCATCCGAGTGGTATACCTAGGCGACGAGATGGATTGGTAGATCGATGAGATCGAGTAGGTCATGTGCGAACAAGAGATCTAGGAGTAGATTGTACTTTAGATTTGAGAGGTCACGGGGACCTAGATTCTCTAGTGAGTGAAACGACAACCTCAAAAGGAGGCTACGACCATGGTGTACATGGTAGAACACTTGTTAATAGTAATGACTTGTTTGTTTTGAATGAACTTTATAAATAAGTGATTCATGGAAAGCGATATCTTGAGTAGAACAGATCTAGGGAAGACCTAAGAGAATGTCACACCCTTTTATTGAAGGTGCCATAATAAATGGCACAAACATGGTAAGAGGACCAACTGTGACTGGAAGTTTGACATAACCGTATGATTTAGGAATTGGATATGAAATATGCGATAGAGGATAATCGATGAAAACAAGAAGTGAAATAGAACACACACACATATGAATCGATTGATCAATCATTGAATTATTAATATCGTGAGGCCCAATAGAAGAATTGATATCTAACGTGTCAGAGGATAATGTAGCATGATATTCGTAGTCAGAGAATGCAATGAATGGTGGAGATGCATCAATGTGAGTGTTGGTCGTCAAAGAGGACTTTACGAAGAGCACGGTCGATGGGGACAAGAAGTCCCTCCTCTTTAATGGGAGAGGTTCCCTTATTCGAGAAACGAACCTATTTACAAATATACAAAACATGATTTTCTGGTTGAACTTGGATATTACGAAAGTGTTTACTATAAAGATCATCAATTACAAAAGGACTGAGGAAAGAGAGTACGAGAATGAGCGAGAAAGGCAACATGTAAAATTATAGATAATGAGTAATTCTTTATGTATGCGAAGTTACAGTGAATTGAAAACAAGATCATTCGTATCGTATAAATGAGATGGAATTTAAAGACACAAAGTTCTGTAAATAACATCTGCTAGAACACAAAGTTTCTTAACGTAACACAGATTCATTAATCAAGGACACAAAGTTCCTTCTTGGTTATACAAGATCACCATGCTTGCAAAGTTGAAAAGTATGCAATCGGAAAGACTAACAAACTGGAGACAAATGATCTTCACAAAATTTAAATGAAAGCTTAGAGATAACAGAGATCAGATAGACAAAGAATGGAAAGCCCTTCTGTATTGATTTCTTTATGATCTATTTACACTTTTAGAAAATAAACCCAGTTCTTCCTCCTTTTCAGAATGGCGTAGAGAGGCCATTATATAGCTTACAAATCAGTTACTCTTCGTAACTGCTTCTTTTAACCAAGAATAGTTAAGGACTGCCAACCGCAATACCTCAACTTTTTACAAAGAAAACGGAAAAAGAATGGGAAGAAGAGAAAAGAATAAGGAGAAGAAGACGGTGGTCGATTCACGAGAGGGACCCACTTGACTTCAAAATCCGCTGTCTGAATCTTTTCAACGCCTCGGCTATGTCTCTGCCACAAGGGAATGACGTGTTGGCTATGGCCCGACCCCAAAATCTGAGAAACTTCTCCATTTCTTTATCAAACTCGACATGAGTATGATAATCTTTATTTGCTTCTTCGATGGCAGATTGAAGAGAGAAAATATCCTTCATTTTCTCCTTGGAGATGGAACTTTCCTTGAATAAGTTATCTTTGACAAAAGCTCTGAATTGAGCTTTGATTTCTTGCAAGGAAAGGGGCACACCAGAAGTTTCATCTTGAAGATGACAGTGTATATCTTTGAAAGCAGATACCACCAGTGTCTTGAAAGCCTCTCCTTTCTGCCAGCTATTCCTCAGCTCTCCCAAAGCCTCCTCCAGGACTTTGATCTTCCACTCCACGCTGTAAACCCAGGACTTTGACAGATTATCCTTTGCATCATCAAAGACCTTATTCGCCAATAAAATGTTCTCATCTGTCTGTCCCATGAGACGGAGGTCTACTATGCAACTGCTCCGAGTTTGAGCTCTTTATCCATGACCCCGATAGTGGAGGAGAGTTTCTGTTGCAAATTGTTCACCTTTCCGTGGAGTTTGAAAGCTTCATCGATGAAATTCAATCCTGCAACAAGCATATCTTCCACCATGGCTTCCATAGCCCTGCCGTAGACAGAATACTTGTGCATGTCTTTGATGCTCTATATTTCATCTTGGCTCAAAATTATAGGAGGTGGAAGAGTAGTCAATGGGGTAGGGTCCAAAACTTTGTCCTTAGACAAAAGAGATTTGATAAAACTTGTAAGAATCTAGGCCTGTTCCTCCAACTGTTCAATAGTTTTCTGCCCTTTCTCTACCCTCCCAATGACTCGTGTGACCGTTTCCTAGAGGTTATGGATCTCACCTTCAGGAGTAGACTCTCCCATTGGAATTCTTGAGAGCTCTAAGTCAGATGACTATAAGTCCTGCTCACGATTTTTCCCCGTAGGCTTAGCAATCTCCAGGAATTGCTGACCTTGAGCATCAAACACGATCCTGGAGGTGGTTCTGGCTTTCTTGGCATGAGAAGGAGTAGTGCCCAATCAAGGCTGCGACAACATCAAAATTTGGCCCTGAGCTCCGAGAGGAAGATTTCCTCTTTCTATTGTCGACAAGAGGTTAAACCCATGCAAAAGAGAGAGAGAAGCGCGGGGATGGGCAAGAGCGCCAAGAGACATAGAGCTCATGACGCTCAAGGTTTGCTGCTGTTGTGGTCTCAAGTTGAGATGTGAGTAGGGCGCTGGATACTGATTCTGGCTTGAAGAATCAATAGCACTTGGAAGTTCGGTGCTATGGACTTCTTTATCTTTATCTTTGGACCTTGAGGAGCATTCGCAGGGTGGCACTTCACTCTCTTCACTTTCACCGAGAACAATGATGTTCTCTGGTCACATAAGCACTTCTACACGCTTTCTTTGAGGGTCATTTTCCACAGGCTCCTTCTTAACCTCCTTGAGTTTCTTACGGTACATTTGAGTGGATGAAGAAGGAGTGGAAGCTGCAGTCCTTGTGTTGATGAGGCGAGGTGGGGTTTGCTTTGGTGTTTCGACACGGGAATCGATGCCTCTCTCCTTGGTGTTGAGACATCCTTGGAAGAGGATTCTCCGAGTGCCTTCTCCGAGCTCTCGAACTTTCTGTCAAACCGGACCTTAGTCACGACTAAGGCTGGAGCAAGGATCTCGGCCGAGATCATCTTTTTCTTTCTGTTCCAATCCAAGTCCTCCAAGGGGTGTGCTTAATCACACTTTGTCATACTCATATGAGTATAGATCAGAATTGTCGGCACTGGAGTCCTTCGGGAACTTGGTACAAGCCGAGTTCTTGGATCAATTACTGAGGGAGAACTGCCACAGTGCCTCCTCCTAGCCTCAAAATCATCACGCACTGATCATTGATAGTCTTACGTATCCACCCTATGATGATATATTATCTTGATGTTTTGCTCAATGAACTTCTTCAAGTCGAAGCAAGTTCTTGGCTTAAAGAAATGAACAGTGATAGGGACCAGGGCTCTCTCTATGTTCTGCGCGTCCAGGGCTGTTTTACAAGTGTAATTTCCCAAAGAGATGGGAAAGTGCAAACCATAAATCTTCTTATCTCTGCAGGTTCTGTGTAATTTGTCTAATTGCCTGCATACTTCAATCAAAGCCATCTTATCATTGCAGAACATGGGAAGCCTCAGAGGGGTGCTCTCATAGCCGGCAAGCCTGATATAGGAGAATTTTCTGAATTGTATGAAATAAGCACCGTAGTGCGATATCAGATTCATGGCTTCATCAGAAAATCTCCTAGCAGTATCACCTTCGAGCAGCCTGACCACGTACATGGTGAAAGCATCATTTACCCTTCTGAAATTGCGATTGCTGGTCTCTAGGGTGAACTGCGGGCAGTAGGCATATATAGGGTCATCCTTGTGGGCATCAATGTAGGAAAAACCAAACCATTGCCTTGATGCTGCCAGAGTATACATCAGGTAAGAAGTCATGTAGAACTTCTTTGTTTGCGTTGTACATTGGACAGCTGATCTGCCAAATTCATGCTGATGATCTCTGCCCAGTTGATATTTTGTGTTCCCTCGCACACCATGCTGATGAGCGGGCACATCCAGAAGTGGAATTCGTTGGTAGAGGGTAAACCCATAACCCGAGCCAGTAGAATTATAAAATCTGACAATTCTTCGTTGAAATCTACCCGGAAAAGAGTCTTAGACAGGCGAGATGCTCCCTTCTTAGGGTTCTTGAGCCAGGACTTCGCCACCCGCGCCTTGTATTTATCGCTGTCTTGGTTGAACAGGGCCTGTGCTTGATCCCGGGAAACGACTATGGCATTATCCATCTCTGGGATCCTCAGCGCCGTGCTAATGGCGGAAGCATCCAGCTTGGCAATGAGTTCCCCGTGTATATTGGTCAATTCACCCGAATCAGGGTCGAAGTGAGCTCCGCACGAAAGCACTGTATCAGCACACTGTACTGAGACCGGGAAACCTCCAGCGAAAGCCAAACCACTGTCGTGAATCATCTGCGCCATAGGTGTAGGGTTTGCATCCGCCATCCTTGCCCAAAAATCACTGAAATCAAGATGACGAGCTTCACTGTCCCCAATATTGTGAACGGCAGATTCTAGTGGAGAGATTTGCTCCTGTCCTTGAAATTTGATCTTCATGTTGACAGTAATTCGGAGAACAGAGACGTGAACTTGACTTTGGGAAGGAATTACAGAGGAAAGGATATACGCGTAGGAAATTATATTGCAAGGGTTCGAGCAAAGGATAGCGTGAAAGCAGTGTGAAAAATGCAAAGGGGGGATGCCCGTTATATAGCCGAATAGGAGAGAGAAAAACAATGAATGTACATTTAATACATACCTACCAATTTGAATAAGCATGATATTCGGGTAGAGCGGGAAAAATAAGCATGAATGGCACTTGGTTCATTTGGGACATGTGAGACGTGAATGCGCGAAACACGTGACTCGGCCGGATCGGACGAAAAGGTGACAATGGGTCCGGAAGAGCTTGGGACATTTCAGATGTAAATGCGCAAGCACGCGCGGTTCGGGTGTTTCGGCTGAAAATGGAACAACTTGCACAATTTGACTTGGGACATTCGGGACAAAAATGTGCGACGGGCCCGAAAAAGACAAACTTCGGGGAGATCGGCCGATCGGGGAACAGAGCGCACTTTTGAACTTGGGACACACGGGACAAAAATGTCCGACAGGCCCGAAAAACACATGAAATGACCCAAAAATGTAGATTTTCTCAATTTCACGACTTTTAACAATTTCAGCACAACAGAGAAGACACTTAAACTCAAAATTTTGAAAGTTCACTTTCTTAAGAGCAGGGAATTTTGGGTGGACAACGGTGAGCAATTAAAAATCAAGAGCTCCTAATGAAGGAGGAGGCACTACACGATATGTATGATTGGTGAAGAGTCAACCACTTGTTTGTCATGCTTAGGAAGAGGATTATTGAAGATTTTGAGCTTGTGATTTTCATGACCGACATAGATGTATTATGCGGGGTAGCTCAATAACATTATTATCAATGAGATCTTGAATAAGATGCTAAATTTTGAAGCATCGATATGTAGGATGCCCAATGCATTGGTGATAGTTGCATCTAAATTTTTTCTTATAGTTTCGGCCTTTAGGGTGAGATGGATCCAGATTGAGTGGAGGAGGAAGCATAATAAGATTTCTCTCGATGAGTTGTGGCAAAATAATATGCAGATCACAAGGAAATTTAGTAATCATACACTTAGGCAATTTCCATTGAAGCTTTTTAGGATTAGAGACAACATTGTCAATCACTTTTTTCTTCACTAGGATTGGTAGATGGTTTAAAAGTATATTTACTTTAAAAGTGAGTAGAAGATGAAGCTTTCTCATGATACTTAAGCTTTCCCGTAGATAATAGTTTACTTTCACGTAGCTTAAGAATACAAAATAAATGATCAAACGATGGAGATGTCTCAAAGATGACACACTCATGCAGAGGCTGTAATAGAATTTTGATGAATATATCTTGAAGTTCAAAGTCTGTAAGTACATCAAACATATTAGCTAAGTTGTTCTTATATCACACGACATAATCTGCTAGATGCTCATTAGATTCTTGTTTAATTTGTGCTAGTAGGATATTGTTTGCGAGAAAATGTTTTGAGTGGAGAAACTTGCAGTTTTCTTGCCAAATATTTGGGAATCTAAGTCCCTCTACTTAACTGGTGTAACTATCGTACATGCATGGACGAGTAAAGGTGTATTTTCCTAGTTGCCTTGTGGCCAAGGATCCAAAAAAGGGCACTCCACTAACCCTGCAGAAAAGCTAGTAATCTCTTGCTAGGGAAGAATTTGTGTGAAGAGTGGGAAAGGGGAGTGAGAAAAGAGGTAGGAGAACTAATGTTACAAGTAGAAAATTAGATTCCTGCACACACTAGTTAGAAATTTCATCACATGCACTAAAATTAGGAAGAAACAATATTACAAACAACAACAAGACCAATTAGAATTTAATGAATAAAAATTATCAGTAAACCCCTTAGTCAAAAAAGGTTGGAAACTCCTTTTTCTATTGATGCTCAAGCATAAATTCTACATAGTATGAGAATAGAAGACATGGAGAATAGGGGAGTTGGCTAACTCTTTTCACTCACAAGTGAGAAAAAATCTCTCATGAACTTACAAGAATACAACCAACTAGAACAATTTCAGAATTAGAACACCTTGGAATGAAGAGCTCATTACAATTTATAGCAAGCTGAATTTTCATTTCACCTCCCTCACATGATTTTTCATTTTCATAT
The DNA here is from genome assembly GCA_018340775.1 of Taxus wallichiana var. yunnanensis. Taxonomy (NCBI): domain Eukaryota; kingdom Viridiplantae; phylum Streptophyta; class Pinopsida; order Cupressales; family Taxaceae; genus Taxus; species Taxus wallichiana. Next base: position 98,134,929 of record CM031239.1, on the reverse strand, counting down.
TCCACTCGTGACTTTTCATTTTCCATGAATTAAGTATTTCTCTTATAATTTTGAGAGAATACTTTTTCAAATTTAAAATAGGTCACTTAAGTGAATAGGATGAAATACAATGATGACACATAACAAAGAATTATAATGGAGAGAGAAATAAGAGAGGGAAAGAGAGGAAGAGGGAAGGTATGGAGGGAAAACACTCCTCGTGATGAAATGCTTTGAATGCCTTGATGCAGCCATGAAATTTGAGAAAAGATTTCTACCACTGGTGATCTTCTACACTGATGAAGATTGCTCCCTTGAATAAATTTGAATCATTTTCCCAATCTAGTGATGACTGCAAGCTCTATGATGCATGGACATCCTGGACCATAGAATGAGTTTTAGAAACATTGTTATGATGTTTACCGCTACAAGCTCGAGATGAACACATACAATGCCCATGATGACCCTCCTTGAAACTTGGTTGATGAAATCCTTGACTCATTGAAATCATTCTGATCAACTCTCTTTGAATCACTCGGCTTCTTAAGTGATGAAGATGAATTCACATGATGTTCCTTGTGATGCCTTGCTTTGTAATATGAGATGATCGTTCCAAACCACGAAAAACCACCATCTCTTCATGATTGATTACACCTGAGAAACTAGACCAACATGTGCACTGGAAATTCATGTTTCCTTAACACTTACTATATCGATAAAGACAACTTACTTTCTTTAGTAAGTGTCGAGTTTTCCTTTCTCGGATCCCAAATTGTGATATTGACCTAAATGATTATCCCTCAATGTCCTGTTGTGCTAAACTTGTCCTTTGAGAAAAACTGCTATTTTTAGAATATGAGCCCATGCTTTGCTATTATGGGACATATCACCTGTCTTACTCTAGTTTCACCTTCTGAACCTTCTACCATATTCCAACCTCCTTTTTCATGAGATATTACTATTTTTAGCACATTTCTATTTATAGTAGGTTGGTATTTTGGGACCTGCTATTTTGGGAAGAAGTCATTTTCTATCTTACTTTTTATTCTAACCCTTTCCTGATTGTCCTGAGTGATCAAACTTGTAATGGGGACTCAAATTTAATTCATTAGGGGAAGATAACATATGCTATTTTTATTAAATGGTGAAAATGACCTCTGTTTGCGATGAGAAAACTATTTTTGATTCGACTCTTCGTCATGAACTCATGCTCCAATTTTCATCATGATTCACTTACTAGAAAGCTTAGAAATGAAAAATAAAAATTTATCGATAAGAGCTTTGGGTATGGAGCTACCAGGGAAGAATACTGATAAAAAAATTAGTCCTTCATATCTTGATAAACGAAACTTCATCGTGCAAAAACTAGTTTGAGAGAAACTAGATTTTTTGGAGACCCTTCCTCTAAATTTTGGATGATTTCACCTTGTCGGATCTTCAGGAATTTGAAAATTTATTCAAAGAGGGAATAATTCTGATAAAAAACACAGCCCTCCATATCCCTAAAAATAGGAACTTCATGGCATGCAAAAACTAGTTCACGCGAAACTAGATTTTTCAATGATCATTCCCTCCAATTTTCGCGTGATTTCACCCACTAAAACCCTGAGAAGTGGAGAGGTAGCTTGCTGATTTTTTTTTCCACTACTATGTTCATGGGATAGGCATTAATGGAGCTTTGAAATTTACAAGTTTGGTCTTTTTTTCTCCATTTACGATGAAATCAATTTCATTGTGATAGGTTTTTTCTTCTTGTCTCACTGGTGAAATTTCTCTTGATCCAGGTTGCACGGTTTGATGGGAATTTTTGTTATTCATGGAGCGGAAGTGGAATTTATTTATTGTGATCATCCTTTCTGAAAATGGAGGTTTTGAATATGATTTTTAATGGCCTTTAAGAGAGAATAACTAAGTAATAGATGGTTTATAAATCCTTGCACCTTTGGGTTTACAAGATATGTTCAAATCTTCGTTTCATGGTAATGGAGGTTTCGAAGAATTCCTACGCTCTTCTCTTTGATTCTTCATTCTCTATCTGTTTAAATAAATATATTATTTTAAACCTAAGCATATTCATGGAGTGGAAGGTATTTCATTACCATGATAGAGCTAGTTGAAGAAAAAATGGTGGTGGTGAGATGTTCTTCGCAACTTTCTTCTCAGATGGCTATGGAGAAGGAGTTAAATGTAGAAGAAGTATCCCTGAGTTAGAAAATTTTCAAGTTTTGGAGTTGGATTTGGAATAATTTTCATGTCACTGACATCCATCACTTCAAAGGGACATGAGGGACATCAATTTCACATGGTGAAAAAGATAACACATGTGGGACGATCCGACGGCAGGAGTGAGAGCTAGAAAATCAGCTTTAAAGCACTGAGGGGATGGAAGTGGGTCACATGGGTGACCAAAAGTTTCCCTTAAAGGGATGGGAACTTTTTTCAAGGTTTGATGTCCATGACATGTGAGGTACATGAGGGACATAAAATTCCATGGTTCTCTTGAGTTGACACATGGCGAGAGATCCGACGATAGGGAATTTGAGCTCCCAAAAGCACCGAGGGCTGAACGATGATCCTGAAGGTCACATGAGGTTTTAGAGGTCATATGGGGGCTGGGTGAATTTTTTCATGGTTTATGTCCCTAACCTTAAGGGATGTTAGGGACACAAAATCCCACCAAGCTCCTAGAGCTGACACGTGTCCTCCCAAAATTTGGCTAACTCCCAAACTTGCTCCAAGAGGACAACTTGAAGACGATGATAACTTGAGCTCCCGATGGAATTTTTTTGTGAAAAGGATATATGATCCGATTGGAAATGTCCTTTTAAATCAATGGTTGTTTTTTAATGTCTTTATTCTTCCATTTAATCCCTAAAAAGTGGAGTTTTTATTTGGTACTCCACTTGTGCATGAGAAAAACTACTTAGACCTAATGTGCCAAAGTGTTATGAAAAAATAATTTTTCCATCATTGTAGGGCTTGGAATTATCTTTCCAAAGATTTTTTTTTTCTCCTAACTCCATCTAGAGCTCCTGGAATCACCTTTGGAAGCTCAACAACTGTTTTGGCCTGTGCACTGACTAGGCCTGTGAACCCTAATTTTGGCAAAACTACCCCAACTTCTCTCGAGCCCTTCCAGAATCTTCCTGAATCACTTCCATGATGTCCCAAGACCTTTTAATCACCTCCATGTCCATTTTGGATTTTCTTCTCTTCTCCCTTAGGCTACTCTAGCCCTAGGAAGGCTAGTGATAACCCTTCCCACAATTGCATGTAGCTTGCAACTTTTAATGAACTCCTAAAATCACCTAGGGGAATGAATGGAATTTCCTAAATCACCTAGGGGGATGAGATAATTTAATTAGAGGTCATTTGGACTGACTGGATAGACCCGGGGTGCCTTGGAATGATAAGTTTTGAAAAATTAACACAGGGTATAGTTGTCATGCTCGAAAATTATCAATTTCCTTGTTGCACATTTACATGACAACAATTGGCTCTAGCTTGGGGACATGACATGGAATGAGCACAAAAAGACATGACATGAAGAAGCTAAAATCTCAAATTTTAGACCATATGACAAGTTCCTTATCCATTGGGCCCTGCAGAGTCATGTACAACTTACAGAGAGAGAGAGAGAGAGAAGAAGGAAACACACACAAAACAAGGAGAAAGGGAAACAGACAAACACGTATAAAGGAAAAACACACCATCGAAAGGAAATTATATACAAGGGGGGGAAATTTATAGAGGTGGGAAAAGATATACACATACTTGGAAATGGGTTGAGAAAAGTACATGCCATCATGAGATAGCGGATTGAAGTATGACCTTTGAAGCACAAAAACTATTATTTGATCAAACCATGCTTTTGTGATGGCTTTGCATGGCTTGAGAAGAAGAATATTGATCATGATTCCATCCTTGTACTCATACTATATTGAGAATTTTCCTTCATCCATTGAAAATTTTGTTAACCTCTTAAAACTTTTGCATTTTGAAGGTTCCTCTTGATGTCCCATAATCATGAGACACCATCCCTCCATGTCTTCGAGAGTGGGAAAATTTTGTTGTCATGAAAACATTCATCTTCTTTGAATTGTAACTTCAAATTGTCTCTTATATTAGCAAAACACTTGGAAGGAGTGAGAACAAACTGGTTTTCTTCCCATTCAAGAACTTCCTTAAACATCCCGCTTTGTTTCTTTGACCAAGTATTTTCGGTCATGGAGGTTAAATCATTGAGCAGAGGTCTTCATCATCCTTAAGATATTGTTGCAGCATGGGAACATGTTCAAGATGAATCAGAGCTTGGAGGAAGGTGAGTGTAGTTTGATTTTGGATCATTTGGAAAGAATCATGCATACTCCACTTTTTTGTCTAGAGAAATTGTTTGCCAATATGCATTCGTTTGGAGTCCATCTTGATATTATTTTCAAAATTGTAGATTTTGGTTTGGCCATGTAAGCATTCTTCACCCTTCATTGGATTTTTCCATATGAACTCTTGTTTTGCATTGATGGACCATTCCAAAATGGTGGGAGCAAGTTGGTTTTGAATATACTCCCAACATTACTGCAGATTTTTGCCATGTTCGAACAACTTTCTTCAATGCAAATCAACTCAATGTTTTCCCTATTATCTTCTTCCATGCATGGAGGTGTTTTCTTCAAAACTAGAGATGTCCAAAGGAGATTCATAAATTTTTCTTCTTTTGCACTCATGAAACTTCTTGCATGATGTGGAAGAAAAAGACATGCTTTCATGTCCATTCTCATCAACCAAAGTATTAGGAAGTCATCAAGATTATCCAACTGCTCCATCTCAACATCAAAAATTGGTCCACCAAAATAGGAAGCACAAATTGATTCATACATGTCTTGTATCTCCATAGCCTAGAGTTAAGAGTTCAAGGCTGAGTTGAGGATCTTTGTTTCTTCCACAACCTTCAAGATATCTTGTACAGATAGTTCTTTTGAAATTTCCATAGGCTCATTTTTATCTTCATTGGAAGAATATTCTTGTTGTGCCTCAGGAGATGGTTAAAAATATGATCCATATGGGCCCATGATTCATTTGAAACATTCTCGTTCACCTCTTCCATGATTTTTCGTTGCCAAAGATTCACTTTCTTGCAAACACGGGCATACTTGATTCATGACACCTACTGACAAGGAGAAGATGTCCAAGCTTCGTGGGAAGGGCACTCCTTCAAGCTCAAAATCCATATCATCTTCTTCTTGGTAAGAAGTAGAGAACCATGTTGGGGAAACAATATGAGAAGAATTTTCAGCTACATCTTGACCATCCATTATTGAATCTTCTTGCTCAGGTGAAAGATGAAAGGATTTTTTTCACCGTGATGATGATTTTACTCCCCGAGTGAGTAGAGGTTGTGTTTAAATTTTTCATTCTCCTCAGATTTGAAAAGAGAGTGGGATTCTTCCATTTGATCATCCATGATTGCATCGGAGAAGAGAGTTTGATTCTTTGACTTCCTCCATTTCTTCATGCAACATTTCTACATCACTTGAAGAATCAAAATAGGAGGGAAGATTATCTATGACCATCTTGAATTCATCATCTTCAGACCATGATGTGGGTGAACTTTCTTGCACTTCTTCACATCTCTCCATTTCATCATTAATTGAAAGATCAAAACTTGAAAAGAGATCATCCATGCTTACTTTGAATTGGCCATCTTCTTCATCATTGGTGGAGTCTTCAGAGAGCATTGGATCATCCATTATGTAGAAAGGATATTCCTTTATTGAATATATTATTCCCCTATGGGTTGTGACTCAAGCCAAATGGAATTGTTGAATGGTGATTCTATCTTCATCTCTTCTACTTCTTCCTCCATGATGTTGCTTTGGCTTTCATCGGAAGGTTCCATGATAAGATCTTCTTCAAAAGCATCCAATAATATTTGGGAATGAAAACCTCATAATATGGAAGGTAGCCATTGGGTCTTCTTCCATAGGAAACATCTCTTCTTCTTCCTCCATTTGATGTGGAGCTTCAAGATGTTCATATCTTATATGTAGAGCTAAAGCATACCTCCAAATTTCATCAAAGACTTCGGGGTCAGAATTTCCTTTTATTATGATCTGAATCCTTTCCACATATTCTCTTTTCAAAATATTCATTTCTTCATCACCGTATGCAAGGAAGTCATCTATTGAGTGGTGGAAGAAAGATAATGTTCTCAATTTTGTAGTGAGATGCGAGGTTACAAAAATATTCTTCAAGGATCTTGCACCATCATGTCTTTCATCATCTTCTTGAATGTTGATTTTATCTTCATCAAAAGGCTCAAGGATAGGATTTTCTTCAAGTGGCATTCAAGAACCTTTCAGGTATGAAAACCCTATGGTATGAATGATCTTCAAGATCTTCCTCTAAAGAAAATCTCCTCTTCTTCTTCCTCACTATGGGCTGCTTCAAGTTGCTCATTCATCTCATGTAAGAATTTGGCATATTCTGAACTTCACACCTTATCTTATGTCTCCTTTGAATCCATTCCTCTTCATCGGTGATAGGTTCTTTCTTCTTTCCTTTGTCAACACTAGTCCATGGAACCATGGTTGATCAATGATCTTCTTTTCTAGAAGACATCTTCTTCTTCTTCTTCACTATCACTCATTGGTACTTCACTCCAATCTAGAAATTTCTTCATGATGTGGGAAATGAACATGACAGGGTTTGTTCCTTGATGGAGTCACCTTAAAAAATGATTTTCCTTTGAAATATTTTTTTTATATTTGATTTTTATTTTATTTTTAGACCTTGTGGTCATATTTTGGGTATAGATGTTGCTAAATCTGCCCCACGGTGGGCACCAAAAATTATTGGTGAGAAAATTTTTGAGTGGAAAAAATTGTGGATTTCTTTGCCAACACTCTAAGAATCTAAGTCCCTCTACTTAACCGGTACAACTTCATATATGCATGCATGAGTAAAGGTGGATTTTCTTGGTGGCCTTGTGGTTGGGGATCCAATAGGGGCACTCCATTGACTGTGGAAAAGCTAGCAATCTCTTGCTAGGGAAGAATTTTCTAAAGAGTGGGAAAGGGGAGTGAGAAAAGAGGTAGGAGAACTAATGATGTCATGTAGAAAATCAGATTCCTACACACACTAGTTAGAAATTTCATCACATGCACTAAAATTAGGAAGAAACAATACTACAAACAACAACAAGACCAATTAGAATTTAATGAACACAAAGTATCAAGTAAACCCCTTAGTAAAAAAAGGCTCAAAACTCCTTCTTCTTGTATTGATGCTCAAGAAGAAATTGTACATAGTATGAGAATGGAAGACATTGAGAATAGGGGAAAAGTGGCTAACTCTTTTCACTCACAAGTGAGAAAAATCTCTCTCATGAACTTACAAGAATACAACCAACTAGAATAATTTCAGAATTAGAACCCCTTGGAATGAAGAGCTCATTACAATTTATAGTAACCTAAATTGTCCTTTCACCTCCCTCACATGACTCTTCATTTCCATATTCCACTCATGACCTTTCATTTTCCATGAATTAAGTATTTCTCTTATAATTTTGAGAAAATAATTTTTACAAATTTAAAATAGGTCACTTAAGTGAATAGGATGAAATACAATGATGATGCATAACAAAGAATTAGAATGGAGAGAGAAAGAAGAGGGAAAGAGAGGAAGAGGGAAGGGATGGAGGGGAAAACACTCCTCATGATGAAATGCTTTGAATGCCTTGATGCAGCCATGAAATTTGAGCGAATATTTTTGCCATTGGTGATCTTCTACACTGATGAAGATTGCTCCCTTGAATAACTTTGAATCATTTTCCCAATCTAGTGATGACTGCAAGCTCTATGATGCATGGACATCCTAGACCATAGAATGAGTGTTTAGAAACATTGTTATGATGTTTACCGTTGTAAGCTCGAGATGAACACATACAATGCCCATGATGACCTCCTTGAAACTTGGTTGATGAACTCCTTGACTCATTGAAATTGTTGATCAACTCTCTTTGAATCACCTAGCTTCTTAAGTGACGAAGATGAATTCACATGATGTACCTTGTGATTTATGCTTTGTAATATGAGAGGATCATTCCAAACCAAAAACCGCCATCTCTTCATGATTGATTACTTGAGAACTAGACCAACATGTGCACTAGAAATTCATGTTTCCTTAACACTTACTATATTTGGAAAGGAAAAATTAATATCTTTAGTAAGTGTCAAAGGGACCCCAAATAGTGATATTGACTGAATGATTATCCCTCAATGTCATTGTGCCAAATTTTCCCTTTGAGAAAACTTTCTATTTTTAGAATATGAGCCCATGCTCTGCTATTCTGGGACATATCACATGTCTTGCTCAGTTTCACCTTATAAAATTCTACCATATTCCAACCTCCTTTGTTCCCAAGATATTTCTATTTTTAGCACATTTCTATTTTTAACATGTTGTTATTTGGGGACTGCCTATTTTGGGAAGAAGTCATTTTTCTATCTTACTTTTCATTTTACCCCTTTTTTTGATTGTCCTGAGTGATCAAACTTGTAATTAGTGGGTCTCACCATTTATAGCATGTGAGGAAGTATAACATATGCTATTTTTAGTAAATGGTGAAAATGACCTCTATTTGTGATGGGAACAACTATTTTGGATTCGACTCTTCATCACGAACTCGTGCTCCAATTTTCATCATGATTCACTTTTTAAAAAGCTTAGAAATGAAAAATGAAAATTTATTCTGGTAAGAGCTTTAGGTATGGAGCTACTAGGGAAGAATATTGATACAAAAATCAGTCCTTCATATCTTGATAAACTGACAACTTCATCGTGCAAAAACTAGTTTGAGAGAAACTAGATTTTTGGAGACCCTTCCTCTAAATTTTTGGATGATTTCACCCACCGGATCTTCAGGAATTTGAAAATTTCTTCAAAGAGGGAAGAATGCTGATAAAAAACACAGCCCTCCATATCCCTAAAAATAGTAACTTCATGGCACAAAAACTAGTTCATGTGAAACTTTATTTTCCAAAGATCATTCCCTTAAATGTTCGCGCAATTTCACCCACTAGAACCCTGAGAAATGGAGAGGTAGCTCAATGTTTTTTTCCACTATTGTGTCATGGTGGAAATTAATGGATATTTGAAATTTTAGGTATGGTTTTTGTCTCTTTTCGTGATGAAATAAATTTCATTGTGATAGGTTTTTTCTTCTTGTCTCACTGGTGAAATTTCTCTTCAATCTAGTTTCCGGTTTGATGGGAATTTGAGATTTTTTCTTAGTGGAGCTGGAAGTGGAATTTATTTGTTGTGAGAATTCCTTAATAAAAATGGGAGGTTTGAATATGATTTTTTAATGTCCTTCAAGAGATAATAACTCAAGCAATAGATGGTTTGTCAATTAGTGCACTGGTTTGCAAGATATGTTTGAATCTTCGTTTCACGGTAATGGAGGTTTATGAAGAATTCCTTCGCTCTTCTCTTTGATTCTTTGTTCCTCTGGATATTTTGATAAATATAATATTTGAAACATGTGAATATTCATGGATTGGAAGGTTTGGTTTCCATGGTGGAGCTGGTTTGATATTTGAACAATGGTGAACTCGAGGTGTTTCTCTGTAACTTTTTCTATGCAATGGAAACAAATTAGAAATTAGAAACAGCCAGGAGTAAGAAAATTTTCAAGTTTTGGAGTTGGAGCTATGTGAATTTTCATGTCCCTGACATCCCTCACCTTAAAGGGACATGAGGGACATAAATTTACATAGTGAGCAAGACAACGACATGTGGCGGTGATCCGACGATAAGGAGTGAGAGCTAGAAAATAATCTTTAAAGCACTGAGGGGTTGGAAGCGGGTCACATGGGTGACCAGAAGTTTCCCTTAGAGGGATTGGATAAATTTTCAAGGTTTGATGTCCCTGACATGTGAGGGACATGAGGGACATCAAATTCCATGGCACTCTGGAGCTGACACGTGGTGGAGATCCGACGATAGGGAATTTGAGCTCCCAAAAGCACCTGGGGCTGAACTAACAATCTTGAAGGTCACATGAGGTTCTAGAGGTCATATGGGGGATGGGAAAATTTTCCATGGTTGATGTCCCTGACCTTGAGGGATGTCGGGGACACAAAATCCCACCAGGCTCCTGGAGATGACACGTGTCCTCCCAAAATTTGGCTAACTCCCGAACTCGCTCTAAGAGGACAACTTGAGACAATGATAACTTGAGCTCCCGATGGACTATTTTGGTGAAATGTTATATGATCATAACTGGAAATGGAATTTTAAATCCAATGGTGGGGGTTTAATGTATTTATTATTCCATATGACCCTTGAAAAATTGGATTTTTATTTGGTACTCCACTTGTGCATGAGAAAAACTGCTTTCAGACCTAATTCTCCAAAGTGTTGTGAAAACACCAATTCCACCATCTTGTAGGGAATGGAATTATATTTAAATAAATGTTTTGTCTTTCTCCTAACTCTATCTTGAGTTCCCAGATTCACCTTCGGAAGCTCAACAACTGTTTTGACCTCTACATTGAGTAGGCCTGTGAAACCTAATTTTGGCGAAACTACCCCAACTTATCCAAGCCCTTATAAAACCTTCCTGAATTACTTCCATGATGTCCTAAGAACTTTTAATCACCTCTATGTCCATTTTAGATTTTCTATTCCGCTCTATGGGGCTTCTCCAACCCTATGAAGGCCAGTGATAGCCCTTCCCACAATTGCTTTTAGCTTGCAACTTTTAATGAACTCCTAAAATAACCTAGGGGGAATGAATAGACTTTCCTAAATCACCTAGGGGGATGAGATAAAACTAATCAAGAGGTCACTTGGAATGACTAGACAGACCTAGGGTTCCTTGGAATGATAAGAATTGAAAAAATTAACACAGGGGTATAGTTGTCATGCTCAGAAATTGTTAATTTCCTTGTTGCACATTTACATGACAACATATATCTTAGAGCCGATATTAATAGAGAATTGAGTAAGGAAAACATCAAATAAATTCGTAAAATATGTTATCAAGTGGATAGGTAGATCGTAGAACTAACACATTCCATAATCTTAAATAGTTCTAGGAAAGAGCTTTGTGAGTAAAGTGTGATCATCCACATAATGTAGACATGCTACATAAAATGCTTGGAGATGCTCTTGAGGGTCACCACGGCCTTTGAAGTTGTGTAATTTAGGGGTGTGAAATTGAGATGAAGCATATAGGTGGAATGACAAGTGCAAAAAGGAGTGTGACGGAGTAAAGTAAAATCCAAAGACATAGATGCATGAGAGGTAGCCAATTAAATTTGATGAATTTAAGTTTGAAAATCTTGATATAAAGAATTTAAATGAAGATTATTTTAATAAGATCCAAGTTGTACATTGGAAGAATTAGGTTAGATGACAGGAGTGGTAGTAGTGGGAATGGAAGTGGAAATATGAAGGGGCTGAGTAGAGGCCATGATAGCCGAGGAAGAACCAACAAGGGGTATATTAGCAGTAACATCTCAAGAGTTTTTGGTAGTAATCAAAGCATGAAGAATATGTGGAAGATGAGTGGGGTTGTCATGCAAAGCTTGACGAAAATTTTTAATCTTGTCTAATTGCTCTTGATCAACATTGGCACCCTTACCATATGATTTCTCATTGTAAAATGTTTCAATATTTTCAAGAGGAAATTTTTAGAGTTAATGAAGGTATTATCGGTTTCAACCACTGATTTAGAAACCCTATGGGAAGATGGAGGGAGCTCTATATCCTCAAAAGACCCAAAATGACCACTTCAAGTGATGGGAATAAGAAGAAAGCCTTAGAAAGAAGGTTGGAATCAAGTGACGGGTTCACCAAATGATTTAACAAATATAGAAAATATTTTCTACCCTAATTGTAGAGTCACAACATAATGATAAAGAATAAAATACATATCTGACCTAAACAATAAGTAAATGGAAATTTAAACACTAAGTGCAAGAGTTGAAATAAGAGACTTAGTTGATTCCACAATAATCCTGAAGATGTACCTTGAGTTGGAAAATTTATGAAATAGGAGGAGAGACTGCCGCAATGAATCAATAAAACCACACAAGTGTCGGAAATCTTTGGGACTAAGGTGCCTAGATCGGGTTAGGGGTGCCTAGGCATCAAAGACCTTCAGGCACTGTGATCGCACGTAACCTTAGAAAATGATTTTTTCTATGTCGCATGAGTGTCACTAATGTTTCTTGTTAATCGCTTGTAGGTCACCTGGAAGATATTGAGTTCACTTGTAACTTGCAAAATAAAAGATTTCCCACAAAACCCCAAAACACATCAAATCCTAAAAAGAAAAATATGTAAATGGGGAGTCAGACTTACCCCGATGGTCACCCAATAGAGTGAAATTACGACTAAGAAATGCACTACATCTCGAGACTCCATGTAGTATCATTTGCGCACGCGCGTGTGTGTGTGTGTGTGTGTGTGTGTGTGTGTGTGTGTGTGTGTGTGTGTGTGTGTGTGTGTGTGTGAAGAATCATGCCCTAGGTGGCTCTTGTGCAAGATACATTGAATAACAAGCAATAGCTAGATGTAACAATGTAAATAGATGTGTGGATGTCAAAATGAACTTCCCCTCCTATGAAGTGTATGCAGAAGAATGTAGTCCCTTGTCCCTTGAATGAAGCTAGATGGATTCTTTGATGCTCTTGAAATGCCTTTGGATACAACCTTAGGTGATAGTAATAGATGCTTAGAGCTTAGTCCTTTATTATGGTCACATATCTTTATATTTATATGATTCCCTTGGTTGAATTTTGTAATTAACATCTAAAAGGCCAATCACCAAGAAAACAAGATGCCCAAAATATAAAAGAGTCCCAAAAGGGGTGAGCTATATACAAAGAGGTTGTGGGAACCTAGAGGGGATGAGGGTTCTGGGTGCTTTGGTGTCAGAGCCAAGAATGACAGACCAATGAAAGTTAGACTGGGATTTGGGGTGTGCAAGACCAAATATGAAACAATAAAGAAAACAAAGAGGCCAAAGATAGATGTCAATTACTAGTTTTCTCATGTAGGAATCATACGAATAGTGGTATGTGATTAGGACCTAGAAATGTACGGTGTACCTAAGTGTGTGATTAATTGTCTACAACAGGATAAAATTGACCATTTAACAAGAAGAGAGTTTTAAAATGGAAATGGAGGTTTTATGAGTTGATACAAATGTCTTGGTGTGATAGAAGTTATAATTATTTGGTTTGGCTAGTGTCAATGTTTCCATGAGATGTAGAATTGGTAGTGATCTTAAAGAACTTGTGAGGAATCGGTTAGATGAGAAAAACATGGTCGTATTTTAGGATAGAAATTAGCCCAAATATATAGTGCATCATTTTATGAGGAACCAATTATAAGTGTCTAGATCCCATAAATTGTTTATTACCTTAACACCTTTGTTTGTAAAGGAAAAACTTTATATTCAAGCTAAAAACAAGAGAAAGGTTTTTAACTTTAGTACCTTGATTTTACCACATTGTAGAGTTAGGGATACTCAATACATGTTAAAGGGAATGATGGTTCCACTATAAAAGGAGAGTGATTTATTGACAATACACTTAATTACCCATGTAAGGAAGATAACTTAAAATATTAAAAAATTGAGCATTGAGAATTTTATCCTCCATAGGGGTGGAGGCCCACAGTGTTTGTGGGTAACAAGTCTAACACATTATTTGACAAGGGTCTTCCATGATTAAATACTTTGAGTAGCTCTTGTAAACCACTTCGCAATAAGGAATTTCCCTCATTGCAAAGGATTAATAATTAGAAGAGCACCTCAAATTTACGTTGATACAAATTCTCAAGTGATTGAAACCATCCCTTTTATACCTTAATTTTTGGTCCAAAGAAAGTTATGGACCTCACAAGTAAGTTTGTAGTGACCTGATCTAGATGGGAACCAATAAGATGAGTAATAAGCATGGCTAGCCAAAAAAATATTGATAAAAATCAACTTCTTATTAATGAAAGAAAATTATAAAAGTAGCATTCCTACTATAGATAAAGAGGAATTTTCCCATGAAGGATGATGTGTTAGGTCGAGGGTGTATGCTGTTTGGATTAGGATAACTTCGTGATTTAACACAAAATAATCAAGAGGGTGTCATATTATTCTTACCTTTTAATTAGGGTCGATAATATGAGATATATTTATATTTTTAATTGGATATTAATGTTCAAATCAAAATATACTTAATTAATAATATGTAAGACAAATTGATTAAAACATGTGCTAAATACATAGTTAGAGATTGGCCCAGAAACAAAATTAGGTCCAAAACACATAATGACACTAGTACTCGAACTCGAACAATAACGGTGGGTGTTTGTATCCCCCTGGGCGTTTGTAACCTCGGGGAAAAAATAGTCAAATTCTCAGTGCAACACAATTTGTACCAGTTTATAACACAATTCTCGAGTAGCAAGAACTTTCCTCTAGTTATTAAATTTAGTTTATCAATTACACTCAGAATAAATGGGGATGTACTATTTGCAGTGGTGCTTATTCAAGAAGCATCATGGAAGGAGAAAAACTAAACCTCTCTCCACAACACTCTTCATTTGGCATGAGATCACCCAAAAACTCTCTCTTGGCGTGAGATTACCCAAAAAAATCGCTCATGGCATGAGATCACCCAAAAATCTTTCCATTCGAGAAAAAAATCCAGCAACTCCAAGAAAATCATGACTATTCTCTATTTCTTATGTAGTGCCCGTTTAAACAACCACTTGAGACCCAAGAAACAACCTAGGGTTAGCTAGAAAAATTATGGGATTTTTTTTGATTTGAAGTGTCTACAACCAGGTTATAAGACATCAATTTTCACTAACAAGTTCTGGAACAAGACCAATGTACTACAACATATGTTCCCTTCATTAACTAATAACAAGTTCACAAGGTTCAAATTTTAGGGTTATATGTTTTAGTTAGGTTCAGGGAGTAATTTACCCCCATGCCTGCTCTCTAGCAACCTTAGAGTTTCAACAGGATTTTTCTCATACTTAATGCTTCCAAAATTTCCCTAAACCATTCCCATTGGATAGGAAATTTTCTCACCTTTCTGGTGATATAAAGAAGTCCTCCTAACTCCTTATATTTCTCAAGATATGGCCGGTGGAGTTTTTAGGTCAAACTTTCCCCTAGGGGGACATGTGTCAAGAGGAGAGGAAGGCCTTTTGGTGGGTTGGCGGGTCGCGGGGCAGCTCAAGGAAATTTTCCCATTGTGTGGCACAAAATCCATGTTTCTCCCATGCCTCTGCGGGTCCCTGGTGGACACATGTCATCACTTGATTCGACGTGGCAAAAAGGTGGCGGGGAAAAGTTTGGATTTTTGCCCGAGTCAAAATCCCAAACTTCAAAGGGAAACATTTCTCCGCATTCCCAACGAAGCCGGGTGGCACCACGTGTCAACCCATGATTGGGTGCAGGTGACGGGGTGGTAGAGAAATCCAAGGGATTGAGCCAAAAAGGTTTCAAGCCCAAAAAGATCACGCGGGCCCGCGCATCGCGAAAAGAGATTTTCTAAGCAAGGCGGGGTTGTGGGGCCGCGGAGTCAAAAGGAAAATTTTTCCAAAAGAAGAATTAAAAGTTAAGTTTTCAAAATTCTCCCACACATCCGTCGAGCCATGTGTCAGCGTTGGATTGGTTGTGGGTTAGCGGGGATGCGGGAAAAATTTAAAATTTTTCCGAGGTCCAAAACTTAAAAGTTTAAGTTCAAAAGGGGTCCGCCCTCCGCCATGCCACGTGTCAGCACGTGATTGGCTGTGGGCCGATGGGGATGCGGGGAAAAGTGGGAAAATTTTCCCAAGGTAAAATTTTCAAAAATATAAGTTTAAAATTTTGGTCCGCCCCTCTGATGTGCCACGTGGCAGGCCCCGATTGGTCGCGGGATGGCGGGGGCCGCAGACTTTTTGTGGAAATTTTTCCAAAGTTAAAAATTAAAGTTAATAGTTAGATTTATTTTATTTTTGAATGCCAAATTGAATTAAAACTTCAAACGACCATAACTTCAGCTAGAAAGCTCAGTTTTGGGAAAACAAGGACTTTTCGGAAAGCTCTCCATGCCCTATTTGTATAGAAACATAAAACATAATTTTTGATGAAGTTTAAAGGGTAAATTTTAAAAAAATGATCTGCAAACTCTTAATTGTCAAACTAACAATTTTCAACTTTTCAATTTGATTAAATTCAGTTTCCTCCTTCACTCAACATGTCAAACAGACATGGAATGTTGATCTAGGGAGGGTTTAAAGTGTTTTTGGGAAGTTAATTTGTTCAATTTATTTAAAAATATTATTTTTCCATCAAATGACAAAAAAATGACTGTTAAAGGAATTATATTCGAATTAGCTATGGTGAAGTTGTTTTCTTGAGTTTTCTTTGTCAATATGGGTTTATTTGTGGACCAGCATACTAAATTTTAACATCTCCAAGTCAATAAAAATGTGTAGAGTCTGAACTGTACATTTTTATTAAAATTTACCAGTTTTAAAAGTCACAATGCCAGTGATCAAATTTTTAAAGGATCTATTTATCGATATCATCATTTAAATGTAACAACTTATTTCTAATATAGTCTAATACATTCAGTTGATTCTAAAAATTCATTCCCAAGTCAAAATTACAAATTCTGATTTCAATTTTAATATAATTCCAAGGATGCAAAAACAATATACTTCCTTCCTATGTATTCTTCTTTTCAACAGAGATTTTAATTTACAATAGCAATTCAATTCCAATACAACCATGTAAGTTTGAGAAAGTGAAGCATTCCTTTATTCATTTCCAATACAACTTTACAATTTCTCTTTTCCATTTGGTTTCAAATACAGTTTATAAATTTTACAACACTCTTTCACATTCCTTTATAAAATAAAGAAGGGAATATAACTCTTTACATTACACATTTCACTTTCCATCACAAATACAAATTCTTCACATTACAAATTTCTATACAATTCATCCACTCCAAAGTGGGAAGGATTAAAATAAACTTGCTCAAAGAAGGGATTTGTTAAAAGCGTATATTCCTCTTGCTCCAAAACAACAAAGACATGCTAGTGAAAAATTAATATCATAATTGTATAAAGAAAATTTGAAATATTACTCTTTATTCTTGCTACATTCATAAGAAGTATTACATCCATTTAAATAGGAGATGTTGTTCCTATATTTAATGAGATATAATCTCCATAAATATCTCCACACATAACTCCTAAAACAACTCCATGCTATTTTACATGAGATTTTGTTTTCTCACAAAACTAATATTGTTAATGATTTGTTTACTCAATAACTCATAACAATATTTACTCACCCACTCATAATTACATTTACAATAATGTAATTAATTATTACAACACATATTATATTATCCTAGATAATATAATCACTTACATAATATTCTATGTTCACACTACAACATAGATATTCCTAATATTCTCCACCTTAGTGTGAACATGGGGTAAGAGCTCTGGAAACATCAAACTTGTCGGAGTAGTCATTGTTACTAGATCTTGCTTTGTTTGGATCTTTGCTGCTAATGATCATCCTTGTCGTATGAACATCTTCATCGATCGATCACCTTCCAACGAAGTACCTTCCACCGCGAAGTATGGCGTCGAGGAGGACCGCATTTACGATCGAGAGGAGACCATTGCGTAGATGATTTTCCCCTCGTGGTAAGTGAGTCAAGCGTTTTCTTCTTCCACACCAAATAGACACTCGAGAACTATTGTTAGTCTATGTGAACACATTAAAATCAAAACATGAAACTAGTTTCACCCGCTTGTGTATAAACACACCACATAACTCGAAATAAAATATCACACACATCATCTGCGACCCCATCATTGGTGAATGACGAGAGGACACCGATTTTCCTCCTTCCTCCATTGCCTCCTTCCTCCAACAAGAAAAGAGTCTACCATAGGAAATCCTCATCACTAGGACATGAAAGTTCTTCATCGATTGAGTAGACTTCCCAATCAGTTTCTACTTGCTAGAAGGGCTTTACGATTTATATGATCTCGCCATTTTTGAGTTCTCTTCCATTTTCAACCTGTACAAGCGTTACTTCAATGTAGTCTTTTCCATTTCAGCTTAAGAACCAACAATTTGTTAAGAGACTCCCAAATTTCTTTTGTAGATTTTGTGAAATCCACATGATGTAGATAGGCTTTTGATAAGCCCAGACCAATGGTACCCAATGCTCTCTGATATTTTGTATTCCACTTTGCCAATTCATTTCCTCCAATGGGTGGAGTTGAATTAGACTTCACCACATCCCATAGATCCTTTTCTATTAAATGTAATTGCATCTGTAGTTGCCATGTATGAAAATCTCGTCCTTCAAACTTTTCAATCAGATTTAGTTTCTCCATTATTTTGTACAATACTGATAAAAAAATACAAAATTGAATCAAGTACTTTAAAATTTTATATTGAATACCTTTTAACCTCCAAGCAAGTCAAGAACTTGTATTAACAATTCAACATTATTGAAAATTGGAGAAAACTTTCAGTAGAAGAATTGATGTGCTTAATTTGATAGCTGCATAGTAAAATCCGTATTTCTTCCAAACTACGTACTGGGTTCTGCTGAAATTTCTTCTGTAGTTTCTTGACCAGCACATGATTTTGCACGCAAAATTATAGAAAAACCCACATCCGGAAACAAAAAATATGATATATTCTTTGAGACGGATTTGATCATGAAAGCACTGAAATTTCTTGCATCAAACCTGCTCTGTTACCAAATGAAAAATTAATATCATAATTGCATAAAGAAAATTTGAAATCTTACTCTTTATTCTTTCTACATTCATAGGAAGTATTACATCCATTTAAATAGGAGATGTTGTTCCTATATTTAAGGAGATATAATCTCCATAAATATCTCCACACATAACTCCTAAAACAACTCCATGCTATTTTACGTGAGATTTTGTTTTCTCACAAAACTAATATTGTTAATGATTTGTTTACTCAACAACTCATAACAATATTTACTCACCCACTCATAATTACATTTACAATAATGTAATTAATTATTACAACACATATTATATTATCCTAGATAATATAATCACTTACATAATATTCTCTGTTCACACTACAACATAGATATTCCTAACAACTAGTTTCTTCATCTTTACATCTTGATCACAACAAGGAAGGGGGAAAGGCAACAATCTCCACCCAACCAAGACATCCAATGAGAAGGGAGAAACCATCCTTTCTCATTGGCCCCGAGCCCCAACCATATTAAAATAATATATATGCAATACAACACATGGCAACAAAGGATTCCACAAAAACATGCAACATTTTCACATTCAAAACACATTTCAAGAAGGATGTAGTTCACAACTACATTAAACAAGTGCAAAAAAACCGAGGCTTCATCAAACAAGCCAACAAGAGCAAGGATCTATGGGGAAGCTACTTATGCCTCCCAATTGGGAATTGGGCATCCACCAATAATCATACCGTGAAAATAACATATCATATCCCATAAACTTTATACCTCCTAACGCCTCCTTATGCCACCCCCAAAGTTTCTCCCTTATGCCCGCCCAAGAGTAAGAAATGCAAGATATTTATTTTCCATGGTGGATTCCAATCCCAAAATCCCTCCACAATAAAACTGATGCCATTGGCATTCCCTTATTCCCCCATTTGAAAACCCCATAGCCTTCTCCTACACCATGTCCTAAGTAGTCTACCTAACCAGCCAACACACACATAACAACAATCACCATTTCATAAAAGCATGTAAGAGAAAGAAACATTTTAAAAAGGCTCAAGTTCCTACCTCTGCATACTGGAGTTTGTCCCAAGATCAACAAGCTTCCCAATGCCAAAATAACAGTCCAAAATCAGCAACACACAAACATGCAAAGGTCTCCAATCTTCTTCCACAAGCAAGACTCAAAAACAACAAGAAATTCACCCCAAGGAAAGTATGCAAAGTTTCAACAACCACAAATAAGCAAGGAGTTCAAATTTTAAAGGAGAGGGAAGAGAAGGGGATGATGTGGATCCATGTGGGATGCCACATCACTCTTCCTCAACCCCAAAAACAAAATCAAAATCATTCACCTAAACATAATAAATAAAATGACAAATTAACTTACACACTCCAAAATAACCCATACCCCAAAAGGACTAAATTTAAAACATGTAAGAGAAGTGCAATTAAAACTTACAATTAGTCATTTTAAAATGCATTAAAAAGACTAAATTTAACCTCCAAACCATAGGTATGGTTGGTGAATAATTTTAAGAGGTGTGGGACAAGTTTAACTTGTCCCACAAGCCTCCAAATATAGCCTCCAAGGACAAATTCGAATTCCCAAGAGGATGAAGTGTTTAACACTCCAAAAATCTATCTTACATATTTCTTACACATTCTTACAACATTTCTTACACACTCTTACAATATTTCATTTAAGATCAACAACTTCATTAATTACATTCTTATGACATATTGATTTATTTATTTTAACACATGCTTATCCACAACATTAACACAACATGTAATAACTAATGAAAAGGGTAACACATCACAAAATAAACACATGTAAACATTAATAAAGAAACCACATTAATAAATACACAAACCCATGGTCACATATAAAGGTAATTTCCCCCCATGGGAAATCCCTAACACAATACCACACACACACACAAAACATGTTGCCATGGTGACCTTGTTGCATTCACCTAGAATTCCAATATGGTTAGTCTCCAGTCCCCCAAAATTGTTGTGATATTTTAACCTGCAAAACGCAAATACCTCCTTTGGCCTCATGGCCATATCAAAACATCAAAAATGATATAAATATACTAACAAAGCCATCTATTCATATAAATCACAACAACATCAAGAAATCAACATTATCATTTTTAGTTTAATTAATCAACTATATCATCATCAATTAATTCTCATGCTAGTTCTATTCACAATATCCAATATCACATGTCTGAACAGTCATCCATCACATTTCCATGTCAAACAATTTATCATCATCCACATATAAAAATGTCTTTAATAATCATCATGCATAATAACTGAATCCAGATCAATAATAATCCATGATCTAACATCTATCCATCCTACTAAAACAAAACATAATAGTGTCCAAAATAAGATCAACAGTATCAAGATCAGTATCTAAAAGTGTCAAAGGGAAGTGGGCACTACATCCCCCTCCCCTTAGACTTGACTTCCTCCTAGAAGTTACTAGAAAAAATGTGGAAACCGCACTTGTAATACAATGGCATCCTCCCAAGTGTCTGCAGTCTCATCGTACCTATCCCCTTTGCACCCATACCTGATCAATCTCTCTACCTCGAAGGCCCAGGGTCTTGCAATCTATGATATGGATGGGCTCCACCATCACCTACCCTTGATATTACACCTGCAATGATGTCTAATCTAACACATGAGAAGGATCTGCAATATATCTCCTAAGAATTGAAACATGAAACACATAATGTACACGAGACAAGCTGGGTGGCAATGCTAGATGGTAGGCTAAAGAGCTGATACGATCCAAGATCTCAAAAGGTCCAATGAATCTAGGAGCTAACATAGAACCTTTTCCATAATGGATAGGGATCTTGTGTGGTCTAACACGAAGAAACACCTTCATGCCCACATGAAAGCTACAGTCAATCCTATGCTGATCCGCATACTTCTTTTGCTTATCCAGTGCCTGCCTCATACAATCTCTCGCCTGATCAACACTACTGCTGCTCCATGTCCTACAAAAAGAGCTGGCCCAAGAGATACTTTTTCCTCTAACCTATCCCAGCTAAGAGGTGTCCTACACTCTCTACCATACACACTTGAAAAGGAGCCATACCTATATAACTCTAAAAGCTGTTATTATAGGTAAAATCCACTAAGACACAGTACTCCTCCCACTTAGACCGCTGATCCATCACATACATCCTAAGCATATCCTCTAAAATTTGATTCACTCACTCGGTCTATCCATCTATGTCAAGGTGATATGCCATGCTGAAGTTGATCCTCATCCCGAGGACATCCGCATGGTATTCCAGAAATGTGATGTGTACAAAGGATCGCGGTCATAAATGATCTTCCCGAGGATCCCATGCAACCTCGACAATCTCATCCATATATACTTGTGCCACTTGCTCTAGCTTTATAAGTGGTCATCGAAGAAAAGTGAGACACTTTTTTCAATTTATCAACCATTACCATAATGGCATCGTGGTGATATCTTGACATCGTAGCCAATAATGAAATCCATGGAAATGGTGTCCCACTTCCATTGCGGTATGGCATGAGGATAAAGAAGACCCCCGGATGCCGATGCTCAACCTTAACCCTCTCGGCACTCTAAACACCATGACACAAACTAAGCCACGTCTCGATGAAGTCCTCTCTAATGGTATAAGTTTCACAAGGTGGCGTGCATCTTCTTCACCCGGGATGGGCTGAATAGGGTGCATGATGTGCCTCTACTAAGATGTCTTGCCTCAAGCATCCATCTCGGGAACATGTATTTGGCCTATGTGCCTAGTAAGACCATCTAACTATAAAGAAAACCATCAAAATTCCCCTCAAGGTGTCTCGTGACTCGATCTCTTCTCGTATTACAATGTAAAAGCTATCGAGAGGAAGCTTGAAGAATCCTACTCCACAAATATGTGGTCACCGAGGTGACCATAGCCACATGTCTCCATATGCTTAGAGCGTCTGCTACCACATTTTCCTTCCCCTTCACATGATCTATCTCCATGTCATACTCAAAAAGAAACTCCATCCAAATTCGTTGACGATTGGGGTACGTGAAGAGGTGGCGAAGACTCAAATGATCAGTCCTGAGTGTGAATCTCCATCCAATAAAAAAATGTCTCTATCTAACCAAAGCATGCACAACTTCCGCAAGCTCAAGATCATGGGTCGGATAATCAAGATCATGATCTTTGAGTTTGTGAGACTCAAAAGCTATTACTCTGCCATCCTACATCAACACACCTCCAAGCCCTACTAACGAATCATCTGTGCAAATGAAGAACTCACCCTATGGATCGGCACTACAAGAATGGGTATTGTAGTGAGACATTATTTGAGTGTCTCCGAAGGCCTACTTGCATATGTCGATCAAACAAACTTCTTACCTTTCCTCCGAAGGGAAGTGATAGGGTGTGCAATCCGAGATAAGTCCTAAAAAAAATCTCTCAAAGTATCCTACTAATCCCATGAACATGTGTACCTCGGTACCACATGTAGTGGGTTCCGGCCAATCCATAATGGCTCTAATCTTGGAAGGATTGACTACGATACCTTCCCTATAAATAATATGACCCAAATAATGCACCTCTGTCGAAAGAAAATACAATTCTCCAAGTTCCGTAAAGATGTTGCTCACGAAGACACCTTTGAAGAACCTGGTGAAGGTGCCCTCGTGCTCCTCACATGTATGTGAGTATATCAAAATGTTATCTAGGAAGATGAGCATGAAGTGGTCTAAGAAGGTCCTAAATACCCCATTCATCAAGCTCATGAATACTACGGGGTAGTAGTCAAACCAAAAGGCACCACTTTGTAAACACATAGTGCCCATATCTCGTGCGGAAGGCGAGTCTTATGAATATCCACCTCCAAGATCCTCAGCCCGATGGTACCATGACTTGAGATCAATCTTAGAGAAAACTATGGCTCCTTTCATCTGATCAAACAAGTCATCGATACGAGGCAGAGGATAACGATTCTTGATCGTTACCTTATTCGATTAGCGGTAATCAATACACAACCACAAGGATCCATCCTTCTTCTTCACAAAGATCATCACGGTGCACCCCAAGGAGATACATTAGGGAAAATAAGGCCCTTCTCCAAAAGGCCCTCGAGCTACAACTTGAGCTCATAGAGCTGGGGTGGTCATCCAATAAGGTGCTCGTGAGATAGGCTCTGCTTAAGGAACTAGATATATATGAAAATCAATCTCATGTGGGGTTGTAACCCCAGAGTAGCTCCCTAGAAATACATTAGAAAACTCTCTTAAAATGGGATGATCCTCTAGCGATGGTCCATTAGACCCATCCTCTAATCTATCACTAACTGTAACAACGTACATCTAACAACCCCATCATACACACCACTTAAGTTACATAGCAGAGATGGTGCGAATAGAAATGGGTCTCCGACCCCGAGATCACCAACTAAACTCCCAAATCATTTGCACAAGCTATAGTATTGTGATAACAATCCATCCTGGCCCTGTGTGTAGATAACCAATCCATACCCAAAATGACTCCATACGAGCCCAAAGGAAGAATACGGAGTTATGAGGTAGTGGTGAAAGATCCCAAATCCACTATACACTACTTAACTAAGGAGTCTATAGAGATCTTGGCTCTAGAAGCCATCTCGACATCCCAACTAAGACCTTGTCTAACTACTACAACTCTACATTTCTCTACTAAAGATGGTGCAATGAAAGAATCAGAAGTACCAGGATCAAACAAAACAGAGGTAGGAATACCACCAATGCTACCTATGGTCTCAATGACTGTGCTCTGATGCTCTACCTGACGGTTCTCAACCACTGCATAAATCCTATGGCTATGTCCCATGTCACCAACAGTTGGCTCTAAAATCTGTTCCTTACCCTTGTTGTTAGGATTATGAGGGAAATCTCTCCCCGCAACTCCACATCCAAAGCAACCACCTGATCCTCTCCAAGGAGTAGCACCTCCAGTAGGTGCCCTGGAAGTTTGTGGCATGGATCCCGATGATTTGACCGTGAGTCTGCTCACGGCCTCTACTAGCAAGCTCCCATTGACTGAGCTCTATGTCCACCTTGTGTCCTGATGGGACCCCTAGGAGGAGGCCCCATACTCCAACCTCTCTATGCATCAACTCTCTATGGAGGTCTATGAGGTGGGCAAGACCGCTTTACTCGCTGCTATGTCCTAAAGGATGACTATGTTGTACCCTGACCACCATGAGGAAGGGGTATTGACCCCCTCGATCTACCATCCTACATTTGCTAAATGCGGGTCTAGACTCGGTCTCTAGCTTGCTGGGTCTTACCTTGAGTTTCCTCTGCAATATAGGCCTTCTCAATGGCCTCTGCTAATGTTTGTGGATAGTGGATCCATACTGCACCTCCGATATCCAAATTCAGGCCCTAGATGAACTTGTGAATCTGCACCTGCTCATCCTGCATATACTCTACATACTGGAGTAGATCCAGAAATCTACTCTCATACTGCTCTCATTGAAAGAGAAGCCTGTCGGAGGTCATGAAACTCGTCAATCCTCTCTATTGGATGAACCTCCATGATAAATACCTACTCTTGAATCTCTCCTCAAATAGCTCCTAGGTCATTGTCTTTGAATCTACATGGAGCTTCTACTCCTCTGCCCTCCACCATACTCCTGCTCCATCCCTCGAGTAAATGGATCACAACACAATATTTCATGTTGCTAGAACAAGGACAAATCTTGAAGCAACCCCTCAAGCTCACTAGCTAGGCCCCTACCTGAAATCCAACCTGTATCGGCCGAGTAATGTGAGGGCCAAAGCTTCAAGATCTCCCGATGTGATCCTTTGTTGTGGTCATGTCTACCTCTAGGTCTCTCAAGTATACTCATCCCAAAGCCTAGGGCTCCGATTTCTATCTCTATGCTCTTGAACTCTGTCACCCTACCTCCTAGGTGGTGAATCTGCTCGAGATGACTCCGCATGGGAGTTCTATATCCTCTATGATCCTCACCGAGTCGAGGAGATACCTAAACCATGATAGAAGGGGCTCTATCTTGACTAGCTTCTGTCCTCCACCTAATCCTCTCGCATAGAGCGACATTGACATCCCTGAAGGGTGTAGAATCGAAGTAGAATCACCGCCACACCATAATCCGGTGGTGGTGGTGGTGGTGAGTCTAAGTCTCTATGAAGGTTTCTCCCACTCCATCTCGAGCCTCATGCATAGACCAAATCAAGAGTTAGTTCATTTTTCTAAGTTGACACAACTTCCATGTTTACTAAAATATACAAATTCTAGCTAAGTTGTTTTCTAGATTTACAAGTGTGCCAGGTTTAAGTTTTTATGTCTCAAGTTTTCTAGTGTGCCCAATAGTCCAAGCCTTTAAACCACTTCTCTCGATACCAAAGCGTAGTGCCGTTTAAACAACCACTTAAGACCCAAGAAACAACCTAGGGTTAGCTAGAAAAATTATAGGATAATATTTTTGATTTGAAGTGTCTACAACCAAAGTCAGTAAGACATCGTTTACACTAACATGTTTCGGAACAAGACCAATGTACTACAATATATGTTTCCTTCATTAACTAATGAAAATTTCACAAGGTTAAAATTTTAGGGTTATATGTTTTAGTTGGATTCAGGAGTAATTTACCCCCATGCCTGCTCTCTAATGAGGCTCATATTTTCAGCAGAATTTTCTCATACTTAACACTTCCAAAATTTCCCTAAACCATTTTCATTGGATAGGAAATTTTCTCACCTTTCCGGTGATATAAAGAAGTCTTCCTAACTCCTTATATTTCTCAAGATATGGCCAGGTAGAGTTTTTAGGTCAAACTTTCCCTTAGAGGGACACGTGTCAAGAGGAGAGGAAGGCCTTTTGGTGGGTTGGCGGGTCGTGGGGTGTAGTGCCCATTTAAATAACCACTTGAGACCCAAGAAACAACCTAGGGTTAGCTAGAAAAATTAGGGGATAATTTTTTTTTTTTTTTGCTTTGAAGTGTCTACAACCAGGTTGCAAGACATCAGTTTTCACTAATCGGAACTAGACCAATGTACTACAACATATGTTTTCCTTCATTAACTAATATCAAGTTCACAAGGTTCAAACTTTAGGGTTATATGTTTTAGTTAGGTTCAGGGAGTAATTTACCCCCATACCCACTCTCTAATAGGCTCAGAGTTTCAATAGGATTTTTCTCATACTTAATGCTTCCAAAATTTCCCTAAACCATTCCCAATGGATAGGAAATTTTCTCACCTTTCCAATGATATAAAGAAGTCCTCCTAACTCCTTGTAGAACTCAAGATATGAGTGGGTGGAGTTCTTAGGTCAAATTTTCCCCTAGGGGGACATGTGTCAAGAGGTGGGGAAAGTGCCTTGAACGGGTTGGCGGGTCGTGGGGCGGCTTAGGGAATTTTTCCCATAGCATGGGCACAAAGTCACAAGTCCTCCCGCACCTTTGCGGGTCCCGGTGGACATGTTTCGGGCCCAAGTTCAAGCGGGAAAAGGGTAAGGGATTGGTGGAGTGGCGGGGAATCTTAAGGCATTGAGCCAAAGGGAGGATAGAAGTCAAAATGGATCACGTGGGTCCACGCGCCTGCAGAAGTACTATCCAAAGCAAAGGTAGGAATTACAGAGCCGCGGGAAATATTTCCCAATTTTCCCAAGACCCAAACCAAGGAAAGAAAAAGGGTCTGCCCTCCCGCTGCCACCCTAAGGTGCCACATGGCACAATCTCATTTATTGTGGGCTGGCGGGACTAAAATGAAAACTTTTCCCAAGATTTTCAAAAGGGAAAAAGGACAAGGAAATGCCATGCCTCTGCTGCGCCCCCGTGAGGACACGTGGTAGCCTACGATTGGTGTGGAGTGATAGAGGAAAAAGAAAATTTTGCCAAAATAAGAATTAAAAGTTAAACTTTCAAAATTCTCCCGCGCATCCGTCGAACCACGTGTCAGCACATGATTGGGCGGGACGGTGGGCATGTGGGGTAAAATGGAAAATTTTTCCCAAGGTAAATTCTTTTTTTTTTTTTTTTTTTTTTTTTTAAAGAGGATAAGTTTAAATTTGGTCCACCCCTTTGAGGTGCCATGTGGTAGGTCCTGATTGGTTATGGGATGGCAGGGGCCATGGAATTTTTAGGGAAAATTTTTCCAAAGTCAAAAGTTAAAATTTTCTAACCGTTAGATTCATTTGTTTATTTATTTTTGAATGCCAATTTGAAGT
This sequence comes from Taxus wallichiana var. yunnanensis, assembly GCA_018340775.1. Lineage (NCBI taxonomy): Eukaryota > Viridiplantae > Streptophyta > Pinopsida > Cupressales > Taxaceae > Taxus > Taxus wallichiana. Next base: position 98,106,916 of record CM031239.1, on the reverse strand, counting down.
AAAACTTCAAATTGCCATAACTTTTGATAGGAAGCTCAGATTTGGGAAAAATTGGACTTTTCAGAAAGCTCTCGATGCCCTCTTTACACAAGAGTCATCAATTTTGGAATTTGATGAATTTTAAGTGGTCAATTTTGAGAAACCAATATGCAGGATTTTAATTAGTGAACTGGCAAAGTTTTAAACTTCTCAATTTGATTAAATTAGATCTCCTTCTTCACTCAACATGTCAAACAAACATGGAGAATTGATCTAGGGAAGGTTTAGAGTGTTTTTAGAAAGTTGATTTTTCCAATCAACTCAAGTTTGCATTTTTCCAACTAATGATAGAAAAATGACTGTTAGAGGGATTGTATTCGAATTAGCAAGGGTCGAGTTTTTTTCTTGAATTTTCTTTGTCCATTAGGGTTCATTAATGTCTTAGCATGCTAACTTATAACATTTTTAAGTTAATTATTAAGTGCAGGTCTGAACTATACATTTTTATGAAAAATAATTGCCAGTGTGAAGTTTATAACAATGATCTTTTTTTTTTTCTAAATCGTATATCAATTTATCATTTAAATGTGTGTATAGTTTCTAAACTAGTCTAATACATTTGCTGAATTAAATTAACCATTCATTTTCAATTTAAATTACAATTTGGGTTTCATTTCTAATTCATATTTCAAGGGAGAACAATTACAAGTATAGTTTCCAATTACGTGTTTCTTCTTCTTGCATTTAAACAAAAATTACATTCACAATAGTAATTCAATTCCAATACACAATACAATTTTGAGAAGTAATGCAATTACATTTCACATTCCAATTTCTTCTTCCGTTTCCAATACAATTATCTTCACATTTTAAATTTGCTACACAATTCATCCACTCCAAAGTGGGAAGGATTACAATGAAATTGCTCACAAGAAGGGATTGTTAAACTGCACATTTCTTGACTTCAAAATAACAACATGCTCCATTCCTTCATCTTTTCATCATGATCACAACAAGGAAGGGGAAAGGCAACACTCTCCACCCAACCAAGACATCCAATGAGAAGGGAGAAGCCATCCTTCCTCATTGGCCCCCGAGCCCCAACCATATTAAAATAAGAGATGAGATTCAACTCATGACAACAAGGCTTCCACAAAACATACAAGCAACATTTTCACAATTAAACAACACAGTTCAAGAGGAATTTAGTTCACCACTACATTATATACATGCAAAGAAAAATGAGGCTTCTTCCAAGAAAGCCAACAACAACAAGGATCTATGGGGAAACTACTTATGCCTACCAATTGGGAATTGAGCATCCACCAATAATCATACCGCCAATATCAATATCCCATAAACCTTATACCTCCCAACCCCTCCTTATGCCCCCAAAGTTTCTCCTTTATGCCACCACAAGAGTAATAAATGCAAGTTATTTATTTTGCAAGGTGGATCCCAATTGCAAAATCCTTCCACAAGAAAGCGATGCCATTGACATTCCCTTATGCCCCCCATATGAAATCCCCATAGCCTTCTCCTACACCATGTCCTAAGCAGTCTACCCAACCAGCCAACACACACATAACAACAATCACCATTTCCATTCAAGCATGCAAGAGAAAGAAGCATTTTAAAAAGGCTCAAGTTCCTACCTCTCCATAATGGAGTTTGTTCCAAGATCAACAAGCTTTCCAAATGCCAAAATGTAGTCCAAAATCAGCAACACACAACATACAATGGTCTCCAATCTTCTTTCACCAGCAAAACTCCAAAATCAGCAAGAAATTCACCCCCAAGGAAGGTATGCAAAGTTTCAACAACCTCCAACAAGCAAGAAATTCAAATTTTTAAAGGAGAGGGAAGAGAAGAGGATGATGTGGATCCATGTGGGATGCCACATCATTCTTCCTCAACCCCAAGATAAAAGTCAACATCATTCACTTAAATATAATAAATAAAAATGACAAATTAACTTACACACTCTAAAAATAACCCATACCCCAAAAGGATTTGAATTAAAAACATGTAAGAGAAGTGCAAATAAAACTTACAAATAGTCATTTCAAAATGCATTAAAAGGCCTAAATTTAACCTCCAAACCATAGGTATGGTTGGTGAATAATTTTAAGAGGTTTGGGACAAGTTTAATTTTTCCCACAAGCCTCCAAGGACAAATTCGAATTTCCAAAAGGATGAAGTGTTTCACACTCCAAAAATCTATCTTACATTCTCTTACATATCTCTTACACCTTACACATTTCTTACACACTCTTACAACATTACATTTAAGATCAACAACTTCATTAATTACATTCTTATGACATATTGATTTATTTATCTTAACACATGATTATTTACAACATTAACACAACATAAAAATAATTAATGAAAGGGGTAACACATCACAAACAAAATACATGCAACATTAATAAAGAAACCACATTAATCAAAAGATAAAACCTCATGGTCACATTCAAAGGTGTTTCCCCCCCATGGGAATCCCTAACATAAAGCAACACACACACACACAAAATAGTTGCCATGGTGACCTTGTTGAATTCACCCAGAATTTCAATATGGTTAGTCTCCAGTCCCCCAACATTGTTGTGATATTTTAACTTGCAAAACATAAATACCTCCTTGGCGTTGTTGCCATATCAGAACATCCAAAATTATATAAACAATATTTCAAGATCATCTAAACATGTGAATCACAACAACATCAAGAAATCAACATTATCATTTTCAATTTAAATTAATCAACTATATCAAGTATCATAAAATATTCATTTTCTAGATCTATTCATAATATTCAAAATCATATGGCTGAATAAAATCCATCAAATATCCATGTCAAATAGTGTATCATCATCCACATATAGAAATATATCTAATAAGCATCATGCATAATAACTCGAATCCAAATCAATAATAATGCATGATCTAACATCTATCCATCGTACTAAAAAAACATAATAGTGTCCATAATAAGATCAAATGATCAAGATCGGTATCTAAAAGTGTCAAAGGGAAGTGGGCACTACATCCCCCTCCCCTTAGACTTGACTTTCTCCTGGAAGTCATTTGAAACAAATGTGGAAACTACACTTGTAATACTATGGCATCCTCCCAAGTAGCTGCGGTCTTGTCATATCATGCTCCACCGCACTGCACGGTTAATATCTCTCGCCTCGAAGGTCCAAGGTTCTATGATATATGATATGGAAAGGCTTCACCATCACCGCCCCCGATCCTACACCTGCAATGATGTCTAATCCAAAGACATGAGACGGATCTGCAATATATCTCTTAAGAACCAAAACATGAAACACATCATGTACGCGAGACAAGCTGGGTGGCAATGCTAGATGATAGGCCAAAGGGCCGATACACTCCAAGATCTCAAAAGGACCAACGAATCTAGGATCTAACTGGAACCTTTTTCAAAATGGATAGGGATCTTTGTGTGGCCTAACATGAAGGAACACCTTCATGCCCACATCAAAACTAAGGTCAATCCTATGCTGATATACATACTTCTTCCATTCACCGTCCCGTGCCTCCTACAATCTCTGCATCCTCTATCAAATCGATCAACACTACCTGCTGCTCCATGTCTTGCAAAAGAGTTGGTCCAAGAGATACTCTATCATCTAACCTATCCCAGCTAAGGGGTTTCCTGCACTCTCTACCATACAAATCCTGAAAAGGGGCCATGCCTATAGAACTCTAAAAACTATTATTGTAGGCAAACTCCACTAAGTACAAGTACTCCTCCCACTTAGACTGCTGATCCATCACATACATCCTGAGCATATCCTCTAAAATCTGATTCACTCACTCGGCGATATCCATCTGTCTTAGGGTGATATGCTATGCTGAAGTTAATCCTCATCCCGAGGACATACTACATGGTAGTCCAGAAATGTGAAGTGTACAAAGGATCACGGTCACAAATGATCTTCCACGGAATCCCATGTAACCTAACAATATCATCTAAATATACTCGTACCACTTTACTTTAGCCTGTATAATTGGTCTTTATCGATAAAAAGTGAGCCACTTTCATCAATTTATCAATAGTGACCATAATGGTGTCGTGGTGATATCTCGACATCGGTAGCCCAATAATGAAATCCATGGAAATGGTGTCCCACTTCCATTCCAGTATGGCATGAGGATAAAGAAGGCTTGCTGGATGTTGATGCTTGGCCTTAACCTCTCGGCACTCTAATCATAGAGACACAAACTAAGCCATGTCTCGACGAAGTCCTCTCTAATGGTATAAATTTCTGTAGAGGTGGCATGCATCTTCTTCACCCCGAGGATGGGCTGAATAGGGTACACGATGTGCCTCTACTAAGATGTCCTACCTCAAGCATCCATCTCGGGAACATATATCCAGCCTTTGTGCCTAAGAAGACCATCTTCCTCTAAGGAAAAACCATCAAAATTCCTGTCAAGGGGTCTCGTGACTCGATCTCTACTCTTACTAGAATGTAGAAGTCAGCCAAGAGGAAGTATTGTCAAGAATCCTACTCCAAAATCTATATTCTCATTGTAGTGGCCATAGCCACATGTCTCTGTCTCGCTGTGGTAAGAGCATCTGCTACCACATTCTCATTCCCTTCACATGCTCTATATCCATGTCATACTCACAAAGAAACTCCATCCAATGAAACTATCGAGCGTTGAGATTGGGCTGCAATGCATTGAAGAGGTGGCAAAGACTCAAATGATCGGAAAACCCTAAGTGTGAATCTCCATCTGAAGGAATACTCGATCTACCAGGTCCACTGCATTTGTTGAATACGAGTCTGGACTTATTCCTTTAAGCTAGTTCGGTCTTACTCTTGGGATAAGAGAAATGTCTTCATCTAACCAAAGCATGCACAACTACCACAAGATCAAGATCATGGGTCAAATAATTAAGCTCATGATCCTTGAGTTTATGGGACTCAAAAGGTACAATCCCCCTCGCATCCTACATCAACACACCTCTAAGTGCAATGCTAACGAAGCATCTACGTGCAAATGAAGAACTCGGTGAAACCCCTGTGGATCCAACACTTTGCAAGGATGGGTGCTCTAGTAAGGCACTCTTTCGGTAATTGTCCTAAAGGCCTGATCGCATCTATCCGACTACCCTAAAAAACTTCTTCCCTTTCCTCGAAGGGAAATGTGATAGAAGACTCCATAATGAGAAGATAAGTCTCCTCGAAAATCTCGCAGGTAGTATCTTGCTAATCCCACTTAAGATAAGTCACTATAAATAGCCAATCCATAATGGCTCTAATCTTGGAAGGATTGACTACGATACCTTCCCCAAATGATTGTGCCCCTAATCCCTTTCTAAAATATAGCACACTTCTCGGTTCCCAGTCAAGATGTGCCTACTCATAAGACATATTTTCCCATTGAAGCCACACCACTTGAAAAATTTATCACCTTCCCGAGGCCCTCATACTCCTACATATGTGAGTATATCAAAATGTCATCTAGGAAGATGAGCATGAAAGCAATCATAGAAGGTCCTGAATACCCATGTACCCGACTTGAGATAGAAATTCCTCATAAATTAATTCAATAGCAAAAGGCATACGTAATCTGCCTCGAACTTCTCATAGCATCGACAAAGGAAAATGAAAAGGCACCACTTTATAAACTCATAGTAGAGGGCCAAAATGCAGAATCTCATGTGCTTGGAAGGTAGTTTAGGAATGTCCACCTTTTGAAATCCTCCATATAATTATCTCTCTCTTGATGGTATCCTCTGACTTGAGATCAATCTTAGACTATCAAGTGTAGCAAGAATGATCACCTTCATTTACTCTATCAAACCTCAAGTCACCTGAAGTTGTCAAAATGCTGAAGTCACCTAGAAGAGCATGTCTACCTCGGGCAAATCCAATCAAATCCTCAAATGCAGATCAGGAATTTCTCGGGCCACTATTAGCTCACTGGTGCCCAAATGTCCACGTCAATCATTCTAGCATTGATCGTAGGCTTTTCACGTGTTCTAACTTTGGGTGTTTACGCAATCTTGACTTTCTTGTGACCTCTTCCCCCTTGAGCTTTTTCTCCTTGCGCATGATCTTTGATAATTCCTTCTCCATCCAGCCAATAGTCCTCAATAATACCTTCCTTGACCAAGGTTCTTCTCCTGTAGATAAATATTACTCGATGTTAACCTTCTTTGTCTTTAAAGGCTCATGGTAGGCACATGGGAGAGCATCCGCACCTCTCCTACCCACTACTTTGTGTGCCCCCACAAAATGGATAACATTTAAACTCTTTGATTCCTCTCCATCAATCACATATACTAACTTTCCCTTTTCCTTTTCCAAACATGTATGCTCAAGATGTAACTCTTTTGTTTCTTCAATCTCTTCGAAGCATGCCTCCAATCCTAATTCACCTAGTAGCTCTAATAGCCTATCTTCCATTCTGGCACTATCCCCCATTGTAAGGAACTTGATACCTTGCAAGGCCTTATCAACCGATGGTTTGGTACTCCGATACTCAAAGGCTTGAATAAGATCCGCCAATTTTAGTCAAGCTCTACCTGCCAATTCCTTGCCTTTTGGCAGCATGTCTTTGAATGAATGTACCATACACGTGCACAACCTTGCTACCCTTGTATTTTTAGTGTAGAATACAACTTGTGCACCTAGAGGGATGGTGGCAAGGCTTCCGTGCCTTCTCTCTAGACCCGTTCACACTCCTAGATATGGAAAGAGGTGGGCTCCTTCCCATGGTACTCCTTGATGATGGTGGGTATATTACTTCTAGAAAATATGACAGAGAGATAGATTCTTACCTTGTGCCATTCTAAAAGGCTCTCCTGATGCGTGGCCCACTAACAATCGATGTCTAATGAGCAAGAAGTAAATCAACATATCCTTTCGTTCCTTTTCATTTTTCCACCGAGCTTATATCTCCGAAATATCTCAGAAGGAAGGCTCCTCCAGGAGTACTGGGTAGTTATTTTCCCCCAAGGTGCTAAACCATGCATGCCTTAGTTACCTTGGTCACCGATCCTCTCAAACTCTTTGTCCCATTAATTCGTAAATCCCATGCACCCAATTATCACATGCTAAGTATGGCAAGTATCACTCACTGACTAAGCATCCTCAAACTGGATAACCCCATTAATAGGGTGTACCATCTCAGGGTCTTTGATTGACCACATAAAAATCTTGTCCAAAACCTCTTCTCCCAATGGTTCAATGTAGGATACTAACTTCCCATCAACTAGGGTATAATGACCTACTCCTCTTTGTTCTCAAACCGATGTACCCTTTTTTGAACCTGGAGGTCCACATTGTTCTTATAACACCAAGGGTGCCCAAGCAGTGCTTCTAGGAAATTTTTTCCTCGGTGAGTGCAGAGACTTCAAAGTCCCCACTAGTAAACTTGGCTCCCTAGATAGTAAATAGCTAAATCCTTCAAGACACCGATGGGCATTGCCTTAGTCTTGTTTGCCATATACAACACATTTGAAGATGACTATAACGCAGGTCCCCCATATGATGCCATGCATCCAAAGTCAAAAAATTAACCTCTGTGCTTAATGTCAATGAGTATATTGTTGAGGAGCCATCCATCCACAATCGCATTCAATGTAATCTCCTCAAGGGAAATCGAGGAAAGTCATAAAGGAAAATTCTAGACTGAGCTAGAAAAACTACATGAACCTGGCTCAAACACTGAGGAAGGTTTGCATGCAAGACCTACCTCTCACGCTCTTCTCCGGTGTGTGGTACCTTCTCTCTCAACAAGGATCCTAGCAAAGGAATGATGTTCTCCTGCCTTAGCATTTTACACACCTCCTTGACCTCATCTAGGTCATCTTTCTCATGCCTCGATCCTCCTTCCTTGTTCCTCCCTCCTGGATTGCTCCTTTAGACATTGGATCTCCCCTTGTAAGCTTTGAATAACATCCATGGTGTTCGATATATCTCCTTCTGATGTGCGGGGTCTAGGTACTTTCCATGAATGACCTCTTCTCTTGAAATGAGGCTCTTCTATCTTGGTATCTCTCTTACGTGCGTGGCTTCTACCCTTGTTGTTACCAAAATAGGCTCCAAACCTTCATCCATGTGTTACCTGAAGCATCCATTGTATGTCTTCCTTTTTGATGCTAACCATCGTAGAACCTTTGTCCTTTCAATCTCTTCCAAAAGTGCTCCATAATCTGCGATTTGATTCATATGCTCATATAACTCAAGGGCACTCCTTATACTTATGCTTATTTCCACACCATCACTACAACAAATCCAAGCACTCACGCTAATTGTAATGTTATGTAGATCCAAAGTTAAAACATGTCCCTCACGGGAACTCACTCCTTCCTCTGTGGTTACCTCATCCACAGACTCCTCCTCAAAATTTTTTTCCTCATAGGCCTATCTTTAATGTATCCAATCCCCAATGAATCTTAAGCGCGCCTCCATCTATCCACTCCTCATAACGATGATCATCATTTTTATAACTACTGGTAATGCTAGTTTGGTGCACCCCATGATCAATGGCCTCATGTATCTGATCAATGAGCCTATAATATTTAGTATCATGGGTCGTGGAGGTGTAAATCTTGCAATAACAGGATACATTCTTTTCGATCACGATCAAGGAATAGATTTTGTACCAAGGGACATCTATTGGTATCATGGTCCCCATGAAAAATTTCACAATTTAATGTTACAGTGGTGCACCTTTACCATCCCTGCGGGAAATTATCCTTAACGTGTCCCTCTATCTCACAATCTATGCACCACAAACCACTGCGAGCCTCATGGACCGAGTTCACAGATAGCTTTTCCAACTATTTAGCTATAGCAGAATCCAGATCGAGCCTCGATAACAAGGCTAATGTCGTATCAATTATCAATACTACTAACGACTTGATTCCATCAATCCCGCCTACACATTTCCAAACATGTAATCTCAAGGTCCACAAGGCATCCTCCAATGCTTGCCCATGCAAATATGTGAAAGTCTTATGAGACAGGGCCCTTCTAAAAGGGGTGATCAATCCTCCAACAAACCACTATGCATGCTAAGAAGGATGTATATCATATGATAATTTAGACAAGAGAGTCTTAAAGTGCGCATCATACTCCCACACACTCTTTGCCATTCCTTGTTGTATCTCCTTCAAAGTGCTAATGATTTTTGCTCGAACTCAGGAATGTGGAACTCTGTCAGGAATGCATTATTTAAGGCAGTTTAATCCACCACTATTTGATGAGGATCATACTTTCTATACCAGCTATGTGCGTACCCTTGCAATGTGGTTACAAATTGACTAGCCTTTCATTCTAGGGTTGTGATACCTTTCACGTGCCATAGTAGTTCACACTTGTGAACATGTTCCACAACATCCTCAATGCCCCTGTAATCTGGTAAGTGTAGAGACATTTCAAAGAAAACTTGAGGTGGTGGTGCAAGGTGCTGAGGTCCTTCTTGTTATGAACTAGATCCTTGGTTCCTGCAAAGGAATGATGTTTCACGGTGTTTCCTCCACCGCCTCGATCCACTAGGTCTTTTTGGGTCCCTGTACCTCCGAGCCACCATTGGAGATCCACGAGAACCCTTTGGGTCTAATAGGGCTTGTAGGAGTTGTGCCAAGTGCTCCTTAACCTAAGGATTCCATAGAGATCTTGGTCTAGAAGCCATCTCAACATCCCAACTAAGACCTTTCCATGTCCCTCACGGGAACTCACTCCTTCGCCACTAGCGATGATCATCACCGGCACCTTGTGCATCGTTCTACTAAAGATGGTGCAATGAAAGAATCGGAAGAACTAGAATAAAAAAATACAGAGGTGGAATACCACCAATGCTACCTTTGGTCTCAATGATCCTGTGCTATGAACGCAGGGCCCTTCTAAAACTCGGGTGCTTTGCTCGGCGGTTCTTAAGCTGCTGCATAAATCTAGTAGCTATGTCCCATGTCACCAACAAATCGGCTTTGAAATCGTGCCTTACCCTTACCCTTGTTAGGGTCTGAGGGAAATCTCTCCAAAATGTCTGACTGCAACTCCACATCTAAAGCAACCACCGATCCCTCTCAAGGAGTAGACTCTGATAGGTGCGCTGAAGACTCTGGTGTGGATCCGATGATCCAACTATGGTCTACTAAGGTCTTTCTTTGGTGAGCTCCTTCTCACTAAGCTCTAGCTCCACCTGTGTCTGATGGGTCCCTAGGAGGAGGCCCCATACTCTGCGACCTCTCTGTGCATGAGGCTCTCAAAATGTGGAGGTCTATGAGGTGGGTGGGATTGCTCACGATGCTGCACTCTTGCTATGGCTTAAAAGATAAGCTGGCTGCCCCATACTCGACCTCTCTAGCCACTACGAGGAAGAGGCTTAAAGATAAGCGTGCTTTGTACCCTGCCACTACGGACCCCCTCGATATACCATCCTTAATCTACTAAATACAGTCTGGACTCGGTCTCCGGCCTCTGGGTCTTACGAGTCTCCTCTGTAATATAGGCCTTCTCGACAGCCTCTGCTAATGTCTACGGATAGTGGATCCACACTACACCTCCGATATCCAAATTCAGGCCCCGGATGAACCTATGAATCCACACCTACTCATCCTGCATATACTCTACATACTAGATGTAGTCAATTTTACTCCCACTATAAGAGGAAGGAATCCCATGCGCGTCGGCCTATCACCCAGCAGAATTTGAGCGCTCACCCGAGGCACGTGCGGGTGTCGAGTCTCTCTTTTATGTGAGTTTTTAGTGGGAAGCATTCATCAATGATTAGTATAGGAGTATTCAGGAAAGAAGTTTAGACATACAAGGATTACAGGGCTCAGGAAAGCCTCCAGATCCTTGTAGTTTCTTTAGACTCGTGTGTTTTAAAAGACTCCATAACATATAATATAACAGAAAGAAAGCTACAACCATTCATTCATAGCATGAAAGGAAAGAGAACTTCTATGAATGAAATATACATGAAGCCTACTAATATTCATATCTAATTGCAATAGGTAACCTCATTGTATTCATTGTTTCATTAAAAAGAGCCATAGAGGGCGTCTGCAGTCATGCACATCACTAGGCTTGTATAACTACGCAAAAATAGAAAAGAAATTAAAATGCTAAGCTTAGTACATTCCTTTCTACATCAGAGCCCCACTCGTAGTAATCCTATAGAGCTTCACCCATGTTATCTCTCTCTATGTGTATCTCTCATATCTTCTCCTCTTATGTCTATATTCCCCATCCTTTTTTTGGTCCATAGGCACTTGTATTTATCACCTTCCCGCACTGCTAACTCGCCTTGTTGCACCCTTAGATCCATCGCCAAGTTTCGAATGTGGTCCTTTAGCGAGCATGTTTCCTCAGGCCTAAGCTCTCCACTCCATCTAATGACGGATCTGCTAGAAGATTTCTTTCTTGGCATGCTCTTTCTTGGGCCACTTTTTGTTGCCAAGATGGCATGTTATCGTGTGTGCAAGTGATCATGCTTTTCACATGTTCTTCCTTTGTTACTTAAATCAGCTAAGCCACTGAGATCTCCTTTTGCCGCACACACTATATGCTCACTTGAGCCTTTTCTCTTGTGCACTTTTGACTTACACACCATCCTATAACCTGGGGTCCCATGTGCCCACGTGCCTTCATCTTGAGTCAATGTTTGAGGGCCCAACACTAGAGTAGATATAGAAATCTACTCTCATACTGCTATCTTGAAAGAGAAGCTGTCGAAGGTCATGAAACTAATCAATCCTTTGTTGGATGAACTTCCATGATAAACACCTACTCCTAAATCTCTCCTCAAATAGCTCCCATGTCACTATCTCTCGAATCTACATGGAGCTTCTACCCTCTGTCCTCCACTACACTCCTGCTCCATCCCTCAGTAGATAGATCACAACACGAGCTTTCATGTTGCTAGAACAAGGAAAAAGCTTGAAGCAACCGCTCAAGCACATTAGCCAAGCCTTTTTCTAGAATCCACCTATATCATCTAAGTAATGTGAGGGTGAAGCTTCGGGATCTCCCCGATGTGATCCACTGCTGTGGTCTGCCGGCCTCTAGGTCTCTCAGTATGCTCATCCCTAAGCCTAGGACTCCGAGACCTCTCTCTATGCTCTTGAACTCTATCACCACCTTTGTATCCTAGGTGGTGACTCTACTCTGACTAACTCCACATGGGAGTTTTCTCCTCTATGCTCCTCACTAAGTCGAGGAGAGACCTAACCCTCAATAGAAGGGGCTCTATCATGACTAGCTACGTGTCCTCCTCCTAATCCTCTATGTAGAGTGGCATTAACATCCTGAAGGGTCTGTAGAATCTAAGGTAGAATGGATGCCATACCTTGATTTGGTGGTGGTGGTGGTGAGTCTAAGCCTCTATGAAGGTTCCTCTCACTCCTTCGAGCCTCTTGCATAGACCAAAGTGAGACTTAGTTCATTTGCTAAGTTTATACAACTTCCATGTTTACTAAAAACATACAAATTCTTATTAAGTTGTTTTCTAGATTTAAAGTGTACTAGGTTTAAGTTTTCATGTCTCAAGTTTTCTAGTGTGCCCAATGGTCCAAGCTTTAGAACCAATGCTCTGATACCAAACTGTAGTGCCCGTTTAAACAACCACTTGAGACCCAAGAAACAACCTAGGGTTAGCTAGAAAAATTAGGGAATAATTTTTTTTTTTGCTTTGAAGTGGCTACAACCAGGTTGTAAGACATCATTTTTCACTAATAGGTTCCAACCAGACCAATGTACTACAACATATATTTTCCTTCATTAACTAATATCAAGTTCATAAGGTTTAAACTTGAGGGTTAGATGTTTTAGTTAGGTTTAGGGAGTAATTTACCCCCATACCCACTCTCTAACAGGATCAGAGTTTCAACAGGATTTTTCTCATACTTAACACTTCCAAAATTTTCCTAAACTATACCCAATGGATAGGAAATTTTCTCACCTTTTCGGTGATGTAAAGAAGTCCTTCTAAATCCTTGTAGAACTCAAGATATGAGCAAGTGGAGTTCTTAGGTCAAACTTTCCCCTAGGGGGACACATGTCAAGAGGTGGGGAAAGCACCTTGAATGTGTTGGTGGGTCATGGGCCGGCTTAGGGAATTTTCCTCACAGCACAGGCACAAAGTCACAAGTCCTCCCACACCTCCGCGGGTCCTGGTGGACATGTGTGGAGCCTAGGTTCAAGCAGGAAAAGGGTAAGGGATTAGTGGAGCAGTGGGGGATCTTAAGGCATTGAGCCAAAGGGAGGATAGAAGTCAAAATGGATCGTGCGGGTCCATGCATCGGCAGAAGTACTATACAAAGTGAAGGCGGGAATTATAGAGCCACAGGGAAATAATTCCCAATTTTCCCAAGACCCAAGCCAAGGAAAGAAAAAGGGTTTGCCCTCCCGCTGCCACCCCAAGGTGCCACATGGCACAATCTCATTTGCTGTGGGTGGCAGGACTAAAATGAAAATATTTCTCAAGATTTTCAAAAGTGACAAAGGACAAGGAAACACCACGCCTCCGCTGCGCCCCTGTGAGGACACGTGGTAGCCTCTGTTTGGGTCAGTGGGCGGAAGGAGGAAAAAGGAAATTTTTGCTAAAGGAAGTATTAAAAGTTAAAATTTCAAAATTCTCCGCATGCATCCGTCGAACCACGTGTCAACACGTGATTGGTTCGGGACGGCGGGGATAGGGGTTAAAATGGGAAAATTTTCCCAAGGTATTTTTTATAAAGAGGATAAGTTTAAATTTGGTCCACCCCTCCGAGGTGCCATGTGGTAGGTCCCGATTGGTTGCAGGATGGCGGGGGCCGTGGAATTTTTAGGGAATTTTTTTCCAAGTCAAAATTTAAAATTTTCTAACCGTTAGATTCATTTGTTTTTTTTTTTTTTTGAATGCTAATTTGAAGTAAAACTTCAAATGGCCATAACTTTTGATAGGAAGCTCAAATTTTGGAAAAATTAGACTTTTTAGAAAGCTCTCGATGCCCTCTTTACACAAGAGTCATCAATTTTGGAATTTGATGAAGTTTAAGTGGTAGATTTTGAGAAACCAATCTATAGGCTTTTAATTAGTGAACTGACAATTTTTCAACTTCTCAATTTGGTTAAATTAGATCTCCTCCTTCACTCAACATGTCAAATAGACATGGAGAATTGATCTAGGGAGGGTTTAGAGTGTTTTTGGAAAGTTGATTTGTCCAATTGATTCAATTTTTATTTTTCCAACTAATGACAGAAAAACGACTATTAGAGGGATTGTATTCGAATTAGCAAGGGTCGAGTTGTTTTCTTGAATTTTCTTTGTCCATTGGGGTTCATTAATGTCTTAGCATGCTAACTTATAACATTTTTAAGTTAATTATTAAGTGTGTCTGAACTGTACATTTTTATGAAAAATAATTACCAGTGTGAAGTTTATAACAGTGATCTTTTTTTTTTTCTAAATCTGTATATCAATTTATCATTTAAATGTGTGTATAGTTTCTAAACTAGTCTAATACATTTGCTGAATTAAATTAACCATTCATTTCCAAGTTAAATTACAATTCTGATTTCATTTCTAATTTATATTTCAAGGGAGAACAATTACAGTATAGTTTCCACTTACGTGTTTCTTCTTCTTGCATTTAAACAGAGATTACATTCACAATAGTAATTCAATTCCAATACACACTACAATTTTGAGAACTAATGCAATCCTTTATTCATTTCTAATACAACTTTACAATCTTCTCTTTTCCATTTGATTTCTAAATACAAAATGCAACTTACAAAATATACAACATTCTTTTTCAAAAACAGAGAGTAGCATATAACTCCTTTACATTTCACATTCCAATTTCTTCTTCCATTGCCAATACAATTATCTTCACATTACAAATTTTCTAAACAATTCATCCACTCCAAAGTGGGAAGGATTACAATGAACTTTCTCACAAGAAGGGACTGTCAAACTGCACATTTCTTGACTTCAAAACAACAACATGCTCCATTCCTTCATCTTTTCATCTTGATCACAACAAGGAAGGGGGAAAGGTAATGCTCTCCACCCAACCAAGACATCC
Source organism: Taxus wallichiana var. yunnanensis (assembly GCA_018340775.1). NCBI lineage: Eukaryota > Viridiplantae > Streptophyta > Pinopsida > Cupressales > Taxaceae > Taxus > Taxus wallichiana. The sequence continues at coordinate 98,091,870 of CM031239.1, read as the reverse complement.
AATGAGAAGGGAGAAGCCATCCTTCCTCATTGGCCCCCAATCCCCAACCATATTGAAATAAGAGATGAGATTCAACTCATGGCAACAAGGCTTCCACAAAACATACAAGCAACATTTTCACAATTAAACAACACTAGTTCAAGAGGAATGTAGTTCACCACTACATTATATACATGTAAACAAAATTGAGGCTTCTTCCAAGGAAGCCAACAAGAGCAAGGATCTATGGGGGAAACTACTTATGCCTCCCAATTTGTAATAGGAATCCACCAATAATCATACCGAAAATATCAACATCATATCCCATAAACCTTATGCCTCCAAACCCCTCCTTATGCCCCCAAAGTTTCTCTCTTATGCCCCAAGAGTAAGAAATGCAAGCTATTTCTTTTCCAAGGTGGATCCTAATCCCAAACTCCCTCCAAAATAAAAATGATGCCATTGGCATTCCCTTATGCCTCCCCATATGAAATACCCATATCCTTCTCCTACACCATGTCCTAAGTAGTCTACCCAACCAGCCAACACACACATATAAGAAATAACCATTTCCATTCAAGCATGCAAGAGAAAGAAGAATTTTAAAAAGGCTCAAGTTTCTACCTCTCCATAATGGAGTTTGTTCTAAGATCAACAAGATTTCGAAATGCCAAAATGCAGTCCAAAATCAGCAACACACAACATACAATGGTCTCCAATCTTCTTTCACCAGCAAAACTCCAAAATCAGCAAGAAATTCACCCCCAAGGAAGGTATGCAAGGTTTCAACAACCTCCAACAAGCAAGAAATTCAAATTTTTAAAGGAGAGGGAAGAGAAGAGGATGATGTGGATCCATGTGGGATGCCACATCATTCTTCCTCAACCCCAAGACCAAATTCAACATCATTCACCTAAACATAATAAATAAAAATGACAAATTAACTTACACACTCTAAAATAACCCATACCCCAAAAGGACTGAATTAAAAACATGTAAGAGAAGTGCAATTAAAACTTACAAATAGTCATTTCAAAATGCATTAAAAAGGCCTAAATTTAACCTCCAAACCATAGGTATGGTTGGTGAATAATTTTAAGAGGTGTGGGACAAGTTTAACTTGTCCCACAAGCCTCCAAGGACAAATTCAAATTTCCAAAAGGATGAAGTGTTTCACACTCCAAAAATCTATCTTACATTCTCTTACATATCTCTTACACCTTCTTACACATTTCTTACAACATTTCTTACACACTCTTACAACATTACATTTAAGATCAACAACTTCATTAATTACATTCTTATGACATATTGATTTATTTATTTTAACACATGATTATTTACAACATTAACACAACATAAAAATAATTAATGAAAGGGGTAACACATCACAAAATAAATACATGCAACATTAATAAAGAAACCACATTAATCAAAACATAAAACCCCATGGTCACATTCAAAGGTGATTCCCCCCATGGGAATCCCTAACATAAAGCAACACACACACACACAAAACAATTGCCATGGTGACCTTGTTGAATTCACCCAGAATTTCAATATGGTTAGTCTCCAGTCCCCCGACATTGTTGTGATATTTTGACCTATAAAACACAAATACCTCCTTCGGCCTCGTGGCCATATCAGAACATCCAAAATGATATAAACAATATTTCAAGATCATCTAAACATGTGAATCACAACAACATCAAGAAATCAACATTATCATTTTCAGTTTAAATTAATCAACTATATCAGTATCATAAAATATTCATTTTCTAGATCTATTCATAATATTCAAAATCATATGGCCGAATAACATCCATCACATATCCATGTCAAATAGTATATCATCATCCACATATAGAAATGTATCTAATAATCATCATGCATAATAACTGAATCCAGATCAATAATAATCCATGATCTAACATCTATCCATCATACTAAAACAAAACATAATAGTGTCCATAATAAGATCAACAATATCAAGATTAGTATCTAAAAGTGTCAAAGGGAAGTGGGCACTACATGGGGCGGCTCAAGGAAATTTTTCCATTGCGTGGCACAAAATCCATGTTTCTCCCATGCCTCTGCGGGTCCCGATGGACATGTGTCATCACTTGATTCGACATGGCAAAAAGGTAGCGGGGAAAAGTTTGGATTTTTTCCTGAGTCAAAATCCCAAACTTTAAAGGGAAACACTTCTCCGCATTCCCTGGCGAAGCCGGGTGGCACCACGTGTTAACCCATGATTGGGTGTAGGCAATGAGGTGGAAGATAAATCCAAGGGATTGAGCGAACAAAGGTTTTAAGCCCGAAAAGATCATGTGGGCCCACGCGTTTGTGAAAAGAGATTTTCTAAGCAAGGTGGGGTTGGGCCGAGGAGTCAAAAGGCAAATTTTTCCACAAGAAGAATTAAAAGTTAAGTTATCAAATTTCTCCCGTGTATCCGTCGAGCCACGTGTTAACATTGGATTGGTTGCAGGTTAGTGGGGATGCGGGAAAAATTTGGAAATTTTTCTTAGGTCTAAAAATTAAAATGTTTAAGTTTAAAAGGGTCGCGCCTTTGCCGTGCCATGTGTCAGCATGTGATTGGTCGGGCCGACGGTGATGCGCGGGAAAAGTTTCCCAAGGTAAAATTTTCAAAAAGATAAGTTTAAAATTTTGGTCCACCCCTCCGATGTGCCACATGGTAGGCCCCGATTGGTTTCGGGATGGCGGGGGCTGTAAACTCTTTGTTGAAATTTTTCCAAAGTCAAAAATTAAAGTTAATAGTTAGATTTATTTTATTTTTGAATGCCAAATTGAAGTAAAACTTCAAATGGCCATAACTTGAGCTAGAAAGCTCGGTTTTGGGAAAACGAGGACTTTTTGGAAATATCTCGATGCCCTATTTGCACAGGAAACATAAAATTTAATTTTTGATGAAGTTTAAAGGGTAAATTTTGGAAAAAAGATCTCAGTAAATTCTTAATTGTCAAACTTACAATTTTTAACTTTTTAATTTAATTAAATTCGGTTTCCTCCTTCACTCAACATGTCAAAAATACATGGAGTGTTGATCTAGGAGGGTTTAAAGTGTTTTTAGGAAGTTAATTTGTTTAATTGATTTAAAAATATTATTTTTCATTAAATGACGAGAAAAAAATTGTTAAAGGAATTGTATTCAAATTAGCTATGGTGAAGTTGTTTTCTTGAGTTTTCTTTATCAATATGGGTTTATTTGTAAACTAGCATACTAAATTTTAACATCTCCAAGTCAATAAAAATGTGTAGTTCGAATCTGTACAATTTTATTAAAATTTACCGATTTTAAAAGTCACAATGCCCAAGTGATCAAAATTTTAAAGGATCTATTTACCGATATCATCATTTAAATGTAATAACTTATTTATAATATAGTCTAATACATTAAGTTGATTCTAATAATTCATTCCCAAGTCAAAATTACAAATTATGATTTCAATTTTAATATAATTCCAAGGATGTAAAAACAATATACTTCCTTCCTACGTATTCTTCTTTTCAACAGAGATTTTAATTTACAATAACGATTCAATTCCAATACAGCCATGTAAGTTTGAGAAAGTGAAGCATTCCTTTATTCATTTCAATAGAAATTTACAATTTCTCTTTTCCATTTGGTTTCAAATATAGTTTATAAGTTTTACAACACTCTTTCACATTTCTTTATAAAATAGAGAAGGGAATGTAACTCTTTACATTACACATTGCAATTTCCATTACAAATACAAAATCTTCACATTACAAATTGCTATACAATTCATCCACTCCAAAGTGGGAAGGATTACAATGAACTTTCTCAAAGAAGGGACTGTCAAACTATATATTCCTCTTGCTCCAAAATAGCAGCATGCTAGTTTCTTCATCTTTTCATCTTGATCACAACAAGGAAGGGGGAAAGGCAATGCTCTCCACCCAACCAAGACATCCAATGAGAAGGGAGAAGCCATCCTTCCTCATTGGCCCCGAGCCCCAACCATATTGAAATAAGAGATGTAATACAACACATGGCAACAAAGGCTTCCACAACAAACATGCAACATTTTCACATTCAAAACACATTTCAAGAAGAATGTAGTTCACAACTACATTAAACAAGTGCAAACAAAACTAAGGCTTCATCAAGCAAGCCAACAAGAGCAAGGATCTATGGGGGAAGCTACTTATGCCTCCCAATTGGGAATTGGGCATCCACCAATAATCATACTACCAAAATAACATATCATATCCCATAAACCTTATACCCCCAACCCCTCCTTATGCCCACCCCAGAGTTTCTCCCTTATGCCCCCCCAAGAGTAATAAATGCAAGCTATTTATTTTCCATGGTGGATCCCAATCCCAAACTCCTCCACAATAAAACTGATGGCATTGGCATTCCTTCATGCCCCCATTTGAAAAACCCATATCTTCTCCTACACCATGTCCTACGTAGTCTACCAAACCAGCCAACACACATATAACGACAATCACCATTTCATAAAAGCATGTAAGAGAAAGAAACATTTTAAAAAGGATCAAGTTCCTACCTCTCGCATACCTGGAGTTTGTTCCAAGATCAACAAGCTTCCCAATGCCAAAATAATAGTCCAAAATCAGCAACACACAAGCATGCAATGGTCTCCAATCTTCTTCCACAAGCAAGACTCCAAAACAACAAGAAATTCACCCCAAGGAAAGTATGCAAAGTTTCAACAACCACAAACAAGCAAGGAGTTCAAATTTTAAAGGAGAGGGAAGAGAAGGGGATGATGTGGATCCATGTGGGATGCCACATCACTCTTCCTCAACCCCAAAATCAAAATCAAAATCATTCACCTAAACATAATAAATAAAATGACAAATTAACTTACACACTCCAAAATAACCCATACCCCAAAAGGACTGAATTTAAAACATGTAAGAGAAGTGCAATTAAAACTTACAATTAGTCATTTCAAAATGCATTAAAAAGGTCTAAATTTAACCTCCAAACCATAGGTATGGTTGATGAATAATTTTAAGAGGTGTGGGACGAGTTTAACTTGTTCCACAAGCCTCAAATATAGCCTCCAAGGACAAATTCGAATTCCAAAAATCTATCTTACATATTTCTTACACATTTTTACAACATTTGTTACACACTCTTACAATATTTCATTTAAGATCAACAACTTCATTAATTACATTCTTATGACATATTGATTTGTTTATTTTAACACATGCTTATCCACAACATTAACACAACATGTAATAACTAATGAAAAGGGTAACACATCACAAAATAAACACATGCAAACATTAATAAAGAAACCACATTAATAAATACACAAACCCATGGTCACATAAAGTTAATTCCCCCAATGGGAAATCCCTAACACAATACCACACACACACACAAAACATGTTTCATGGTGACCTTGTTGCATTTACCTAGAATTCCAATATGGTTAGTCTCAGCGGTCCCGACATTGTTGTGATATTTTAACCTCTGAAAACACAAATACTTCCTTTAGCCTCGTGGCCATATCGTAACATCCAAAATGATATAAATATACTAATAAAGCCATCTATTCATATAAATCACAACAACATCAAGAAATCAACATTATCATTTTTCAGTTTAATTAATCAACTATATCATCATCAATTAATTTTCATGCTATTTCTATTCACAATATCCAATATCACATGTCCCGAACAGTCATCCATCACATTTCCATGTCAAACAGCTTTATCATCATCCACATATAAAAATGTGTTTAATAATCATAATGCATAATAACCGAATCCGATCAATAATAATCCATGATCTAACATCTATCCATCCTGCTAAAACAAAACATAATAGTGTCCAAAATAAGATCAAAAGATATCAAGATCATTATCTAAAAGTGTCAAAGGGAAGTGGGCTCTACATCTTACAATATTATATAATCAGTACAGATTTCCTTTTACATATTTTGACACTTTTTACTTAATTATACACATGTTACTTTTATTTCTCATATACAAAAATTTGACTACTCTCTAACTCTTCTTTTGTAGGTCTATCCTTAATATGCAACAAGAAGCAACTCACATAAGCAAGTACAAGATCTAATTGCACGTTCTTACACATATTATTAGGAACAAGGTTATAAATAACTATATAAAAGATTTATTAATCCAAACATTAATAACCAAACATTTAACAAAGAAAATAAATGAAATAACACAGAGACACCAAATTTAACGTGGAAAACCCCAATGGGGTAAAAACCACGAATAAGAATTTTCCATATATAAGAAACTTTTACATAGTCCACAAACTCCTTCCATCGCTCCTGCTCCATGTTTTTACCTAGCGTGAATTTGATTCACCCGATTATGGCCCACGACCATATTTATATAACCCTAAGGGTTATGAACATATAAGTGACAGGTATGACCCTTGATTTAAATAAATTGATTTAATTAAAAATTAATTAACCATAAACTCATAGTTTATATTAAATAATTAAGAATATAAATATTCTAAATTATTTAATTATAAACTAAGGTTTATAAAAACACTTAATATTATGTTCTAACACCCCCCCTTAATATTAAGTGGGGAACCATATGCCAATATTACCTGTTTATACAATAGGATTTACAAATCCATAAACAATTAGTGAAGGTTTGACCTAGCATATCACTTTTGAAGGAATTATAACACCTTCATCATGCTCAACTTACCTTTTGGTATAAAATTATCTGGAATCCACAAACTAAAAGTATGATTTAGGCTAAGCATTATTTGTGAGACTACATCACACGGTTTCTCATGGAAAAATTCTTAAAACACACCTCTACGATAATTTTATAAAACAAGGACATCCTTTACAAATAGATGTAATACACTGGACTTTACTCCGTAAACTCTATCAATTTACAAAGATCATAAAGATATTTTTACAATGCTTTATACGAAAGCATAAGTATAGAGGAGAAGGAGTCATCAACTGGCTGACCATTAGGAGGTGACATTTCCTTGCATACTCCCCTCAATGGAAACTTTGAAAGGAAAAACATTTCACAAAAATTACAAAACTTTACAACACATAATGGATTCATAAACATGTCTACAACTTGATCTTCATTCGGGAAGTACTAGAGATCTATATCACTTTGAAGAGAATATTCTCTCAGATAAGGAGCATAATAAAATCTATATGATTTGATTTATGATGTTGAACTGGATTCTTTAGCAAGAGAAATACAACTCTGGTTATCACATAGAAGAGGAATACTTCCTTTAGCTTCCATGTGTATCTCTTTCAATAGCTGCTTTAGCCACATGGCTTCTTTGCTGCTTCCATTTCACTTCTATACTCTACCTCAAAGTAGAAGAAATGGAGATTGTTGGTTGTTTTTGTTGTTCTAAGTAATGACACTGCACCAAAAAATTTGAACACAAATCCATATGTATATTTTATATCCAACACAACATCAACATGGTTAGATTCATAATATCCATATAGACATCATAATAAACATAATATAAATCATTATTGATTTCACTTTTAACCATCTGTAAAAGTTAAACACTAGTTGTATAACAACTAACATAACAATATGCTTAACAACTAACCATGTTAAAATATGTTGAAAAATTTCAACATATTACTCTTGTAAAATATATATTAGATGTAATCAGTATTGGACATCTCCAATACAAACATAAATGTGCTCCCAAGTGTCATTTGATATGCATATAATAATATTTTAGTAATCACATACTAAGAAATGTTTTATTAAAAACATATATATCTTCATTATCTTATTCTAAGCCTTTAAAAAATGAGATAAGACTTGATAGATAACATATCTGAATAGATAATCAAATCATACAAGAATAATCACAACATTCATCGAAAAACATGATCCATTAACTGTGGACACATCTCATGGATTTATGTGAATTTTTCTTCAAAAATGATTGAGGAAGGGTTTTTGGTGATAACTTACCATGTAAGCACCCTTTACATATTTCATAGGTTTTAAGACATGTCTTACATGATCCTAAAGAAATGATCTTAGTATTACAAAACCAAAAAGAAAAAGGTTCTATTTTTTTGAATAAATAAAAAATGAAGCAAAATATCAAAACACATATAAGTCATTTTGTGTATGTTTTCAATTATAATTATTTCTAGTTCATTTTCAATAACCCATCTGAGTTAATTATGAAAGAAAAAACAACTCCTTTTTCAACAGTATATTTAAATAAAATATATATTATTCATTTATAAGTGATAGATGTAGTTTATAGAGCTACATTAGATCTATGATTATTCTCTTCATTTTCATCTTGATTTGATTTATTCCAGTTTTGATTTTTGAAATTTGACTTGTTTCTCGATTTACAATCTTCTTTCTTATGGCCAAATTTCCCACAGTTATGACATTTACCATCAAAAATAACTTTTAAGTTTTCTAGTTTCTTGTCTTTACTAGGAGGTTTAAAAGTTGATTTTTGATTTTTGTTGAATCTAGAAGGTTTACTTTTTTATTTTTGAGCGAGAAGTGTCTAAGTGGAATTCTATTTTGAATCAAAGTTTTTCAGAACATGCTATTCTTGAATCAAGAGAGCACTAAGACTTGGAAAATTTGGAATGTCTTTTTAGTTTGATGTTTAGAATTCAAAATTGAAATAAAATTTCTAAATTTTTCATGAATATTCAAATTTGAATAATAATATAAAGTAATTTATTATGAATTAATTTTAGTTGCATCCATATAAATGAGACTTAATATTTTTAATTTTTTCCAAATAATTAATTACTTTTTCATCTCCCTTCATGGGAGTTGTCATTAGTTATAAAATTAGTTTAATGATTTTTGATAAACATGTACCTTCGTGCATCGATTCCAATTGAGTCCAAGCCTCACTCAGACTTTCTTAATTCCCAATATGAAGTAGAAAATCATCCTGGAGGCTCCAAAAAATGAGGGACATAGCTTCCTTCACCTTTTTCAATATGTAGAAACATTATCTGCAATTGCTTGTCTTCTAGTAGGATACTCGCGTTTCATTCACAACCGCCTAGAGCTTGCGAACCATGAATTTTGCCTTCAATTGAATTTTCCAAATGCTGTAATTATTTCCATTCAAAATATGATATTTATCAATAGTAAAGTGATTAGACCCCATTTATGCATAAATAATTTTGAATAATTAAGAATAATGAGGATTAAAAAAATCAAGGTTAAGAATGATCCCCATATCGTTGTTTTAAGCCTCGTAATCAAAATTTGATGAATTTACATCAAAAAGAAGATCATGTCAAACATATAATCTACACAATGATGTATTAGTTTGAAAATAATAATCGATCAAAATTTGAGTGACTTTGTTTTAGTTTTCCATACAAAAGATGATGATAACTTAGTCATCGTGTCACAAAATCATCATTTTGAAAAAAATCCATCTAATTAAACTAATTTCCTCAAATTTTAAAGGGTGATTAAAGAATAAATTTTGAATTAAATTCAATTTAAAAAGTGAGAAAGAAAATTAATTTTTTTAGAAAACATATATTTTATATAATAATTTTTTGGAGCATTTCTCCTATGTATATAATTAGCTCGACCGAGTCGGTCTCACCATCTCGGTGAGTTGAGTTTATATATGCCACTAATGTTTTTATGTTATATTGAAATAAACAACAATGCCACTTTATAATGTTAATATTCTAATGCACAAATTTTTAAGCCAACTTGAGCGAGTTATACAATACTAAGCCATCATATAACTTGAAATTCTAAACCAAAAATGAGGCACATTATTCACACTTCCAAGGGGATTACACCTACGAAGGATGAATATACGGGCAAGATGATCTCGTGACCTAGCTGCACACACTACCCACAAGTGGAGCCACACACATTGCCTATGGCCGAGTTGCTTCTAACCAAGCCGAGCCACAATGCTCTTAAAAAAATGTAGTTGTGTGACCGAAGTCACACAACATTCCATCTTCCCCAAGAATTTTAAAGCCTTTAACATACATGAAACCCAAAAATGTGGGATTAAAATTCTAACCAAAAAAAAATAATGAAGGCCTCTAGCTAACCAGGCCATGTGACCACAATAGAGGTGGAGGGAAGAAGGTTGGTCCCGGAGGGGACCAACGAGGACGTGGCATAAGCTAGTTGGGGAGGAGACGTAGGTGTAGAGCCTATCATGTTTCAACAGGTAAGGAGGGTGTGAGTGGAAAGGGTACACCCCTCTACGTAACAAAAATATTAAATGGTTAGTAAATAAAATAATCAAGGCCGCATAAGAGAGGGTTTAGATTAAACCTATAGATTTTAGGTTAAATTAAATAAACCAAATAACATATAGTTTGTAAACTATAAACTATAGCTTTTGAAAAATTATTTCAAATGTAATTGATTTAAGAAAGGAGCCTCCAAAGGAGACATACTCAAATATTTTCTAATTCCAAAACACTTTTACTGGGGTTTTATCAACTTTACCAAGGAACATTGATAAATGATAAACCAATAGAAAAAAATCATTTCCTATTCTTGTGGGGTTTGTCTCCGCCTCTGCAATATTTCCTTTTTAATTTGTATTTACCATTGATATTTATCTTCACATATTTAAAATTTAAAGGAAACATAGGAAATATTTCAAATATTTATAATCCATATTTGGTGTTGGTACCAAATATTACACCTCCTTCAGGGGCCCGAAAACATTAGTAAATGGACTGGACACTTTCAAAGTATGGAAAAATTTGATATTCATGTCGTTTATAGCCGGGGAAATGTTTGGAAAAAATTTTAGGACCAGGATTTGGAGGTATTGATGGAAACATACAAAGGGGATGGTCTGTCCTACTACTTTTGGTTCTGCCTTTAACTAGGGTGAGAGGACCTAATGGGTAACCTGAATACGAGAGGGAGAAATGAATCTTTTATTCCTTAATTTATTTAGAACAAGAGGTCAATCTGGGATAAGCATGGCCATAAACACATCACTTTACTTTCACAAGTTGTCACACAAAGTGATGTATACACTTATTTCACTAGACACATGTTACTATAGATAGATAAGTGCATTGATGTTGCATTTTCTAATAAAGGAAACTAGAATTAAAGGTTCCTTTTACTGGTGTTTGTAAGCTAAACAACAAAATGATCAACTAAGGACCTATATTGTTCAATAAAAACTAGATGTATGTCTATATTTTTAGAGGTGGGGGATTATATGATAATGGATCTCCTAATGACATGCCTTGTAGTATTCACTTAGAAAATATAATACCCTGGACAAGGAAGAACACTTCATCAATTAGTCACGTTTCAATTTAAAGGAATATTTGCATTCATTGATACTCAATTAGTGCAAAGGTTCCACACAACCTTTAAAATACTTAGCACAAAGGCTTATGCAAATATTTTAATGAAGTATTTCTTGCTTATGATCTCATATGCTTAAGATTCACTCAAAAGCTTACAAAAATCCATCAACAAAATGATTTTAGTAAGGATTTTATAATTTCATTCAATATTGTAAAGCAAGTACTCACAACACAATATTGAAAAAATAACCAAAGCTTAATCACTAAGGACAGATCCAGTGTAATTTAGAGAAGCAAGAAATACAAAATTGCAACAAAAATGTAACTCATTAATCAGATGTTTGACATACAAAATCTAGAATATGTAAGCCAAGCTCATAATCAAACATAATTCATTAATATATACCAAATTATTGACAAGGAATAAAAATAATGATCTCAATTCCTATTAATGAATATACATTGTAACCATCTTAACATCGAATTTGAAAGAGTAAAAATTTTAATGTATTTCTTCAAGAAAATTATGTAGTATCATAATAAGATATTTTCAACTTGTTCTTTTTAGAAAAAAACTAAGAAAAAACCCCCCCTTGTATGAGGAAAAAACCCTCATATTTATACAACTTTTGATTAATTCCTTTCATTCTATTTCCCCCCAAAATCATCCTAAAGGATCCTTTGAACTCTTGCTTCATGCATTTCAAAATCTTTCCAAAGTAAAGGAAATATATTCTAACCGAAAGATTCCTTCCTCCTTCTAATTGGACTGGGTGAAGAAGGAACAACATTGCGATATATGGAAGGGATGAAATGAATATTTTTCTATTCTTAAGAATTTTTCTCCTCTAGTAAAATGTATTCTGTTTGAAAATATATTCACTCCAGGATGTATTATTCATGAGGGTAAGTTTATTTTGATTTCTTTCTTCTTTATTCCTCTGGGTCCACTCTTGTGGGCTGATTTACTGAACTAATACACACCTTTTCCTTGTAAGCATCAAATTATCTAATCATCTACATGATAATTTCCTCATCGGGCTTCGGATGATAGTGGAAAATTATATCCTGCTTTATACTTGTGTCATTAAGCTCAGAGAAATAATACTTCCTTTCTTTATCCTTCTTGATAATTTATCAATTGTCAATTCAATTTGTGCCCATTTCTGCATAGTAGATAAATTAAAAACCCTTGGCTCCCTAGGTTTTCCAAGAGCATGATCCCTGAAAAGTCTAATTAAATTCTCCGTATTCTCCATTCTAATCCTTTCTCCACTGTCCATCCCAATTAATTTGTCTATCAGAAAATGGAGGCTACCGATGTATTCTAATACCTTGTCTCTTACTTCATCAATAATTTCAATAGATTTTTTCAGATCTCCACTCTTACTTTTACTGACTTCACAAAGTATTCCTGTTAATTTCCTATAAATTCAAGAGATACAATTCCTTCCTTAATAACCAAGTCATCACTTAGGTCCTTGATGGATTCTATTTTTGGAAACATATCAGTCCACATTGATTGCTCAGCATCACACTTGTCTGTTAGTACCCTAGTTGTTTCTACTTTATCAAAGATATGGGAATAACATTTCATAGATTCCCTAATTATTTCTTCATCTCTCGGTGAACAAATCATTTCCACACTGAATGTTATCTTCCCTCTTTCCCTCAAATCAATTACTCTTATGATATCATCATTAGTAATCTGAGGCATTTCAATCAGCCTAGCCTCGTGAGTTCTAGTCAATTTTCTAACCAAATTGGATAATGCTTCATTTTTGGCCTTTAAATCCTTGGTTTCTTTGAATTTATCAATCTTTTAGAAAAATCCTTCTACTACCATAGAGAAATTATGTTTGATTTACTTAGTACAAGGCTTACCTAATGAGATCATGGAGACTTTAAAATCAGAAAGGGATGCTTCTCCTTGGGGCACATCAGATTTGGGAGTTATAACGTCTATGAATCTTTCTCCTTTCTTATTTAGGACCACCCTAGAAATAAATATTTCTCTTTTGGGTGGTCTTGCATGATTGAGGAGAGAAAATATTTTTAAATCATCATCATCCAATTGTATCTCCACATTTTTCTTCTTTGGGAGAGCATTATCTATCCAATCCCTTATGGGGGATTCACGTTCATCAAGTGATTGTAAACCGGAGTCACATGAATGATTGCAAGGGCCTTGGAAGATGGAGAATGCATAGAAATACCTTTTTAAGTCTTATATACATTGGTTCCTCTTGAGCTCCTTGTTCTATAAGTCCACCCTGATCCTTCATTCCATCTATGGACTCGTATTGAATTCTTACTTCTTCAACTCGCTAGGGACCGTTGAACACCAATTTATTATTCTGTCATGATCGAGTGCTCACCCATTTTTCTACCGGGAAAATATTAATCATAAGGTTCTGTGAAATAATCTCGCTTTTTTGGGATCTAGGCTTCAAAAAAATTTCTGCAACCACTTTAATGTCTTGAGGTGTTGCCGGAATTGTGACACCTGAAGTTTCTCCTTATGCTATTTGTAATTGAACACTTTCTCGTGTGAGGCTGCAATTTATGTTCAATGATATGCTCATCTCCTATTGTCTCATCACTTGGAATTTTCTTTGGGGTGATCTCAACTCCTACCCCACCTTTAAATGTCTTAGGTCCCTCTCGGATGTTTCCTTCTATTTGCATATGTTATTGAAGAGACAAGACATTAGGCACAAAAACATCCATAATAGGTTGTTCCTTGATGGGTGAAGCAACTAGAGCTATTGGAATAATAAGGATTGATTTCATAGGTACCGGTTTCTCAATGATTGGAGTTGTAGGAGCCTAGGTGATAACGGGTGGAAGGACAGGGACATTAAGAACTACTGCCTATTTTACTATTTTTGCCTCCTCTAAATCAACCCACTTGAATAGCTTAGTTTGCTTCCATTTCTGAAGATGGACATATTCCTCCTCCTCTTTCGAGTATTGTAGACCAACCCTTGGTGTTTTCATTTCACGAGGTGTCTTAGATAAAATTATTTCCTTAGGATTTCTGGGATTGGATTCCATCACTTTTTCCTTTCCCTTGGATCCAGAAACAAATGCTAGAACAATCTATAGAGGGGTAGCATGAATGATAGGGGCTTCAACCATACTTCCTTGAAGAATTTCTTCAGTTCTTCTTATTGTTTGAGTAAGGGAAGTATCAATTCTTCTAACTAGGGTAATTACATCATCCCTTACTGATGTGGATGCCAACTTATTAAAAGGAATATTAATATTTTTCCTCCATGAAACATCCCTAGTAGCATAAACCTTTCGGTATGGGGGAAGAAAATCTTCAATAAGATTACCGGCCCTATACTCCCTTAATAATGGAGTATTTTGGTAACTTATATCCACTCCCTTTGAGAATAACCACTTTAAGGAAAGTCTGATGACATTTGTAGTCCTTTCCTAATTATATTTTTTCTCATTAGCCTCCCAATTGACCAACGGAAAATGCCGAGAGGTAATACCATCCCGGTGTACTCTTCACTTATCATGTTACCATCATCTTATAACTCTTTAGGGGCTTGAATTACCCCAAAATCAACCATATGGGACAATGTCATTCTTGAATACTCTCTTTTCCTAACTTCCTTCTCATCCTCACAATTCATCCAGAAATCTTCATAATGAGGTTTATGCTCCATTTGAGTGGGCGCAACACTGTGTATAATATTCTTATATCATAGTGCTTTCTTGCCTCAAATTTATCCGACATGCACATGCCCATTTATCCCTCTAATGTCTTTACTTTTTGGATATTTGGGAAAGTGTAATTCCCAATGATTATGGGGAACTTGATAGGGGATGTTAGATATTTTTGTTGATGATCTAATGTACTAATAACAATTACCTGACTAATTCCATTAGATCCCACTTGTCATTCACACACCTAGGGAGCAAGTAGGGTTTCCCCTCAACCTTGTATATACGAATAGGTATTGAATTGGATAAAATAACACCCATATTGAGTAATAAATCTCTTAGAATCTTAGGAAAATCTTTTGGTCTTCCAATCAGTGTTGTAGAAACAAATTTTGGGTGCAAATAAGTGATTAACAATATTCATGTATTGTATTTCATAAGATCACCATCCATTATCTATTCTAGAAAAAATATATGAAAAGAAATGTTATAAACCAAGTAAGAAGTCATGAAAAATTCTACCATGTCGACCTTTTCTCCTCTCACAATTTGAGCAACTCCCATCATTTGTTCATGAATGCGGTTACTTATTATCTCAACCCAAGGGAGAGGATTTTTGTTTGTGAGTATTACCTGAATGAACTAAAACATCCATTCTTGGAAAAAGGTAGTAGATTCTATACCCATTACTTGGTTCAACAATATAATCACATCTTTAACTTCCTCAATGAATTCAGTTATGTTCAACTTCTTTGTCATTCTGGGAGTAGAAGTCCACAAAGTTGGTCAACCCGGTGAGTATTCATAAAATTTTCCATGCCTTTTCTTGTGAGTTCCAATTCATCTAAGTTGAATCTTTGGTAATATCCCTTCTTCCCACGTGGGAGGAAAACCCAACATTGTATCAAATGCCTGCTCATGGAAAGATAAGACAAAATCCCCGTTCCCTTCCTGAATTTCTCTAGTTAAAGGATTATAGTGCTGAGAACACACCCATACAAGCTATGGGAATGGCATAACATGAAGGAAACCAACAACAAGGTCAATACAATTGTTGGCTACATGGGCCATGGTGTCACTTATTTAAGGGGAATATAACCTCTTCCTAAAATCTTCTAGGTCGGTAGATGCAAGGTCGAATCTATAATTCTGTCTAGAGGGGAAATAAGATTGGAACTTGTTTTTAAGGAAAATATATGAAACTTCATGATTCTGACATAGTTTTACTCAAGCCTCTTCTTACTAAAAACCAGACCTTTTAAATTATTCCTCAAAAGATCACAGAAAATATGGGAATTGATGAACTTACCTTGAAAAAATCAAGTTATCTCGTAAATTGATTGAAGAAGTGTTGTAAAAAAACTCGATATTTGAGGCTACCTCTTGATTCAAATTTCTTTCACTACCACTTTAATATCCTTTAGAACATGAAACCTTTTAAGTACTGGTAGGATATTTATAATAAGTTATTACATTAACTACTTGTGGATTCATGCATTAATGCCAAATATTACGTTCGTGGGAAATTTTCGTAATTCTAAGTTTTTTCCTCTTTTAAACCATTGCAATATTTTCAAGTCCTATCACCCATGTATCTTTATTACATAAATTATCTACATCAATAGGCCTAATCCCGTATGACTAGTGCATTTATGATTCATTTTTGGCCTTTTAACGGGCTTCAAAAGAGTTTTACAAAATAATCCCCACACCGCCTTTGTGACATACCATATGTACTTCTTTCTTCCTTCCCATGTATGTCTATGATTGATCCACGTACCAAATCCACTGGGCCTTGGGGTTGCGTTTACAATGAAACTCACAAAGAAGAATGAGACTTCATTCCTTTTCTATCCGGCTCCCTGAATATTGTTTTTATACATTCCTTCATAAAGTTTTCAAGTTTGGGCACAAAATCCGACCCTTAGAATATTATTTACTTACAAATTTCAAGATCAAACACCTTCTTCAGCCTTGAAAACCTCATCATCCCCGATAAAGTGACACAAAACTTCAAAGCTATCTCGAGATAAACAATTTTTTGTGTCTTATCATTTCATTGGGAACAATAATACTCCTAACCCATCTCGGAAAAACAAGACAAAGAAACAAAATAAATTCCTCAAAGGCTTCTTAATCATAATTCAAATAAATCCCAAATGAGAAAAAAACTCAAACTAGGCACTTACCAAGATCAATGACACAGACTACTCAAAAGTGCCTGAATTTAACAAGACCAAATACGGGCACTAACACCTAGTCTCGTAAATGGTTTTCACGCATATGTAATAATCCAAAGTCCCTCTCACATGTGCACACAGAACATCAAAAACATGTCCCAGAGAGAGAGGGGGTTAAATAAATATTAATAACCAACCAACCAACCAACCAACTGTCATGCCTATTGGTTAATTAATTTAATAAACATTACCAAACCACTTTGGTACCATATTAGGACTAATGTTATAAATAAATATATAAAATATTTATTAATCTAAACATTTAACAAAGCAAATAAATGAAATAACACAGTGACACATATTTAACATGGAAAACCCCAATGGGGTAAAAACTACGAATAAGAATTTTCCATATACGAGAAACTTTTACATAGTCTAGTAACTCCTTTCCTCACTCCTGCTCCATGTTTTTACCCGGCGTGAATTTAATTCACCCGATTATGGCCCATGACCATATTTATATAACCCCAAGGGTTATGAACATATAAGTGATAGGGTATACCCCGATTTAAATAAATCAATTTAATTAAAAATAAATTAACCATAAACTCATAGTTTATATTAAATAATTAAGAATATAAATATTTTGAATTATTTAATTATAAACTAAGGTTTATAATAAAACTTAATATTATGTTCTAACACATAAAATTCACCTCTAGGGTCCACTTCCCCTTCCTAGTCTCCATGCTTCACATTGCGATTATTTCACACTTCACTTGTCCACTCAAAGACACCATCGTGTACACTCTTCTTTGCATGATTTATTAGGGTAATTATATTTAACCTAGGTTAATTATGCATTGTACATAGTTTTTAATTGTTTAATTGTTATATGGTTATATTTATTTATAACCTTCTATATTGTTTTATTAAAACATATGGGAATTGTTATATTGTTTTAACAATACTATTGCTTATATTGTTCCACATTTGTACCTATGCAACCCATTTATTTGTTTGTATATTGTTATCCAATATGTATACATATTGCAACACATCTATTGTAAATTTATTTTGATTATTAATAAAATATTCCAAGCTTCCGTCCCTATTTTACATTTGGTACCAGAGCAAGTTGAAGCTCCTAGCAAGGTTGGAGAAAGGTTGCAGAGGAAGGAAAAGTTTTGGAGAAGAAAATTGCTTCATAGAGAGCCAGTGCTACCTCCAAAGAACTTCCTAGATCTCCTCGTAGTCCCACAACCTCCTGTGTGATCTCCAAGTAAACATATAGAAATTATTTTTTCCTTGGTGCCCTTTGTAATTTGAAAGAAGAGATGATTAATAGGGAAGAAAATTATTGTGTAAGCCATTTAAAGGGAAAAAAACACACAAATTTCACCTAGAAATTAAGAAAATGCAATAGAATCCCTGATGGGTCCCATCGGGTGTGCCAAAATGTTTCACCATTTTCTTTACATTTTTGAATGACGAAACAGATAGTGTTATGGGCTAGGAGTACTACCTATTAAATGGGTTGGTTGGAGGTTGATGCGTGCGTTCTAAATTCTTGACCCAATTCCGATTATGAGAGCTTCCTTTTGGCTAGAAGGAATTAATTGTAATAGAAAAAAACAACAAAGAGAAGTTAAATGATATATGACAGGTGAACGCCATTTAGCGTATGCTAGTTCGGGAAGTGTGATACTTCCTAGATGGCTGTCAATCCATTGTTTAAAACAAATTAATGTGAGAAATAAGTAAAGTCCTACTGTAGTTGATATGATTTAGGTATCTCATTCAAGTACAATAAGCAAATCCAATCACAATAGGCTAGGCTATAGTTGGATCTAAAGGATGAGGTGACTGTCAAGGTACTGGGACTGGTCAGGGTTTGATTCTGGGTTGTTTAGGTCAATTGGTAGGAGGTTGTTTGGCTTTGTTCTTGGGTAGGGTATAAAACATAGAGACCGACATCGGTCTGGTATGACCGGTGATGGTTTATGTAGAACCGATGATGGTTATGGGTAACCAGCGTTGGTAAGGTCGGGGTGTATGAAACTCAAAGAGATCTAATTGTAAGGTTTGATCTAGGATTTGATAGAGATGGTAGGGTGGATAAGGAGGTTTATAAAAGTCTCAGGTGTATTCAGGGATGAAAAATAGGTGAGGATGGGTGATTTAGTAGTGTGGGTAAGGAAATGGTTGGGTTACAGGTTGGTAAGGGATAGAAGAATGAGCATGCAAAGTGTAGATTAATAACAAGAGTAACAAAAGATACTAACTGAAATAATAATGCTAGTTAGGGATACACTTACTATGATGTAGATTGGATGGATGAATGGTAATGGTAGTTGATCAGAAGGATGGTATTTGGTACCATAGCAGTGAATCCCGGAATGCTTCCGTGAGTGCAATGCTTCTAGATTTGTCCTGGTGCTAGTTGTGAATGTTTGGATGTGTGAAAGGATGCTGGTTCTGCTTACATGTAGCTTTTATCTCTCTCCTCTGGTCCAGAATGTTCCAACCTCCCAAACATGGTTTCTAAAATGAATAAATGGTAACTAATGATAATTCCGTCTTGACCGGCGTCGATTTAGGTCTGACGAGCATCGGTTAAGGTAGGATTCCATAGGTTTACTAAAATGGGCAGATCTTTCTAATTTCTTGGGCCAAGTTGGTTTGTTGTCGCGGATCAGAACGAAAGCTTCCTTCTAATGAGTGGGAATGTGGTTAGAGAAATCTTAGGCATGTTCTTTTAGGGTTAGACCAAATCTTAGCTCATTAAGGAAAGTAAGACTTAGTTGTAGTTAGTTATGGGAACATGCCAAGAATAGGTCTAGGGTGAGATGGCTAGGTGAGGAGTCTAGGTGAGGTGGGAACTAGGTCAATTAAGATAATTAAATAATGAAAGTTGTGAGGATGAGGATTAATTTAATTAAAATAATTAAATTAATATTGATGTGGGGTGAAAGGGGCCATGGTTAGGTGTCCATGTTTAAGTTGGTTATCCGATAAGGGGTTAATGGGAATGTGACCAAATTTAGGTGTTTACATTTGCTCCTTTTTGTCATGTACCTTGTATTGGTAAGTGAAGTTGAAAAAAATATGAAGTGGGTTCCTCATGTGTGGGTGAAGGTGATACCCTACAAATCAAGAACCGGTGAGGTGGAAGATGGAAGTGGTGAGTGGTTTGATAAAATGTGGATGTGGTGAAAATAAGCGTAGATGTGGGTGAATGTGGGAAAGGGTAGAGGTCAAAAACAGGCAAACAGGTAAATGGGCCAGGGTCAAAGGTAGTGGTAGTCAAACACACGCACATGTTATAAACTGTGACATGGTTCCAGGTTGAAGATCTTGCAAACTCTACATCATCCAAGGTTGATAGGTTTATCCAAACAAGGTTGAAGTGATTCCGGTATCCAAGGCATAGGATATGGTGCGGAAACACAACGTAGGTCAGGTGTAGGAATGTTTAGGTATGTTCTGGTACACCAAAGGTAGGGTTGGGATAAACGTCATGGTAATAGGAAAAGTAAGGTCATTAGGCAAAACAACAGGGAACAACATCGCAAGGTATAGTGAGCATAGGGGTTCAAAGGTCACGAATAGTGTTTCGGGTCCAGGCATATAGGTCATGGCATAGGGAAGGCTGAGGTATGGTTAAAATAATAGGTCCCTAAATGCAAGTAAGGACAGGTTAGGTAATGTGGGCTGGTAGGTATGTGGCTATAAGGATGGGTAAGGTCAACAAGGGGGTGGGAAGGGTAAATGTGGGTCAAAAATGGGCAAAAGATACTAAAAGGAGTCTAACAGGTAACCAATGTTGGTTAAGTAATGACCGAAGTTGGTTGGCTAGCGACGAATCGAACGACATCGGTCATGTCTATTTTTGTATAAAAATAAAAATCTGTATAATACACATTCATTTGTACGGTTTGAATTGTGGGAAAACGAAAGAACGCTGAATGAGGTGTGCTTTTCCAAGAGGAAAGGAAGAGGGATGATATCCTGCTGAGGTGGAGAGATCTGTTTGGTTAGAGGATCCAGGTAGATGGGTCCACGAGATCGGGAAGAGTGAGGTGATTGGTGGAGAGGAGTGAGGTAGAGATTTGACATGGTAGAGGTAGGAGAAGGTTTAGGTGGACCACCAAAGACAATAGCTGATGTGCCACCACGGAGGTGACATTGATATGAGGTAAGGTCAAATACTTTTGTTTTTTTGATTATATGTAGAAGGGAACATGGGTTGGGGGTTTGGGTAGAGAGTGGCCAAGCTAACCTCTAAGGGCCCCACGCCTCGAAGTGCTGCCTACATAGTCCCCGGTGAAAAGACCTCTGGATGATGTAGTTCTCCCATAAGTTAGGGAAGATTATGATGAAGTAGAAGAATGAGTTGGTAAGTGTAAGGCATTATTGAATGTAGGTCATAGGCATGATTGAGTGTAGGTCACAAGTATGGTTAAGTGTAGTTCACATGCATGGTTGAGTTTAGGTCACAGGCATGGTTGAGTTTAGGTCATAGGCATGGTTGAGTGTAGGTCACATGCATGGTTGAGTGTAGGTCACATCCATGGTTTATTTTAGGTCACAAATCATGTTTGATTTCAGGTCACAAGCATGGTTGAGTTTAGGTCACAGCATATGGTTGAGTGTAGGTCACAAGCATGGTTGAGTGGGTTTTAAATATAAGTTACAATACTCTGGTCCTATATAGGATAATCAATAAGTAATGAGGAAGGAGAATGGTAAGAGGTGGTAAAAGATTCACTTAATTGATAAGAACCCTAAGGAGTCAACCATACCTAAGAGGGGCTTATGAATGTAAGACCCTAAAGGTGTTGCGTAATGGACCATTCTAAGGGTGAAGAAAGTTGCATAATCACAAAATGTCATGTTTGCGGCAAGTCCCTTGAGTAACAAGGAATTAGGCTAAAAAGGAAAGGAGGTGAGAATAGGTGGTTTAGCGTAACTTAGTGTACGACAATGTGTCTTTCGGAACAAGAAACCCAGGATCAAGAATAGGAAAGTCCATGACGAAAATTTCATCTTTTTCTTCATTTGTTTGTTTTTAATAGACTGATCGATGTGGGAAGTCTATATGGGATGAGTATATTATCTCCTTGAGGTCTTTGTGAAGTTGATCGATGCGGGAAGCTTCTAGATATTTTTATTGAATTTGTGAAATAACTATGATATAGCTGTCCTTCAAGGGAGCAGTCTATTTATAGCGGTGGAATTAGAGTGAAGAGATGTCCCTTTTGAGGGAGTCATCTTTTTGGAAGTTTGACTCAAGGAGTTGTATCCCTTTTTTTGGATGTTTAAGTCATGGACAAGACTATAGAGGAAGGGTAGGATTTTGTTTGGATGACAAAACCATAGTACACATGAGTTAATTATGAAAGGGGGTGGTTTTGAGTGATGAACGACCATGGGATTCCATCCGGGAGAAGACAAAAAGTATCCATGAGAATCATGCTATGAGTAGAGCCGTGGTACTCATATTGAAGACAAGGCTAAAATGGTGACGGGTAATCACATGATTCTTGTTTAGTCGTGGATCCTCAAAATGGGTAATATGGAAGGTGAACAATGCTCAAGGGATGAGCGATCAACTGACAGAAAGTGATATAGGACTTGATATCAACAATAGAATGGTTGAAGATATAAGGCATTAAGAGGCTTAGGTCCAGGTTTACCTTTGAGTGAAGACAAATGACAAGAACCTCATCCATAGGAATGGGTAATGATATAGGGTCCAAGCCAATTAGGAGAAATTTTTTCCTGTTTACTTTTCTCATCTTTAGTTACATGTTGATTTTCTTTCAGGACGAGGTCACCAACCTGAAAGTTCATTTGTGAACGCGTTTGTCATATGCACATTTGATATGTTTTTGGTAAATTTGGAGATGGTCAAGAGCATTGAGATGACATTCGTCTAATAACTCAATTTGTGCCAAATGATCTTGGTGAAATTCATCGTCATTGAGCATGTATTGTAGTGAGATGCAGAGATATGGAATCTAGAATTCGAGAGGTAAGATAGTCTTGGTACTGTAGACCAGAGAAAAGGGTGTGCCAGTAGTCGAAGTGTGAATACTAGTATGATAAGCCCATAAGGTGAAAGGAATGTGCGTATGCCAATCTTTCCCAATATCATTAAATACCTTCATAAGAATTTTGTTCAAGGTTTTATTGGTTGATTCAGCTTGACCATTGGTTTGAGGGTAATAAGGTGATGAGAAACTGAGTTGGATGCCAAAATTGTCACATAGTTTATGTAGGGTTTTGTTTTTAAATTATTTTCTGTTATCAGTGATGAGGCAGTGAGGAACACCAAAACAACAAATGATGTGATGGTTGATGAATTCACATATTTTCTCAGCTTTTGTAGAAATGAGGGGAATGGTCTCTACCCATTTAGTGTAATATTCAGTAGCATTTATGATCCATTAGTGGCATTATGAAGAATGGGGGTTGATCTCACAAAAAATATCCAAATTCCATTGAGAGAAAGGCCAAAGGTCTTGTGTAAATTGTAAAGCATGACTAGGTGTGTGGTGGAGATTAGCATGTTGCTAGAATTTCATGCAATGTTTGACATAATCACAATAGTTGTGGTTTAGGTTTGGCCAATAATAGCCTAGGCAAAGGATGCATTTTGTAACAGCTAAACCACTAAAGTGACCTCCAAAAATTCCATTGTGGACTTCCTTAATGGTGTAGGGAATTTCAGAACTCATAAGGCATCGTAAGAGAATGTTGTCGAAGCCATGCTTGTAAAGAAGACCACCCATGATGACATAACGGGAGACACTTTTAAGAAAGGCACGTTGTCCATTACAAGTGAGATCAGCGGGTAAAATGGAAAGGGAAAGATAGTCTACATATTTCTTATACCAAAGGTCACGTGGGTCAAGGGCAATGGTTCTAATGGAGTAAACTTCACGAGGTAAATAAGAGGGTGATTATAGCCTTTGTATGGTGACAAAGATTTTAGAGTTAGTGGGCGAAGCAGGTATCTAAGAAGCCAAGTAGGCCATGGTATCCACAAATTTATTAGTAGAACATGGGGTGGTTTGAAGTGTATAATGGTCAAAGGTGGTCAAAAGTATGTCTACGTGCTGCTTATACTTTTGAAGGATCTCATTATGACATTGGTATATACCATTGACTTGGTTTATGACCAACTGAGAATCACCAAAGATATTTATTGTCTTAACATTTAAGGCATATGCATCCTAGAGACCCAATACAAGTGCTTCATATTCAACAATATTGTTTGTACAATCAAAATCAAGTTTGAAAGACAAAGGCATAGGTTCACCCTCAAGAGGAATGAGGACAACACCAGCCCCACCCCCACATTGACACTTAGATCCATCAAGAAGAGTGCCATTTGGTAAGTGGGTTCATCCAGGGAAAGGGTAGCTATAGAATCATCTAGGAAGTCGAAGTTAGATGGTTGATCCCCAAAAAGAGGTGCATTGGCCAGTTGGTCAGCAATTTCCTGGCCCTTAATGGAATTTTGATGAATGAATTCGAGGTTGAGGTTAGCAAGAAGCATAAGCCAACGTGAAGCACGTTGATTTTGATAGGGTTTGGCATACATATAGTGTAATGGGTTAGTATTAGTAATGACAAAGGTTTTGTGATTGAGTAGGTAATGGTGGAGTTTGGTGGCGATGAAAACTAAGGCTAAGAATATTTTTTTGGCGTGGGTATATCTAGTTTTGTAGTCAAGAAGGGTGTGGCTTATGTAATAAAACGCTTACTCTCGGTGTTGTTTGTTGTGATGCGTGAGCATAAAACCTAGAGAATGGTCAGTGGAAGAAATATATAGGTAAAAGGGCTGGTCATCCTTAGGAGGAATGAGCACTGGTGGTTGAAGGATGTATTATTTTAATGCCTCAAAGGCTTTATGGAATTCATCATCCCATTTGAATGAAATGTATTTCTTGAGAAGATGATAAACTGGGTGACAGTGATCAGAAAGTTGCAAGATAAAACGATGAATAGATTACAACTTTCCTTGTAGGCTTAGAAGTTGATGAAGATTAGTGGGTGGAGGGATTTCTAGAATGGCCTTGATTTTAGCAGGATCAAATTCTATGCCACACAAAGAAATAATGAAACCCAAAATTTTTCTGGAAAGTACCACAAAGATGCACTTATTTGGTTGAAGACGCACACAATACTTGATGAGATAGTCAAAGATGACTTTAAGGATGGACAAGTGTTGGTTCGATGTTTAGATTTGGCCAGAAGATCATCTACATAATCTTCTAGTATGTGATACATGATGTCATGGAAGATGTAAGTCATGGCTCGTTGATATGTAGCACCATCATTTTTGAGGCCAAAAGGCATGACTCAATAGTAGAAAGTTCCCCAAGGGGTGATGAAAGCAGTCTTGTGTTGATCTTCTAGAGCTAGTAATATTTGATTGTAGCTCAAGAAACCATCCATGAGTGATAACATTTCATGGCCAGTGGTGAGATCAACCAGTTGGTTGATGCCCAGTAGGGGGAAATCATCTTTGGGACAAGCGAGGTTGAGGTCACAAAAGTCCGTGTAAATGTGGAGTCCTGATAGAAGGATGTTAGAAATCCATTGGGGATAGTTAATGGGTAGAATGAAGGAAATCGAGAGAAGGTGTTGAAGCTCTTCTTTGACTAGAAGAGAAATTCAAGGATGTAGTTTCCGTAGCTTTTGTTTGATGGGTTTGGCATCATGAATGATTATGATATTGTGGACCACAATTTTTGGGTCAATACCAAGGATATCGGCATAGAAAAAAAACACACATTGTTATGGTCCCCAAGGAAAGAGGTGAAGGCTTCCTGTTCAAAGTAGCATCTAAGGATTGGCTGATCTTTAGAATGTGTGGGTTGTCTATGTGTTAATGTTTATTTCAATGGTCGATTCATTCAACATGGTTTGTGTCTCAGAGGGTAATGACCGATGGATATAAGAGTCTTCCACACTAAGATAGGTGAGGATGGACTCATCATCCCGACATTGAATGACGTTAATAGAAGGTGTATCATCATCAATCATGGGATATAAGAATGAGAGAGAAGAGGGAGCTTCGCCATCGCGTTGATAGGTAAGCGGTCCCAGGAAATGGTGTTTACAAAAAAAAAGTTAAGAGGAATAGATTCAGGATCTATTGACTCTGTGGATGAAGATAGTAATATGGGTGAATAAGGTGGGGATGTTTTCCCATCCTCGGATGAGGTCAAAATGAACCTTATTGAAATGTGGTGCGTCAAAACCAATTCCACTATGGTTATTGTGTTTACAAGAGGTACAAGAAATGACAGTATGATGGCCCTGTTCATGAAATTCAAAACCAAATCCTTTCCATGTGAACCAATGGAGGAAAGTGTAAGTGAAGTGGCGGTTAGTGAGGGAGTGTAGGTAAGATGAAAATGGTTGGGTTTGGGATGGAGGTTTGGTTTATAGGTGGCCATATCGAGTCCCCCATACGTTAGATTAGTGCAAAGATGGGGAGGGCCATAACGAAAAACTTCACCAATGCGGATGTCATAACTGGGGTGTTGATGCATGTTCCCATACTATTGTGGGGTGAGGAAGGTGTTGATATTGTATAGGCGGTATTCCCCTAGAGTGAGGTGTTGAAAAACACCTCTAAGGGATCAGTAGTCAGTATGTGGGTAGCAGGGATGGACGAATCGCTAGATGATGGGGAAACATGTGAGTCGAAGAGTAGTGGCCAACAACAACAATGGGGATAACAAGATTAGATGTAGAAGAGGTAGTGGTAATTTTGGTGAATAGACTTGTAGGTGAAGGTGAAGTAGGGATAGTGGAAGATGCCTTGACTGGTACAAGCACATCATTAGCCCTGTATAACATGTTACATGTCTTGAAAGGTGATGGGTCAGTAGGGATGGTGTAATTATGTCCCTCGTGTTCAAATTTGAGGAAGTGGTGTAAATTCAAAGGGAAAAACCCATGAAATGGATCCAAGGTCAGCTAAGCAATAGATTATAATGGAACTCCCCTCTAGGACATAGAAAAGTTTCGGGATAGTGCGGGGACCTATATGGACGTGGAGAATGATGGTGCCTAGGGTAGAGGTCATGGCATCATTGAAGGAGTGCAACATAACTAGGTTACCATGCATGTAATTGGTAGGTATTCTCATTTGGCCGTATGCATGAGAGGAGATGATATTTATACTAGTACCACCATACATCATAACTCATCATATGCATATATTATCGATAAAGATAGAGATGAAAAGAGCGGGTCGGGGTCATTAGTGGAAGGGAGTGATCTCTTCATTTGAAAAGCTAATGGTAGCTACTTGGCAAGTAGGTGGAGGCATAGAGGAGGGTAAGTGCAGCAAGTTGGGGGACAATTAAGTGGATATCAAATCCTGAATTTTACATCAAAAACAAAAAAACATCAAATTTAGTCTTTCGTGGACTTGAACCATACCGAAAAGTCAAAAATATGTCATAAAAATGGTACCATCACATAGGGGAGATTGTTATCTTTGTAGAAATATTGATTTTAAAGTGAATAGAATAGGATAAATGTCATTTTATATTTTTTTATTAATAGTAGGTCTTTAAGACACTTTTTTCCCGTGAATGTTTATGTCTACGTTTAAGACTACAAATTTTGTTTCACTTGTCGGAATGTGAAAAAACTTATACCATCCCAACCGTGGTGAAATTATATACATGTTCAAAAAAATAATTTGATTTCAATATTTTTTGATGAAGTTATGGCGGGTAAACGAAAAGTGCTCTGTTTTCTTTATGATTTTAGAGCACTTTCACGAAAAAAATCATAAAAATAAAATATTACTCAAAAAATACTAAATAAAATCTATCCCAAGACAGAGATAGTGGCATCTAACTTCTCACCAAAGGAAAAAAATATATATCAAATTTTGGTCATCCAAATCGCGGGAAAACGGACTAAAGTATTATAGGCGTTTTTAAAATGAAAACCAATTTATTGGATTTTAAGTGTTTAATATAGCTAAACTTGTCCATTTAAAAAAAAATAGTAGTTTAGAAACTAGATTCCGGATGCTACGATTCATATTCACATAAGTTTTTCTAATTTAGAGTGTATGCATTGCTAATAATCCCTACAAGTTGATATTATGTTGTTATTTGCATTATGCCATCCACTTATGACCCCTTTTTTGTCCCCCAACTTGCTGCACTTACCGGGTGAAGGTGATGACCTAGTGAGAGAGGTTACATAGTGGGGGGTAATGATGGAGGCTATGAGCGTGGGGTCATTTGGTAAAACCTCAATAGATTGAAGGACCTCCATGAGGGCTTGACGATGTGACTCAGAGGTTTGAATGAGGTCATATAAGGACATTTTGAGGGGGGATTGGTGTAGTTGTTTTAGCATTGTGCAATGTGTGACCCCATCGGAAATAGGATATGTAGGACCTCGAATGGTGACTTTGGGCATGGGTGCGGATGGTATGTTGGGTATAGGGTTGGTTGATGGGCTAGTTTCCTTTTCCTTGCCCTTGTCTTTCTGAGCACGGGTGGTAACGTGAACCATGTTAATTTGAGGGGAAGTGGATGAAGAGGGTGTGTCATGGAAGGTATAATGACATGAGGGATAAAACCCTAATGGGGGATATGATCCTTGTGAAATGAGTAAGGTGCATTGGCATTTGGGTGGTGGTTTGGCCAACTCTCTTATATGGACCATGTTAATCTCAAATCTCAGGAGTGGATCAAAGGGCTATGGGGGTGGAGATTTTGGTTCGCTGAGTAGGTAATGGAAGGAGATCTAGGGAAATTGGTGGAGGTGAAATGGGGTCCTCATCAAGAAGATCATCATCATCAAAATTTTCTTCGGGAGGACACAATTGGACAAGAGTGGTTTTTAAAGTCTTACAGTTCTCTACATTGTGTCCTAGCACACGATGGTAGGGACAAATTTTAGATTCACAAACCCTTTTGGTTTGGGTTTAAGTGGGTCGTAAGATCTAAGAGGTGGTAATGTGATGACAGAAGTTTCAAGGAGATTGGTTAAGATTTTGGCATAGGA
Organism: Taxus wallichiana var. yunnanensis; assembly: GCA_018340775.1. Taxonomy (NCBI): domain Eukaryota; kingdom Viridiplantae; phylum Streptophyta; class Pinopsida; order Cupressales; family Taxaceae; genus Taxus; species Taxus wallichiana. The sequence goes on along the minus strand of CM031239.1, from coordinate 98,062,625 downwards.
TCCTACCAGTGGGTCACAATGGGAGGTGAATGTGGGTTTGGGTATAGGTATGGCTGATTGTGGAGGAAGAGGCTTTACAGGAGGGGGAATGGTTTGGTCTACTAGTTTGGTGTGTGGAGTGGTCTTAGGTCTTGTGGGCATCTGTTTAGGTACGGGCATGGTAGAAGAGCTGGTGATGGAAGATTTGGTTGATTTAACTACCTTATTGAAGGGTAGTGGATTCTTAGCTTTAGGTTGCACCTTTTTGGGAAAAGGTGACATGGGTGTATGAGATGTGGAAGGAAAATCAGATGGTGGAAGAGGATGGGTGACCCATGGGGGTAACTCGAGGTGCTGCGGAGGTGGTTGGTAGAGGTTGGGTAGAAGGTGTGAGTGAAAGAGAAGGAAGTGTCATGGGTAGTGAAGAAGTTATGGATGGTAGTGGAGGTATGGGTGGTAAGAAGGCTATGGGTGAGGGTGGAAGTTGTGTGGATCACTTGGGTATATTAGAGGTCCATGATGTAGAGATAGGTTTCTACACTCTTGGTTTGCCGGTGGGAAGGTGTTGCTTTTCTAGGGTCGAGGGGTGAGGTCCTAGGATGGATAGACGAGGTGAAGGTGATAATGGTGTGGTAGGCGAGGTTGGCGTATGAGGCCTAGGAAGTTGGGTCTTATTTTTGGGGGCCAGGGTAATTTTAGTGTTAGTTTTGGAAGATGTTGCTAAATCTAATTTGATGGGTGGGTGAGTAAGGCTAGCTGTCGAGTATGACCCCTAAGGTAGTAATAGGTTTAGGTAAGGGAGATGATATAGGTGTGGGTAGGTGTTTGGGTGTAGATGTATGTTGGGTTATGTGCAGAGGTGTGAGTTGGGCCATGGGTGGTGACATGGAAGGTGTTGCAATAGTCATGGTTATGTTTGTTTTGGTTGCTCAAAACACTTTTGGGTAGATAGTGGAGGTGTCGGTGAGTGACAATTGCATTTGTGTTGATACATGAAGTAGAAGGTGTCCCCAAAGTAAGGCTCTATCAACATAGTCCAGGTGATCGACCAAGTGTGAAAATGGTATTGTTGTAAGTGGGGCCAACATGGATTGAGTAGCAATTCCTGTAAAATGTGTTTGAGACATAGGAAATGGATAGCCTCGGACTCTATGGGTAAGAGAGCCGAAAGTAGATTAGCGGGATCTTGAAGGTCCGATGGTGAATGGTCATCTAAAGGACAATGGTATTTCTATAGGATCCTCCATGGGTAGAGGAGAGGATGGGCCAGATGAGGTTGAATCTCCTTGTGATGGTGTAGGTTATGGATATGTATCTCCTATGAGTAGGAGAGGTGCCATTGACAACTGCTCGAAATTTGAGGGGTCAAAGGTGGCATGCTGATTATAGGCTCTTCCACGGGTGAAGGAGAAAATGAAGGGGGTTCCTTTGTGGGTGGAGGAGTACATGAAATAGGTTTTGGTGTAGGTAGGGGAGCTTGGGCTAAGATTTCATCTATGGAAGGAACATGAGGCAATTGGGAAGCAATTGGTATGTCATCAAAAATAGCATGGACCTCACGGACATTGCTATCATTTTTGAGGTGTCGGTAGCTTGTTTGGAAGATGGGGCATGATTAGGGAATGAATTATTGAAGGTATGTAGGTTTTGGTTTGTGGGTGCATTCGGGATATACAAGACTAGATCTCTATTGTCTAACATTTCTTGGACGATATTCTTAAAGGTGATGCAATTATTATCGCTATGACCTTTGACATGATGATAGTTACAAAATTCATGTTCCTTATACCACGTGGGCATGGGGTGCCTAAGTTCAAAACTAGTATGTGGTTTTATAGGTGGAAGGGTAATGACACTAGCCTTAACAAGATTTTCCAAAATAGAGGAATAATATTCTCTTATCAAAGTGTACTTTCATTGTTCTCGTTTAAACTGGAAAGCTTGGATGGGAGAGAGATTAGAAGGAGGTTTGGCTAGGTTTGATTGATGAGGGGGGCCAGTCTTGAGAATTACAATGTTGGAAGATCCTTTGGGTTTTGAATAGTTGTTTTGGGGTTTCGAAGATGAAGAAGCATCATTTTATTTAAACACAATGTTCTTGTTACAAAGTTGAATTTTATTCTCTTCGATAGCACAAATTTCCAATTTCGTGCCATGGTGAATACCTCGTCAAAAGTGTGAAAGGTTTGCACTGTAGGGTTGGTGAGATGTGTCTTGCACAAGCTTGAGTAAACAAATCTATGAGTTTAGTTTGAGGTAATTGAAATGTGAGATGGTTAATTAGGTTGTGCCAATGAGCAACAAAGTCAGTGATAGACTAATCTTCATACCTTGTCATGTGTAATAAAGATCGATCATTGTAGCCTTCTTAATAATGTTGATGGAGAAGTGATCTAAGAAGGCTTTGGATACTTGATTAAATGAGTAGATGGAGTGTCTTGGTAGCCCATTGTACCAGTTCAATATAGATCCTGTCAGGGGCATTGGGAAGGTCTGTAGGAGTAAAGCGTCACCATGGGCGATCAGGTAACACCCATGTTTGAAAGACCACAAATGTTGTTGTGGGTCTTCTTTACTATTGAAAAGGTTGAATTTTTGCATTTCCCAATGTACAGGGTATGGGTGAATAGAGATAGATGGATGAATGGGCTCATTACAGATTTCATCTTAGGTGAGAGAATTACATGAGCCTGAAACCGATGATTCCAGTGTCTACATCCTTTCCATCATCAATTTTATGAGGTCATTGGTAGGTTGTGATGGAAGGGAAGCTCTTGGGGCATAAGGGGGATAGTATTGAACCTGTGATGTAGGTGACATTCCATTGTATTCAGATTCGAATAGGGAGGTTGAGAATAAGGGACTGATATAGAGGGCATGTATCTAGAATGGGTGATAGACAAGATAGGGGTTATTGATAGTATGTGTATGTAGGTGGGATGGTTAGTGAATCTAGTATTGATTAGGGGTTGTGTTTGTGGGATGGAGAGAAAAAATTATAGAATGGAGTAGGGTCATCGACACCACAAGTAGTTGTGTTGCAATGGGTATTTCCGAGACAATGGGTGTGAATGGGGTCATGATCTGGTTGGTCAATGAGGGGACAATAGATATTATAGTAGTACGAATGATACCGCAGATGCAACGGTCACAACGGGTATGGGTCCTAACTATGAAACTATTGGGGTGAAGAAGGTGAAGGTAACGCCGCATTATTAGGGGCTGATGTAGAAGTGGGAATAAGGGTAGGAGAGATGGATACAGCATGCCATATATCAACTGACCTGAGGAGTCCCGGGTGGAAGAGTGGGAAAGTTAGAACTTTAAGGCCATGAGATTCTGATCAAATAGTCATGTAAATTCCTTGTCACATGTAGAAATGGTGGTAGTTAGGTTTGTATCCATGGGTGACAGGAAAGAGGGTGGTGAAGGACTAGGCATGAGTGGTTGATGAATTGTGGGAAATGTAAGATCGTTAGCTTTATTACGAGTCAATACCATGTGAATGAATGTATATCGGTGATGATGTATCTCGCAGAGTGACACGGGGAGTAACGAGGATGAAGAAAATAGGTGTCTATAGTTGGATTTGGGTAATATATCGGTTGATATTAGTACGTGGTAATCGATGCTGGTTAAGGATGATTAATGCCGTTAAGGGGTAACCAAGGTTGGTTCTTTGTGAGAAAAGAACAATTTTGACCAAAGTGGGCGAAACTAATGATAGTCAGATGAACAAGTTGTATGATGACTATTTATCAAATCCTAAAGAGTACAGAGACTCACAGGAACTATGACGACAATGAAAATGAAATAAGTGTTCTTTAGGAAATTTAACCCAAAAGAACAGAAAACTAATGCCGGTTAAGAAAAACCGATGCCGGTTAGGGGTAATTGATGTCGGTTACTGTGAAAATTGGAAAATGTAGAAAAATGGATTGTTGTGAATTTTAATGAGATAAATAATCAACCTAGAGGTTTGGAGATGATGTAATGAAGTCCTGACACACTCAGAAGAATTCAAAATACTCCAACTGTGATTGTGGAGTGTGTAAGGAAACAAAATGGAAAAATGGAGAAGCGTATCCTCACACCTCAAAATGCACGTCAATCAAACACTAAAAACACACACCTAACAAGTGATTTTTAATGTGTTGAGCTTATGCTATTTAGAATACTGACTCATGAATTTAGAATAGATTTTTTGGTGAGGAAGGCTTCCTACAAAGAAGGATATCTAAAAGGAGAGGTTTTAAGTATGTTATGGCAGGGTGGGGGTGTCTTTTGAGGAAATGAATCGAAAGAAATAATGAGTTGGGAGTACCTATCTATCGGATCGTGTGATCACCGATAGGTGTTCCTGTAAGATGTTTAAGAAAGATATGTATATTTCAATTTTTTGTAGTTTGGTAAGAGACAAAGAGAGAGAATGTGCTTTCTAAGATTTTTTGTGTCAACCATTAGCTGGGCATGACTTCAAGCATATAGGTTGCCTTCATTTTAATGTGAGCTAAATGCAAAAAATCAGAATGTAATGCAACCAATTTTAATCCCAAATCAAAAATATTACGTTTGATGAAGCAAATGATGACTAGGAGAGGGTATGCTCTTTCACTAAATGTAGAAATCAAGAAAGAAGAATGATTCCTTTTAAATGCAGTAAGAGAAATGTTTCTTTTAGAAAAATTTGAAAGAAGAGAGGATTAATAGGGAAGAAAATTCTTGTGTAAGCATTTTAAAGGGAAACAAACACACAAATTCCACATAGAAATGAATAAAATTATAACGCCCGCTAAAACAACCCACTTGAGACCCAAGAAACAACCTAGGGTTAGTTAGGAAAATTATGGAATAATTTTTTTTTGTTTAAAGGATCCAACAACCAGGTTGTAGGACAAAAATTGTCACTAACAAGTTCTAAAACAACTCTAATCCACCAGAACATAATTTTCTTTTATTAGCAATTATTAGAGGTCACAAGGTCCAAAGTTTAATGTTAGAAGTTTTAATTAGGTTCAGAGGGTAAATTATCACCATACCCACTCTCTAATAAGATTAAAGTTTCAAATTGATTTTTCTTACACTTAACACATTCAAAAATTCCCTAAATCATTTCCATTGGATAGGAAATTTCCTCACCTTTCCATTGATATAAAGAAGTCCTCCTAACTCCTCATAAAACTCAAGTTATGGGCCGGCGGGCCTTGGGGTGAAAATTTTCCCCCAAGAGCGGGCTTGCACGGCCTGGGGTGAAAATTTTCCCAAAGGGCGGGTTGGCGGGCCATGGGGAGATTTTTTTGAAATTTTCCCACGTGGGTGAAAAACCAATTTTGTACCCGCACCCCCATGGGTCCACTAGGGACACGTGGCGCCCTCCAAGCCAAAGCGGGAAAAATGAGGGAAGGCAGGGTGGTAGAGATGTTTGGGAGAATTTTCCAAAGGGGCGGGGGTGAAAAGGGGTAAGTTGCACGTGCGGGCCCATGTGTCCACGAAAATGATTTTTCCAAGGCAAGGGTGGGAGTGCGGGGCCATGGAGATAATTACAAAATTTTTCCAAAAACAAATTTTCTCAAAAAAGATAAAGTTTCAAGGTTCCGCCCCTCCACCGTGCCACGTGGTAGGCATTCATTGGCTGTGGGATTGTGGGCCGGTGGAGGAAACTAAGAAAATTTTCCAATTTTTTAAAAAGTACCAAGAAAGAAAATAGTGCCGTACCTTTGCCATTGCCTCGTGAGACCACGTGGTAACTTTCGATTGGCTACGGGGCGGTGGGGTGATGGAGAGAATTTTGAAAATTTTCCCAAAATTTTCCTAAGTCCCAAGGGAAAATTCAGGCTGTGGGCCCGCCAAGGAAATTTTTCCCTAAATTTTAATGCTAAGCGAAGAAAACTTCAGAAGGCCATAAATTTTGATAGAGAGCTCAGTTTTGGGAAAACAAGGACTCTTTGGAAAGATCTCGATGCCCTCTTTGCATAAGAGTCATTAATTCTAGATTTTGATAAATTTTAAGGGGTTAATTTCATGAAAATGTTTTGCAGGTTTTTAAAAAGTAAACTGGTAAATTTTAACTTATAATTTTTTTTTAAATTTGATCTTCTCCTTCACTCAACATGCCAAATAGACATGGAGGATTATTCTAAGAAGGATTTAGGATGCATTGGAAGGTAATTTTGCTTGATTGATTTCAAATTTGAATTTTTACAACTTCTGATAGCTAAAAGATTGTGAAAGGTTTGGGCCCGATTTTGCAATGTTTTAAAATATTTCCTTAAGTTTTTTTTGTCAAATTGAACTCATTTATACCCTGGCATGTTCAATTTTAATGTTTCAATGTTGATTATTGTTTACAAGTTTGAACTATTCATTTTAGATAAATTATTTGCCAGTTTTAAAATTTAAAACAGAGATCAATTTCTAAAGGGATTTATTTATCATTTTTCACCTTCCAAGTATGGAAATTCCTTTCTATTCTAGTCTAATACTTTTGTTTGATTCAAAAACCATTTAATTGCTACAATGTAAAGTTTGGTTTCAATTTTTCTTATTTTCAAAGAACAAATTAATATAATTCCTTCCTTTCAAACAGAGATTCCAAAACATTGATATAATCAGTTTCAATTTAACAATGCAATTTGGGAAAAGCATTTCATTCATTCATTGATTTCCAAAGGCAATTTTTACAACTTCTTTCTTTTATTCCTTCCCAAAATTCATCATACAGATTACATTTCCTTCACATTCTTTCAAAGCAAAAACAGAGTCTATCTCTTTTTCATTTCACTTTACAAATTTCATAATCCATACATCCTCTTTCCATTTCAAAACATTTACAATACATCCACTTCAAAGTGGGAAAGGTTACAATGGGATTTCATTTCACATGGACTGTTAAACTATTCTTCTCCTCTACTCGAGAAAAACAACATGAATTTCTCCTTTTGGATCACAACAAAGGTAGGGGAAAGGCAACGCTCTCCACCCAACCAAGAAATCCAATGAAGAGGAGAATCCATCCTTCTTCATTTTCCCCTGAGCCCCAACCACAATGCAATAAGAAATGCATTTCAACTCATGGCAACAACAAGCTTCCACATCACAAAGCAATATTTCAACATGCACATTTCAAATTCAAAACACAATCCAAACAAAACAGCAGTTTACAATTGCATTGAAACATTAAGACAGAACTTAGGCTTCATCATGCAAGCCAAAGGATAAAGAACTATGGGGGAAGCTGCTTATTCCTCCCAATGGGAATTGGGTATCCACCTGTAACAAACTACTAATATAAATCATCACACATATCCTTATGCCCCCACAATCCCTCCTTATGCCCCCACAAAGTAAGAAATGCAAGATATTTCTTTTCCATGGTGGATCCCAATCCCAAACTCCCTCCACAAGAATTATAATGCCACTGACATTCCCTTATGCCCCCCACATGGATTCCCCATAGCCTTCTCCTACACCATTCCTAGGCAGTCTACCCAACCAGCCAACAAACACACAAAACATTCACCATTCACACAAACATAAAAAGAAATAAAAGCATATATGAAGAGCTAAGATCCTACCTCTCCATGGTAGATTTTGTTCCAAAACCACAAGCTTTCAATGCCAAAATATAGTCCCAAAATCAGCAATTCCCAAGTATGAAATGATCTCCAATCTCCTCCAAAATCAACAAGAGCTCCAAACAGCCAAGGAAAATTCACCCCAAGGAAGCATTCCAAAAGTTTCAACAACCCAAAACAAAGCAAAGAGTTTCAATTTTATAGAAGAGGGAAGAGAAGAGGATGAGGTGGATCCATGTAGGATGCCACATCACACATCCTCAACTCCAACACAAAAGTCAAATTCATTCTCCAATGCACAATAAAGAGGTGGGTGAAAATATGACAAATAAACTTACACACTCCAAAATCCCACACCCCAAAGGACTGAATTTAATAAAATGTAAGAAGAGTGCAATTAAAACTTACAATTTGTCATCCCAAAATGCATTATAAAAGTCTAAATTTAACCCTCCAACCATAGGTATGGTTGGTAAATAAAATTAAGATGGGAAAAGTTTTACTTGTGCCACAAGCCTCCAAAAATAGCCTCCAAGGACAAATTCGAATTTCCAAGGAGGTGGAGTGTTTCATACTCCAAAATCTAACTTACAAAACTCTTACACATACTTACACATCACTTACCATATTTAATACAAGAGCCTATGACTTATATAATTACTTTCTTATATCGCAAATTTGATTAATTTATTTATTTTAACAATATGATTACTCACATTAATTCTCCACAATTAAAAGAATAATGAAAGGGGTAAATGCATCAAAAGCAAACATATGCAAACTCTAATAAAAAAACCACATTAATAAAATACACATAACCCCTTGGTCACATTCAAAGGTAATCCCCCCATGGGAATCCCTAACAAAATACAACACACACAACAAATACAGTTGCCATGGTGACCTTGTTGAATTCATCTAGAATTCCAATGTGGTTGGTCTCCAATCCCCAATGTTTGTTGTGATAGTTTAACTTGCAAAACACAAATACCTCCTTCAGCCTCGTGGCCATATTAGAACATCCAACATGATATAAATATAATCACAAAATCATCTATACATATGAATCATAACAACATCAAGGCAATCAACAATATCACTTACAATTTATATCAACTATATCATCATCATATAATGTCCATTTTCTAGGTCTACTCACAATATCCAAATATCACATGTCCAAACAACATTCATAATATATCCATGTCAAATAGTATATCATCATCCACATGTGACGTGTCTCCAATAATCATCATGCATCATAACTAAATCAAGATCAACAATAATCCGTGGTCTAACATCTAACATCATACTAAATCAAAACCATAATAATGTCCATAATGTAATCAATAGTATCAAGATCAGTATCAAAAGGTGTCAAAGGGAAGTGGGAACTACAAAAATGTAATAGAACCCCTGATGGGTCCCACTGGGCGTGCCAAAATTTTTCACCATTTTCTTTACATTTTTGAATGACGAAACAAATAAGGTTATGGGCTAGGAGGAATACTTGTTAAATGGGTTGGTTGGAGGTTGATGCGAGGTTTTGAATTCTTGACCCAATGCTGATTGTGAGAGATTCCTTTTAGCTAGGAGGAACTACTTGTAATAGAAAACAAGACCACAAAGAGAAGTTAAATGATATATGACAGTGGATTGCCTAGCGTATGCTAGTTCCGGGAAGTGTGATACTTCCTAGATGGATGTCAATCCACTATTTAAAAAAAATTAATGCGAGAAATAAGTAAAGTCCTACTGTAGTTGATATGATTTAGGTATCTCATTCAATTACAATAAGAAAATCCAGTCATAATAGGCTGGGCTATAGTTGGATCTAAAGGATGAGGTGACTGTTAAGGTACTGAGACTGGTCAGGGTTTGATTATGGGTTATTTAGGTCAATTGGTAGGAGGTTGTTTGGATTTGTTCTTGGGAAAGTTATAAAACATAGAGACCAACGTCAGTATGGTATGACCAGTGATGGTTTATGTAGAACTAATGACGGTTATGGGTAACCGACATTGGTAAGGTCGGGGTGTATGAAACTCAAAGAGATATGATTGCAAGGTTTGATCTGGGATTTGATAGAGATGGTAGGGTGGATAAGGAGGTTTATAGAAGTCTCAGGTGTATTCAGGGATGAATAATAGGTGAAGAGGGGTGATTTAGTAGTGTGGGTAAGGAAATGGTTGGGTTACAGGTTGGTAAGGGATAGAAGAATCAACATGCAAAGTGTAGATTAATAACATGATTAACAAAATCTACTAACTAAAATAACAATTCTAGTTAGGGATACACTTACTGTGATGCAGACTAGATGGATGAATGGTAATGGTAGTTGATCAGAAGGATGGTATTTGGTATCGTAGAAGTGAATCCCGGAATGCTTCCATGAGTGCAATGCTTCTGGATTTGTCTGGTGCTGGATGTGAATGTTTAGATGCATGAAAGGATGCTGGTTCTACTTGAATGTAGATATGATCTCTCTCCTCTTGTCCAGAATGTGCCAAGCTCTCAAACAAGGTTGTTAAGGTGAATAAATGGTAACCGACGATGGTTTCGTCTTGACCGGTGTCGGTTTAGGTCGATCGGCGTCGGTTAAGGTGGGATTCCCTAGGTTTACTAAAATGGGTAGATCTTTCTAATTTCTTGGGCCAAGTTGGTTTGTTGTCACGGATCAGAATGGAAGCTTCCCTTCTAATGAGTGGGAATGTGGTTAGATAAATCTTAGGCATGTGATTTTAGGGTTAGAACAAATCTTAGCTCATTAAGGCAAGTAAGACTTAGTTGTAGTTAGTTATGGGAACATGCCAAGAATAGGTCTAGGGTGAGATGGTTGGGTGAGGTGTTTAGGTGAGGTGGGAACTAGGTCAATTAAGACAATTAAATAATGAAAGTTGTGAGGATGAGGATTGATTTAATTTTAAAAAAATTAAATTAATATTAAAGTGGGGTGAAAGGGACCATGGTTAGGTGCCCATGTTTAAGTTGGTTATCCAATCAGGGGCTAAGGGGAATGTGACCAAATTTAGGTGTCTACATTTTTCCATTTTTGTCACGTAGCTTGTATTGGTAAGCGATGCTGACAAAAATAAGAAGTGAGTGCCCCATGTGTGGGTGAAGGTGATCCCCTCAAACCGGGAACTAGTGAGGTGGAATACGAAGTGGTGAGTGGTTTGATAAAATGTGGATGTGGTGAAAAGGAGTGTATATGTGGGCGAATGTGGGAAAGGGTAGAGGTCAAAAATAGTTAAACAGTAAATGGGCGGGGTAAAAGGTGGTGGTAGTCAAATGCACACACAAAGGTTATAAAATGTGACATGGTTATAGGTTGAAGATCTTGCAAACTCTACATCGTCCAAGGTTGATAGGTTCATCCAAACAAGGTGGAAGTGATTACGGTATCCAAGGCATAGGATATGGTTCGAAACAAAAAGTAGGTCGGGTGTAGGAATGTTTAGGTATGTTCGGTACACAAAAGGTAGGTCCGGGATAAACGTCACAAAAATTGGAAAAGTAAGGTCATTAGACAAAACAATAGGGAACAACATTGCAAGGTATAGTAAGCACAAAGGTTCAAAGTTCACGAACAAGTGTTTCGGGTCCAGGCATATAGGTCATGACACAGGGAAGGCCAAGGTATGGTTAAAATAACAGGTCCCTAAATGCAAGTAAGGACATGTTAGGTAATGTGGGCTAGTAGGTATGTGGCTATAAGGATGGGTAAGGTCAACAAGGGGTGGGAAGGGTAAATGTGGGTCAAAAATGGGAAAAAGATACTAAAAGGAGTCTAACAGGTAACCGATGCTGGTTAAGTAATGACCGACGTCAGTTGGCTAGGGTATGAATTAACTGACGTTGGTCATGTTGATTTGGGTATAAAAATAAAAATCTGTATAATACGGATTCATTTATACAGTTTGACTTTTGGGAAAATGACAAAGTGCTTTGAAGCGCGGTGTGATTTTTTGAGTGGATAGGATGAGGGACAATATCCTACAGAGGTGGAGAGATTCTGTTAGTTAGAGGAGCCAGGTAGATGGGTCCACAAGATCGGGTAGAGTGAGTTGATTGGTGGAGAGGAGCAAGGTAGAGATTTTACATGGTGGAGGAAGGAGAAGGTTTGGGTGGACCGCCAACACAATGACCAAATGTGCCACCACACAGAGGTGAAGTCGAGATGAGGTAAGGTCGAATCCCTTTTTGTTTTTGTTATATGTAGAAGGAACATGGGTCGGGGTGTTTGGGTAGAGAGTGGTGAGATAACCTCCAAGGGCCCCACGCCCTCGAAGTGCTACCTACATAATCCCAACGAAAAAGGACCTCAGGCCAATGTAGTTCTCCCATAAGCTAGGGAAGATTATGATGAACTAAAAGATTGGGTTAGTAAGTGTTATTCATTGTTGAATGTATGATAAAGGCATGATTGAGTTCAAGTCACATGCATGATTGAGTTCAGAGTCACATACATGGTTGAGTTTAGGTCACAAGCATGGTTTAGTGTAGGTCATAGGCATGGTTGAGTGTAGGTCATAGGCATGGTTGAGTTTATGTCACAGGCATGGTTGATTTTAGGTCACAAGCATGGTTGAGTGTAGTTCACAAGCATGGTTGAGTTTAGGTCACATGCATGGTTGAGTGTAGGTCACAGGCATGGTTGAGTTTAGGTCACATGCATGGTTGAGTGGTTTTTAAATATAAGTGTCGATAATTTGGTCCTGTATAGGATAATCAATAAGTAATGAAGAAGGTGAATGGTAAATGTAAGTGTCGATAATCTTTTCTCTTGTTGCACAATTTGGTTGGAAATTACATCGAGATGGACATTAAAAGTGCCTTCCTTAATGAAGATGTATAAGAAGAAGTCTACATGACTCAACTTTGAGGGATATGTTGTACCTAGTGAAGAAGAAAAGGTATTCAGACTCTCGGAAATCTTTGTATGGCCTCAAATAATAGTACATCAAAATGATGAGCATATAACATGGATTTGTTAGAAATCCATATGATCCCAATATCTACCCGAAAAATCAAGGGGGAGATCATGATTTTTTTGTCTATGTTGATGATCTAGTCATCATTGGATATTCAAAGTGACTATGATTGATGCAACTAAGAGAGATCTTAACCGATCGTTTGACATGATCTCGATGCATTATTGTCTTGGATTGGAAGTATGGCAGAAATAGAATCACATTTTTGTTTCTCAGTTGAAATATACCAATACAACACTTAATAAATTCAAGATGATGGATTGTACATCTATTGCTATACATATGGAGAACATATTGTAGTTATCTCATTCAGATCCATCTCCTACGGTAAATGCCACTCTCTATCAACAGTTGATTGGGAGTCTCATTTACGACCTACACTAGACACGATATCGGCATTGCAGTGAGATATCTATCTAGATTCATGTAGGAACCCAAATTTTATCATTGGAAGTCAGTAAGGTGCATCTTGAGATATCTTAAAGGAATAGTAGATCTTGGTATAGAATACAAGAAGAATGACAACTTCTTCATGTTAGGATATTAGATTTAGATCATGCAAGTAACATTGATGATAGAAAATCTACTTGGGGTTTGTGTTCTTTATGGGATCGGACCAATATCACGGGGAAGAAAGAAAAAACACTTTGTTTTTAGTTCTTCCATAGAATCTAAGTATCATTCTACACGTGAAGTCATACATGAAGAGATATGGCTATGTTGCATACTTGAAGGAATTGGAAAACCATAGGACAAACCGACCACCATGTATGTAGACATTTAAGGTGTTCTCAAACTTAATCACAATATATTTTTTCATGAAAGAACAAAGCACATTGAGGTACAGGTACATTTCATACATGAGCATGTATTGCAACACAATATACAACTTCAATTTTTCCAACAACCGAACAACAAGCATACATCTTCACAAAGTAAATTGCACGTGACAAGTTCAAGTTGTTTAGAGAATTCCTCTCTTCATCCCTTGAGACAATGCAAAATTTAGGGGGGGAATGTTATGGTAATTATATTTTACCTAGGTTAATTATGCATTGCACATAGTTAGTTTTTAATTATTTAATTGTTATATGGTTATATTTATTTATAACCTTCTATATTGTTTTATTCAAACATATGGGAGTTGTTATATTGTTTTAACAATACTATTGTTTGTATTGTTTCACGGTTGTACCCATGCAACCCATTTATTTGTTTGTATATTGTTTTCCAATATGTATAAATATTACAACACATCTATTGTAAATTGATTTTGATTATTAATAAAATATTTTAGGCTTCCATCCCTATTTTACATGATCATAAGGTTCACATATTCTATCTACTTTATGTTATCGAGTATTCACTCCACAATATAAAGTGGGGAAAAATGTAGACACAAAATCTATGTACTTGGGTACATTTCTAGGTCATAGAGAATGCTATTATATACACTATTCCTAAGAAAGAAAACTAGTAATTGATAATTTCTTTCGGGTATTTATCTTTATTTGTTATACTTTTATTGACCTTGCACACCCTACAACCTTGTTGGTATTTTACTAATTTATCTTTTATGGACTCGGACACTAGTGCCCGGTCGGGACACTAGAGCCAGTACTCTTGTCCCTCATGGGTGCTCCTAACTCTTTCTCCAATTTTATTACTCTTTTGGGTCTCTTTTACTTCTTGGGAATCTTTTATAATTTTGGGTCGACCTTTTAGTTGTCAATTATGAAATTCAAATAAGGGAATCATATATATACATAATTATAACTCTCAAATAAAGTACCAAGCACTAAGCATTACATACTATCACCTAAACTTACATCCAAATGAATGAATAACATCTCAAGGAATCCATATAGAAAACTCATTCAAGGAGAGTGGTTACATCAATTTTGCATACACAACATAGGAGGGGAAGTCTATTCTATTCCATCATACACATTTTCATATGGAACATTCTAGATCCAACCCACTATCTTAGTGTAACTTACACAAGAGAATCACAACACACACTCTTACATAGAACTATATGGAGTCTAAAATATAGTGTAGCACTCAGTACTAAGTTCACTCTTCAGTGATTGTCAAGGTCGATCTCGAATCCACATTCGACATATTTTTATTAGTTTTGATGTGGTTTGTAGTCATGTGCGAGTAGACAAATTATTTTTAGGTTACATGTACATTTGGCGATTAAGGAGTGAAATTAGAGTGACAAAAATGACCAACCATGAATCTCCTCTTACACAATAAGAATAAAAACATGAGAATTTGGGTAGACACTAGCACCTAGATTCAGTCACTAGCACCCTAGGCACTCCTGTCCTCTCATGGGAACTTCTGTCCTGCACATTTTCATGTCTCATAACCTCTAGTTTACGGTGAAAACACTCTCATGAGTCTATTTTAGCTATTCACCTACCCAGATGACCTCCAGTTGCTCAAAAATTAGGCAAGTCTTTCTATCTTCCTCTCTTGCTTAGGGTTTCATATTTGTACATACTTGTTTACTTACCTCTTTATTGTACATTAGCATTTCTATATCATACACTACAATAGTTACTTTAAAATTAGATTTAATTTAATTTATATTAAATCGACATGGACATTTCACATGTAACTCCATATCATGTGTTGGATAGTTTTTCTTAGGTGGGAGTAATTTTAGAAAATTCATAACATATGACCTTAGTATCTTTTATAAGTACTCCTGCTATTCCCGACCTACAAGCATCAATGATTAGGATAAAGGGTGTTGTGAAATCAAGAATTCACACTATAGGAGTAGTAATGAAAACTTCTTTCAATTTATTAATTTTTTTTATCACATTCTAGGTGCATTCGTGTGGTTTATCTTTCTTAGTTATCTAAGACCCATTCATATGGTTTATCTTTCTTAGTTAAGTTTTTTAAAGGTGCTGCAACTTTAAAAATAGTTCTCAACAAACTTATGATAAAATCTCGATAATCCACAAAAACTTTATTTTCATGGGAATCTTTAGGTATAGGCCATTCTTGAATTGACTTAATTTTTTAGGATCGGGAGAAATACCTTTCTCAAACATAACTTGTCCTAGATATGACACCTCTTTCTTAAAAAAATCACATTTACTTAAATTTCTATGTAGTTGATGTCTCCTTAGAATTTATAATACAAATATAAGATTTTGCTCATGTTCTTTCTTATTTTTGGAATATATCAAGATGTCATCTAGAAATATAATTACAAAAAAATCTAGGTAGGGTTGAAAAAAATCATGCATTAGGGTCATAAAGGTTGTAGGGGAATTAGTGAAACCACAGGGGATCATCACACATTGATAATG
This sequence comes from Taxus wallichiana var. yunnanensis, assembly GCA_018340775.1. NCBI lineage: Eukaryota > Viridiplantae > Streptophyta > Pinopsida > Cupressales > Taxaceae > Taxus > Taxus wallichiana. Next base: position 98,046,743 of record CM031239.1, on the reverse strand, counting down.
TCTATATTGAGTTCTAAATATAATTTTAGAGATGTCAATTTCTTTGATGCATATTTGATGGTAGCTTGACAGTAGATCAATTTTTGAATTTTTTTTGCACCATTTAATTGGTTTAAAAAATCATCAATTCACAGTAAAGAGTACTCATGTTTTATTGTGAGTTTATTTGGTTGTTAATAGTCAATGCATAACTAGATAGTACCATATTTTTCTTTATAAATAATACTAGAGCACCCCATGGAGAAACACTAGGTCATATTTTTCCTTGATTGAGTAATTTGACTAATTAAATTTTTAATTCAACTAATTTGTGAATTGATTAACGATAAGGTGATTTTGATATGGTTTCAGCTCATGGTATTAGGAATATTGAATGTTCAACCACTCTTATAGGGGGTAGATCATTTATTTCATTGGGAAAAACATCCATAAATTCATGTACTATGGGTTTAATTTTAATATCCAACTTGATTTTATCATCTTTATGAGTTATTGTAACACAAAAAGTTACAATTTTTTTCACACTATGTTTTATGCATAGTGGAAATAATTTTAATAGTTAGGTTCATTCCCCCATAAGATCCGAAATGTCCCCATTTGACTACCCAACAAAAATTACTTTTTTCACATTTGATGCATGCTTTTTTTTCCAATCATCCCATTCCTATTATTGCATCATATTTACCCAAGTTTAAGATATGGAAGTGGTAATTTATTTCAATTTCATCCGACTAAAAAATTAAGTTCTCAATAATTACACATATTTGCTTGACAATTATTCCATATGTTATTTAAGTTAAGAAACAATTTTTTGGGGAGATAAGGCTATGACTACTACCAAACTCTATGAGAAAATGAATATCCCTCCAATTTATTTTTCCTTTAAGTTCCACTAATGAGTTTTGAAAGTGTATCATACTTGTGTCCACACTAGTATAAATTTGTATTTTATGCTGTGCATCAGGATTTTTGGTATATTAGAAGGTTGAGAATACATTTTTAAAATTTGTGGACAATCTCATTTTTAGTAGTTTTCTCCACAAGTCCAACATTTTAATGTGGACAGAGGTTTTCATTGAGACATACCTTAAGGGGGAGCAAAAACTTTACTAGTTTTGTAGTGGATTTCTCCATAATTGTTTGGAGTTTTTTCACTTCATTTTATGTGATTAAACAACTTATGGTTCCTCTCTTTCTATTATTTTCTCTTAATTTGATTTTTTAGATTTTCAAATTACTCCACTTGATTTTGGTTTTCCACACCGCACATTTTCTTTAAATTCATCTCGTAACCCATTTATGAACCTTATAACTCCATCATGTCCTTCTATAAAGGGTAAGAAAAATTTAATTACTCAAAATGTATTTATATTCATTAATTGGTATCCATCTCTATTTTAACTCGATTAATTCATTATGTTGATCCTAAATAAAATAGGTAGAAAGTTATTTTGTTTAATTAACTCTTTAAATTTATCCCATTTATTTATTTTTTTGTTTCAATTTAGGAGTTTTTATTGTATCCTACCACCAATTTAATTCCATTCCATTTAATTGGAAGATAGCTATATTTTTCCTTCGATAACTACTAGTTCTACAAGTTTGAAGTATTTTTCTAGGTTATACATCCATTTTTCTACTTCCTCTCTAGTTCCTACCTCCCTAGTATACAAGCATGTAATTTAATATTTTGTATGAAGCTATTAATTTATTTTAGACTTTTATCCTCCTATGTATAAGAGTATTCAAATTCAGTTTCAAGCTGAATTTGGGAATCTTCTAAAGTAGTGTCTCCATCAATTTCATGTTTTCATTTTCTTTATTTTCTCCCCCCGTGTGTATTTTTCTTGATTTATTTTTATTTTATTTTCCCAATTTATTGATATCCCTTTTATATTCTTAAGTTTAAAGTTTCTTACAAGTTCTTCTAATTTTAGGGTTAAGTTTCAAAATTCCACTTGTAATTATTGATTCCTCCATTCGTACTCCTCATAATCCATTTAATTTCCATGCCCCTCAGAGCCCATGGTGTTGAAGTGGTTTGGGTTGGTCCACCTATAGACAAATATATATACAATGAGTAAAAATGGATGGTGATTATTATATGTATTTATCATTGTCATATGTCATATTTTAATTCTAATTTATTGATTCAACCACATGATAGAACTATCGATACTAATTATCCTCCAAAATTAGTTTTATGGTTATAAGGAACTCCTTTATTCAAGGGGTATCCATATATTAAATCAAATTACATTATTTGAAATTTTCAAGTATACCTCTATTTTTCATTTATAATTATTTGTGTGTGTACACACACTTGAAGTCTTAACTATCCAAACATCCCATCAAAATCTTCTATGTTTCTAAATAATTCACACATTTACTGAAATATCAAGACTCAAATAATAAATAATAATACATATTTGAATTAAATAACATGCAAAAATTACTCATTATCAACATAATATGGTTTCAATAAAAACCATACTATAAATGAATATGTCTTGGTGATAAGTAATTCCAAACACACTTCCTTTAATACACTATAATAATAATAATTCTCAAACATTTTATTAAGAATTATTATTTGTTAGTGCTCCATTTTAATTAGTAAATAATTATGTTAATAGAGTTGTTAAAACCAACTCATGTATATACGTTAATTAGTGGTTGGGTTGAACCAACCCAATATTTTGGGTAGTTGAGTTGTTAAGTCTCCATGGAAATAGGAGCTCATACAACTCCTATAAAATTGTAATGTTCCCGAATGATTTTTTAATATACATAAATATAATATTGTTGTGTGTTAAGTATGTTTAACTCTGTCATCGGTATCGAGCAATCTAATTTAGCCTTGCAATGGAGAAGGAAAGAAAGAGTGATAGTTTCCAACATATATTTTTGGCCCGAATTTATGATTTTTAATAGTTTAAGTTTTTATAAGTCGGCATATGGCACAATATTTCATTGTTATAGACTTGTGAGTATAGTGAATGTAACATGTCAAGCAATATATAAATACATATAACACTCATATTAAGGTTGAGACAAAGGTGTAGAGAAAGTCCCCTGTATGATTTGAAAAAAAAGGAAGATGTCAAACTTATGATGAAAATATTGCATTTGGATTTCAAGATATTTCTCTCATGTTTGGAATAAGATTAACATTAAACACTTATTTCCATCTGCAGATTTCTCTTGTGTGGATCTCGGATCAAATAATTCCATTGTTGAGCTCAAAAATAGGTCGGAGTAGATAATCATCCTCATCACGGTGAATCATACTCTCAGATTGGTGAGTTTCTTGATTGGTGGTTGCTCCTCCATACACCTACATTTACATCTACATTTTTATAGCTCAAAAGTAAAATAGATCTTCTTATTTGTGATATTTGGGCCTTTGAAAAACATATACTTGGAAAATATTCATTGTGCATTAGAATAGTCACCTCAGCCATGATGCAAGAAACATAAAGATAACCAAAGGCTGTAGAGATCTACATTACATTGATCCGAGTTGGAATTCTATGCATCATATTTTGTGGTGGCCTTATGTTGGGCCTCTAAATATTGGCTAAGTGCCAAAGGGTTCATGTGCACATGAGGCCGGGAAGAGGAAGGAACATGGGGAAAATCACACAGGAAAAGGGTTTAAGAAGGGTTTATGAGGAACTAGGGAGCACACACAAGGCAAGACAACATGATATGAGGACTTAGCCATATTCAGTGTTCTAAAGGCACTTGAGGAAAAATGTGACCCGACTAGGCATGCTAAGTGGATAAGGTGCTAGCCTGGAGGCTTGGTGGTCAAGGAAATAATATTCCATGCATGGAAGGTTCCCGAAAGACATCATTACAAAGAATGGAGAACTCGAAACAAGATTAACATGCTCCATTAGAGGACCACATGGACACTTGGCATGCGATTTGTTTCCTGAATGAAGGCATGATGGTGGGTGTTAAACCTATATATAGAGATGCTTGGGTAGATGAAGAGATGAGTTGAGAAAGAGAGAAGCATTAGGACCATCATAAAGAGGATGGAAAGAAAAGCTCTATAGAAAATATTAGGAGGTTCTAGGAGCTAGGGTTCTCATTAGAGGATTATAGGAATGTTATCATGTCTAAGGGATGGGTCTGCAAGATTGTTGTAATAGGGGAAGCATAACTAGGACTTCTGATACATGAGTCAGATCCCTGTTTTGATACATTTTTGTCTGCTATGACCCTTTTGAATGTAATGTGGTTACTAAAATTATAATCAATATGAATATATGACTCTATTCTGAATATCTGGCTCATGGGTGCAAACCCTAATGTATTTTCTTTATGTTAAGAATCAGATATGTTCTTTGTATGATGTTTCTCTTGTTATCTGAATGGGTATATTGATGTAATAACTCATCCTATGCTTTCAAGAATGAATGCATGAACATTTACTTTTTTGCATCTAGTCTTTTATCAATGTCATCATATTATCAAAATAATCACATAAAGAAGGGTTTCGCACCCCGTGTGTACCTCGGGTGAGCACCCGCTCATTGGATGGTAGGACGACATGCATGGGATTAGAAAGTTAGTGGGTGGATAGAAAAATGACTACATCTTGGTTTCATTGTCGGGACCTCTTTTGAAGCTATTGTGAGAATGATGCGTGATGATGAAGTGCTTGACCCTGGATAATGTCAAGGCATGGTTTAAGAGCATAAAGGATGAATTTTCTTAGAGATTTAGTACTAGACCTGAGTTTGATGCATGTAAATGGGTAGAATAGAATCTATATCATGAGATGTATGAGACCTTCTTTTTGCTACTTTCCAGTAGAGTTGTATGAATGGATTTCTGCGTATGCATCTAGATCAAGATGGTATTATAGATCTCATGTTTGGACCCAAGAAGAGTATCAGAGGTTGCAAGATGTTGATCTGACTTGGACGCGTGCTATTGATCATTGGTGGAAGAGAGTGTTGACTAATTATACCCTGGAATACACTATTTCTATGTATTCTTGTCTTGAGTTTGAGTTCTTAAGGGAGCTTAGAGGATAATTCCTATGCACTATCCCTATAGATATGAAGATCTTGATCATTAACTTGAGTTTAGAAGCATTCCCTATGGTTGGCTAAGCTTCTATGAGCACTAAGTGAGGAAGCTAAGGTGGAGGAAGATGAAAAACATTGCAAATGAAAAAGAAAGAGAGAGAGAGACGACTCAAGTATAAAAAAGCATGTGAAAGGGAGCTATCTAGATAACATGAGGTTGGGGGAGTGATGGATTTATAGAGGCATATGTTGCAAGAAGGAGTTGAGGTTCACATGAAGGATGTGGAGCATGAAAGTCTATGCTACCCATCTTGGCAAGCACAGAAGAGAGATCCCTTCGGATTATGATGAGAGTTTTTCACTTGGATAAAGGAGATTCATTGGTACACATCTGAATCCACCTGGTGACCAACCCCTAGCACTTAGTCTTCAAATCAAGAGATAAGTATTGCTAATATAGTTGGTATTGGTGGGAGTGACCGATCTATGACTAGGAGATATAATTTTTATTTGGTACATATATGGATGCACAATCAGTCCTTGTGTTTGGAGGAATATTGTTTGGAATGAAATTTGGGAAAATTTTGAGTACAAAATCTCGGGTATCACATCTAGGAGATGTGAAGGACACATATGGTAGTGGTGTAGTATCAAAAATTGTTTGTGTGCATAGTTTAGTGGGATGTTGGGAGCATTATGCGTAACCACTTCATGCCCCTTTCCAGCTACAAGAGGTGGATCTGGTGGTATAGGAGCTGGAGGAATTGACACATCTAGAGGATCTAGTGGATTAGGATCTAGTGGATCTAGTGAATATGGTGTGGAGGTAACACTGGAGGAAATCAAGGTTCTAGATCAAGTGGAAAAGGGCCTCAACCACCTCAGCAAGTGTTTTTTGATATGTATTTTCATCTACCAGACTAAAAAGGTGTTGAGGATACTACAAAGCATGTACATAAGTGTGAAACGCTATGGCGTGCGAAGGGGATCACTACCCCATAGTGGAAGGCAAGTTAGTTTGCAACAAAATTGCAAGGACATGCACATAGTTGGTATTAGAAGTATGACCCCCATTAGATGGTGGTAGATTATAATGTGCTACAGAATGATTGCTCGGTTGAATTTCATATCCCTGAATTTGAGTAGAAGAGCATCAACGCACTAAAGGAGATTCAACAAGGAATGGAAGAGAGTGTGTAGGAGTACGATGTGCATTTCAAGAATCTCTTATCAAAGCTATCCTATGATATTCACCCCTATCAACATGCTTAGTGGTTTATTGGAGGATTGATAACACCATTTAGGAGAGCACTTTCACATAAGACTTTCACAGATCTGTGAGGCCTTGGAGGCTTCCCTACACGTTGAGGCTATTGGAAGCATAGATATCAGTGTTATCCCATTCCTTAAGGCTCATATTTCTATAATGGTGAAGCAACTAGAGAATCTATCTATGAACTCGGTAGATGAGACTCACATTGGTCTATGGTACATAGATTATGAGGTAGAGGGCATACAAAGGATATTTTCCCTAGGAGATCGGTACGTGCCATGACAATGGATTGTGAAATTTTCACATAGATCATGATGAAAGTATATGTTAAATTCTATAATGTGCGATCCATAAGAATGTGTCATTCTATTATAATATTTGCACCTCTACTACCCATGACACCAAGGATTGTAGATTGATTGACCATATACATGATGCCATTGATATTGGTGTGTGCCAAACTAGCCTTGCAAACAATTCCAAAGACAATGGTCATCACTTTGAAGGGAATGTACGGATGGTGGGGTGCATGGAAGAAGTTTTAGAGGAGGATTTCATGGTTATGGTAACCATAGAGGAGGAAGAAGTGAGTTCCGCATGGATCGTGTTACAAATGTGGATCCACGGAGCACTACAAGTACAAGTTCCTTGATCTACTACAATGTTTGTGGTGTGGAAAGAAGTAAAAGTATGAGGAGTGCCAAAATTTATTTGAGCACATGATCCAGTAGCACTGGAAAGAAAAAGGCGTTGGGATGGTAAGCATGAGGAAGGTTGATTCACAATGGATGCCAAGAGTGGTGCGAGTCGAGTCGTAACTAGAACTGTTTACTAGTTACGATGTGTGAGGCTACACGTAAGAGGAGGGAAGTACCAAGGAAAATAATTATAGTTGTTAGAGAAGAGGTGGTACATGGAAAGTATCCATACCCTACTCATCAAAAGGAGGTGTATCAAGAAACCATGGATGTGATTCAAGCCTTCAAGGAGAGATCCAATGCCTGAAAGAGCAATCAAGACAGTTAGAGAAAGGAAAATGTTGAGGCTCCATAGAAGGATCTGGATGAGGTTAGAAAAGTATGTAAGACAATGAGGCATGAAAATATCATCCCCTTACTAGGATAATGGTTACAAGAGAAGGTACCATGTGCTGGAGAAGGGAACAAGATGCAAGTTTTGCATGCCAACCTTCCTCCCCACAACTTTGATTATGACAAGGAGATTACCTTGAATGTTGTTGTAGATGGGTGGCTTCTAAGAAATATTTTGATTGACACATGTGCAAAGGTCAATGTTCTCACTCTAGATGTATGACATCAAATGGGAAGGCCCCCATTATAGCCATATTTGAATGTGTTGTATATGGCTAAAAAGACAAAGGTAATTCCCATTGGTGTCTTGAAGGACATTTTTATCACTATCCAAGGGGAAAAGTTCACTAGGGATTTCAAAGTCTTGGTGATAGCCAAGGATGACAACTTTCCAAAATTACTTGGGTACCCTTGGTGTTACAAGAATAATGCTAACCTAAGGTTCAATAAGGGTACATAAGTTTTGAAAACAAATGCTGGGTCATCATCCCTAAGGATTCAATGAGCCCTTGGGGAAAAGTTCATGGGGATCTATGTGCACTCTATCAAGGACCCTGAGGTGATTCAGCCTACAAAGGGAGTTATCTAGTTTGAGGATGCTCACCCATGAGTGATACAACTAGTGTAGCATGTGAAAATTAGGTGCATGGGGCATATGATTTAATTAGGTGCCAACTAAGAGGCTCTATGATAAGGGTAATGAAGGCACACTTAGTCAAGAACTTAGGAAGGAAGAATTTTCGAAGTTACTGGAGGGGCCAACCCCGATGATTTCTTGCAGGAAAAGTAGGATCAATGGAGAAATGAGGTAGAAATAAGAAGGATTATCAACTATAACTTGTTTAAGACTATAAAATGCTTATGGGAAAACCATCGCGATAGCCTTCTAGAGTGGCATAAGGTGAGAATCACATTCTCTGTAATGTTCTCCTAAAGTAATGCACCCAATATAATACGAGACTACCATGGGAAGGAGCCCACCTTTATTCACGTGAGAGCATGTGAGAAAGCATGGATGGGAGGCAAAGACCTTACCATCTTCCTTATGGGTTCATAATCTATATTCCACCTTGTAAGGCTATTTGTGCGCATGGTACATTCACTCGAGAGACACCTCCGAGATAGGAATTGACAGGAGTTGACAACTCACCTCCTTCAAATCTTTTGAGTATCACAAGTACTAAACCATCTATGGATAGAGAATTGTAGGTTGTTAAGCACCTAATGATGGGAGATAGTTCCATGGTAGAAGATAGAATACTATAGTTATTGGGTGAACCTGGCTTGAAACCACACTTTGATGAAGAAGAGTCAGAAGAGGTAAAACTTGATCATGCGTGCATGGAGAAAGGAAAAGGGAAAGATGGTCTATAGAATAGATGGTGAAGAGATGAATAGTTTGGATGTTAACCATACTAAAGGTACATATGAATTTTTTTATAGTGCTCATGAGTAAGTGCACGCCTACCATGAACCCATGAAAATAAAGAAGGTTAACATTGGTTAAGAGGTTGAACCTAAGGAGGCCACTATTAGAGAGTATTGGTGAGAGAAGTAAGTCTCAAAGGTCATTGATCTATTATGCGAGTTTCAAGATTTATTCCCGTGTGGGACCCATGAGCTTAAAGGCGTTCACCCCTCCTTGGGGAGATAAAGATCAAGTTGAAAGAAGGTGCATGCTTGATTAGGAAAAGGCCTTATTGAATGAATCCAAATCTTCACGTCAAGGTCAAAGAGGAGATAGACAAGATGATAACATCGAGCATCATTGAAGCTATGGAGGAATCAGAATGGTAAGCCCCATGGTCATCAATATTAAGAAGGATGGAAGGATAAGGATCTGTGTTGACTACATGGACTTAAATGCGGTATGTGTAATTGATCCTTTTCCAACCTCCTTCACCGAGGATATCCTGGAAGGAGTGGCTGGGTGTAAAATGTATTCCTTTATGGATGGATTCTCAGGATACCATAAAGTTATAATTGCTAAAAAATACCAAGAGAAGATAAATTTTTCCACTAAGTGGGGAATTTTTTCCTATACTGGCATGCCTTTTGGACTAAAGAATGTGCCGACTATGTTTTTGCACATAGTGGTCTAAGAATTTTAGGATTTTATCCATAAGTTTTTGTAAGTCTACCTTTGATGACTGGATGGTGTATGGACTAGTGAAAGACCATTGTGATAATTTGAGGCCGATGTTTGAAAGATGTCGGTAGTTGAGGATATCCCTCAACATTAAGAAATATGTTTTTTCTACTCCATTTGAGACCCTGTTAGGGCATATCATATGTAAGGAAGGTTTGCTGGTAGATCCCACCAAAGTTGTTGTTATTGTGGGGTTGGGGGAGCCTACCAGTCAAAGTGCAGTGCATGGATTCCTTGGGCATACGAGATACTACGAAAGTTTATCAAGGGATATGCCAAAATCACCATGCCATTGGAGAAGTTACTAAAACACAAGAGTGCATTTCATTGGGGAGAGGTGCAACAAGATGACATTTGACACTTTGAAGGATAGAATTATCACTGCACCCATATTACAATTTACCTCTTGGGATAAGCCTTTCCACGTGCATATTGATGCCTCAGGAAAACCATTGGAGCAGTATTAGCACAACCTAGAGAAGGGGTTGTTCATCAGCCCCTTTGTTTTACAAGTAGGAAGTTGACACCAGCAGAACAAAACTACACCACTACTGAGCGTGAAGCACTTTTGATGATCTATGCACTGCATAAGTTCAAGAAGTATCTACTGGAAACACCTTTCATATTTTACATGATCACATGGACTTGAAGTACTTGGTGAACAAGCCCATTTTACAAGGGCACATATGTCAGTGGGTCATGTTGTTTCAGGAGTGTGAGTTTACAATTTTTGTGAAACCAGGAAAGAGTAACTTAGGTCCTGACCATTTGTCAAGGTTTGAGTCAGGGGAGGAAGTGCAAAGCATTGAGGATGTTATGCCAGACATGAAACTGTTTATATCATGCACGTGTACCCTTTGACTTAGAGGATATTTTTGTGTTTTTGAAAATATGTGTGGCACCGAAAGGAATGAAAGCTTTGGAGAGGAAACAGTTAGCTATATGTGCCACACTCTATATGATAATTAGTGGAGACTTATAAAATTGAGGTTGTGATGAGGTTCCATGCTGATGCATGTTAGAACATGAGCCTGTTGTTATGATGGAAGAAGCACATGGTGGGATTACAGGAGGGAACTATGTAGGAAATTTCACAGTGTGGAAGATCCTCTTTACAAGGATTTGGTGAGAAAGTATACACCAAGATTGCATTGAATTTTTCAAGACCTGTGACCATTGTGATTGCCTTGGAAAGCTAGGAAAAAGGAGTGAGATGCCCTTGCGACTTATAACAAGTGCATAACCATTTGAAAAATGGGCAATTGATTTTGTAGGACCAATTTCACCCACGCATGAAGGACTGGTTTTTGCTATATCATCACTTGCAATGATTTATTAACAAGGTGGGAGGAGGAAACACCTACAAGATAATATCCAATAATGATGACTGCTATATTCTTATGGGAGAACATAATCAGTAGGTATGGATGTCCTTTAAGCTTGACTAGTGACATGGGTACACATTTTTTTAATGAAACAGTCAGGATTTTGTTGGTGAGTTCATGGTGACCCATCATAAGAATAATCCATACCACCCTCAAGCTAATGGAAATCTTGAGTCATTTAAAAAAATTCGAAGCCACACACTTTGGAAAAAAATTTTGATGTGGGAAGACAAGATTGGGAGACAAGGTATCGCCTAACCTATTAGCATACATGACAACCTATAAGAGGTTGAACAAGGCCACACCATTTTAATTAGCGTTTGGTGCAAGAGGTGTTTTTCTAATTGAATTCATGTTACCATCATTGTGTATTATTGTGCATAGGAGGGTTAGCTGATAAAAATAAATTAAAGAGAATATGGAGATGTTAATGTAGCTAGACGAAAGGTGATGCCTTACTAGATGGAGTTAGAAGATTGAAAAGGCACGGCATAGAACATGGCATGATCACCATATTAAAAATAAATGATTTGAGGTTGGGTAGATGGTTTTTTATATGATTCCAAGTTTTTGCATCATCCTAGGAAACTGAAAGTCCATTGGTTAGGGCCATACATCATCTCATACATCCTTGATTCAGGTGCTTGCCAGTTACAAGTGCTTGATGGAACATAATTACCAAGCCATTTCAATGGGAGTAGGTGAAGCCCTACTATAAATAAGTCTTCCTTGTATTTGTAAATAAGGCAGTATTTCCATTTAGCCTAGGATTTCCTTTTATGCATTTTTTTCCTTGTGTTTCCCTTTCTCGTTGCTTGTTCCTTCTATTTTTGTGTTGTTTTACGCACCTTGTGCACCGGTAACCACTTATTATTTTCAAAAGGTTGTGTATACACGAGAGGAACATGTATCTATTTTTGTGTGGGGTGGAGTAATGCAAAGTAAAATGAAATTTGGTAGTGGAAGTTGTGTGTTTATGTCTCAGATTGAAGGATAAAAAAAATGTGTAAGGTAGGAGATCATGCATGGGAAAGGTGGACATCCATAATTTTTGTGACAAGATAACTTTATAAAGACCACATATAAAGGATGAGAGGCATATGGAAAACATGAGGTAGGTGAGGGAAAAAATTAGGTGAAGGGTAGAAGAAGTGCCTTCGGTGCCTGTAAGTGCATGCGTAAGAGTCTTTGGTCAGTAAATATTTTTATGTGCCGAGAAGGTTGTAATGATTTTTCATACAGGATTGGGCGCATGCACAAGAGCACTTAAGATTGGATTTAGTGTAAAAAGCCACATTTAATGCTAAGTACATTGGTAGGTGGCATAACATTTATCATGGGAGAGAAGAAACAACTATAAGTAGAAGGTCAGGCACATTATTGTTTACCTTGCTATTATGATATTGAAGAGGTGTTGTGAACTAGGGCATCCACAAAGAAATATTTATGTAAAGGAGGAAATGTGAAAATCAAAGTGTGTGACTAGTGTAATTTATGAACTAGAGTGGAAGGAGTACACGAGTGTAGGGAAGAAGGGTTCAAAAGAGTATGTTGTCTTGTGGAAGGGTTGTCTAGGTTAGGGTTTTGCAGCTAGGGCACAAGAGAAAAGGGATTCTTCGTGAAGGAAAGCCACAAATTTGAGCAAAGCAAGGAAGAGGAGCAAGGAAGAGTTTGTTTTTAACCCAACAAAGAAAATGGCACCAAACAAGGCAACTGTCTCACCAAAGAAGGGAAAGGGAAAGGGGAAACAAACTACTACCACCAGTTTCAATGAAGAGTGGTATGTGGAGATGCAATACCCAGATGGAGTGTTTCTTGGAAAATAATGGGTATCCCACGTGACGAAGATGGCTGTGAGTGACTATAACCACCGCAGAAGCACCATAGATAAGGAGATGCCATTAGAACTGGTTTGTCCAATGGATAAGAGGATACCATAAGGGATGCATATGTACAGTGATGAGGTGAAGGTAAAATTGGAGAAGTATGAGTGCTTAAAAGCTGTATGAGTTGCTCTACTTTGGAAAGCACGAGTGACTGTATCAATGGTTGATGTTGTGCATGCATGAGGATCATTTATACTTCGTGGGTCACAAATGTGCATAAACCCTCAACTAATCTCTAAGTTTATCGGCCCTGTATGTGAAGGCGATCCATTGGATGATGACCTAAAGGACAAGGAATCCATTAAGGAGACAATTCATGATTATGACTATAAGAAGGGCTCATGCTACTTTGATATTTTAGATATCTCTTAGCTAGTGATGAGGATGGCCACGTGCTTGGTATCTAAACTGAATCCATGCTTGGTGAGTGACTATAACCACTGCAAAAGAACCATAGATAAGGAGATGGTATTAGAACTAGTTCATCCAATGGATAAGAGGATACTAGAAGGGATGAAAATATACAGTGATGAGGTGAAGGTAAAATTGGAGAAGTCTGAGTTACTAAAAATGTACGAGTTTCTCTACTTTGGAAAGCTTGAGTGACTGTATCAATGGTTGACGTCGTGTGTATATGAGGATCATTTATACTTCACGGGTCACAGAGTAATGCACATAACCCCTCAAATAATCTCTAAGTTTATTGGCCTTTTTTGTGAAGGGGAGCTATTGGATGATGACCTGGAGGACAAGGAATCCATTAAGAAGAAGGCAGTCCAAGATTATGACTATAAGAAGGGCTCGTGCTAATTCAATATTTTAGATATCTCTGACCTAGTGATGAGGATGGCCACATGCTTGGTATCTAATATGAATGGGAAAGAGAGGTGGACACAGATAAACAAGGCCTAGTTGAATGTGTGCCGAAAGATTACAGAAGGAACCATCTATAACTTGTCCACCTTCATTATAAAAGAAATCATCAACTCCGAACATGAAGGAGAGAAGATCATGTTTGTAAATTTCCTCCTCACCATCATCTTCTTAGATATTGGAGTTCCTGATGGGCCAAATAATTTCATACGAGAATATCTATATGAATACCCTTCCTCTGTGAAAATATTTGAAAAGTACACTTGTGACACCATGATGGCTGCCCACAAGGCGCACCTGGAGAAATATTACAAGAGGATGCACGACGCGCGTTCAAAGCTAAATGGAGGATACCAAAACAATTTATAGTTCTAGTACAAGGAGAAGCTGATTTTTCTATTTACCAACATTTCTACATTGGAAGATTCACATTGACAAATGGGACCAAGAGTCCATGGTGCAAATTGCCTTTCTCTTTCACTGCATAATACTTTCAAGTAGACATCAATCACTTTAAAGAAGAAAAAAGACTAAGGTTTGACCTTCATGAGCTAGAACAAGACCAACATGAGTTGAAGAAAGTTGGTATATCCCAAAAAGTGCTTGTGTGGAGAAGTATGTCTCCCATAAGGTGCGCATGACAAACAATGATGCTGCCAATTTTTGGAAGAACCGCAACGAGGGTATACTTGTAGATTAGGCCCAAATTTGAGAAGGGTGCCTACTTAGAGAGTGACGTCTCCATCCTAGGAGACCCCCAAAAATAAAGAAGGCTGCACCAAGAAAGAGGGAAAGGGAAGAGGCATTAGAAAAGAAAGCACCAATTGTGTAGACAACATAATTTGTGGGTGCGCTGAGTCAGTGCCAAACCAAGCACATATTCACAGAGGAAGAAGTCCCTGTTAAGGAAAATGAAAATTCACTTAAGGAAGAGGTTCTAGAGAAAGAGGATCCTCTTGCATAAGAGGAATAAAAAAGGAAGGAGTTTCCTGTAGAAGAAGAAGAAAAGGAGGAGTCTCCTATATTGGAGTCACCAATTAGGAAGAAGAAAAAGGTAATAGAAGAGGTTGACTCAGAAGAAATGGAGATCCTGGAGGCCTATAGAGGTGAGAGGGATGATGATGAGCATGAAGAGGCTCAAGACCATCTGGTGTACAAGGTGCAAGACTCTGAAGATGAAGGAAATGAAGAAAAGGGTGGAGAAGAGGAAGGTGCTCAAGGAAAAGGGGAGAGTGAAGAAGTAAATACTAAGGATCAAAGGACCCCCAGCCTCACCAAGGAGTAGATAGAAGAGGCTGTAGAAATATAAGTAGTAGGCATAATAAAGGAGTTAGTGGAGTAGGAAGTGGAGGGAAACGCTGATGAGATACTAAAGGAGATAGAGGAGGAAAGTGTAGGGAAGGAGTATGGGAGCATGAGCAGAGATCCCAACTTAGCAATAAGCTTTCCAAAGGCAACACGAAGAGGAAGGAAGAGAATGGTAGCGGCTTAGGAGTAAGGGAAGAGTTACATAAATGATCCAAGTAAGGTACTATGCATGAGCTTCTAGAGTATCGTGCCTACAGACAAAATCCTTACATGGTATTCCTTGAATAAGAGGGCACATAACCAAAAATGAGGAAGATGATAAATTGGGATTTTGAGTCCCATGTTGATGATCCCGAGTTTGAGGTTAGTCAAGGAGCACTGATGAAGGTACTAGAGAAAAAAGGAATAAACCCACTAGTAAATGCTCAACAATTATTAGATGAGCAATTCTGTAATGCCCTCAACAAGGTATTGGTTGAGGTTGAGGAGAGGTTGTTTGGAAGGAATGATAGGGTAAGATTCCTAGAGGAAGAATTGGAGAAGAAGAAGGGGGAACTCATTGAGAAGAGAAAAGATCTAAAGTAGGAAGAATTGATCAACACAAAGTTAAGGCACGAACTAAGGGAGGAAAAGGTGAAGGTATAAGAGGTGTACAAGAAAATTGAAATGATCACAGATGCCATTATCTTAAAACACCTAGACCTAGCACCGCCTGAGTAGAAATACGAGTTAACCTTGCAATTCTTGGAAGACTTAATACGCATCCTCACCATGGAAATGCAACCACTTACTCTAGAATCAGTAGAAGAGGAATTGGTGAGCCTAAAGGAGGAAGAGAAAAAAAAATTGGGGAGACTATCGCTCGATATTCCTAACTCCTCATCGCTATATAGTCCACTGCATGCATGGCTAAGGCCATATATGATAATTACATTGATAGGGACAAAGTAACAAGTATACTAGTTGCTACACATGAGGTGGATCTGAAGGAGTTCTAGGAGAAGAACAAAGGAAATAGGGCAGAGTGGGATAAGATCCTAACCAAGGTTGAAAATAAAATGGAAGAAATCGAAAAATTTCAAGGTTCGATTGAGAATCGCTCAAGGATATGTACCCCCAAGTCATGTAAAGAATGGATGCACTTGATGACCTTAGCAAGCAGCTGGAAGGAATTGTTGATACGTTGAATGCTAAGGGTGATGAACTGAGATTTGAAGAGGTGAGCACTCTTGTGGGTGACCTACTCTAGCAGGCGTAGGGTGAGGTTGATTCCTGGGATAAGATCAAGGTGACAATGAGGAAGGAGTTCCCACTCCTTTTATAGTAGTAGCATAATTCTTCATTCTTCCCTTCTCCATTCTTTCATTCCTCCAATTCTTCATTCCTTCATTCTTTATTCAGACTATCCAAGTCCTACCATTCTTTATTCTTTGGAGGATTAGTATGTTTCCAAGGATGGAGAACAAGCTTAGTGTGGGGTGATGTTGGGCCTCAAAATATTGGCTAAGTGCCAAAGGGAGCGTGTGTACACAAGGATAGGAAGAAGAAGGGCACATGGGGAAAAGTGCAAAGAAAAGGGTTTAAGAAGGTTTTATGAGGAAACAGGGCATGTGTGCAAGGCATGACAATAGGATCTAAGGACTTAGTCATTTTTAGCATTCTAAAGGCACTTGAAGAAAAAAATGACCCGACTAGGTGTGCTAAGTGGATAAGGTGTCAGCCTGGAGGCTTGGTGGTCAAGGAAAGAATATTCCATGCATGGAAGGTTCCCAAAAGACATCATTGCTAGAGAATGGAGAGCTTGGAATAGGATTAACATGATCCATTGGAGGACCACCTAGACACTTGGCATGCGATCTTCTCTTGAAGGAAGGTATGGTGGTGGGTGCTAAACCTATATATAGAGATGCTAGGGTAGATGAAGAGATGGGTCGAGAAAGAGAGAAGAATCATGACCATCATAGAGAGGATGGAAAGTGAAGCTCTGCAGAAAATATTAGGAGGTTCTAGGAGCTGGGGTTCTCATTAGAGGATTGTAGGAATGTTATCATGTCTAAGGGGATGGGTCTGTAAGATTGTTGTAATAGGGGAAGCATAGCTAGGACTTCTGATACATGAGTCAGATCCCTATTTTGATACATTTTGGTCTATTATGACCCTTTTGAATGTAATGTGGTTACTAAAATTATAATCAATATGAATATATGAATCATTCTGAATATCTGGCTCATGGGTGCAAACCCTAATGTCTTTTCTTTATGTTAAGAATCATATCTATTCTTTTTATGATGTTTCTCTTATTATCTGAATGGGTATATTGATGTAATAACTCATCCTATGCTTTTAGAATGAATGCATGAACATTTAATTTTCTGCATCTAGTCTTTTATCAATGACATCATCTTCTCACAATTCTCACATAAAGGAGGGGCTCAAAGTGCCTACACATGCCTCAAGTGAGCACCCAATGCCCATTGGGTGGTAGGCCAATGCACATGGGATTAGAAAGTGGGTGGATAGAAAAATGAGTACACCTTCCAAGCATTACTTGATTCCAAAACTATTTTGAAAGGTGGCGATTCGACATGAATCCATGTGACACTTCAAAGAGCTTGCATCATCCAATAAAATATGACTCCCAAGCGATGCTCATGATTTCATTACCATGAAGGTGTGATATAAATAAAAATTTGGTTATCTCAAATTTCCCAAAGGTAAATTTCAATCCAACTATCATTTTCATGTCCGGGTGAGTCTAAATGTATTTAAGCTATTTCAGGATTACAACTTTGACTCTACTAGGGTTTTATGCATTCCCTCATGTCACTCCCTTTATTTTTACTATGTTTCCTTTTTCATACTAGGGTATCCTTAGTGGTTCTATTATAGTTTTAGCTATAGATTTTATCCCATTTTTAAGGTGGTGAGTAGCCTATAAATGGATTCCTCTCCATCTATTGCAATGAATTTTGCAATTGATTGTAGAAATGGCTCCCAAGCGTGCTCGCAAATTTGTGCTGAAGGTCTAAAATGAGGTATGGACTTGAATCATCCCCATATGTTGTTAATTTTCTTGAGTTTTTAGACCATGTAGTTAAATGGTATTGTAACAACTACCTTATTGCATATTTCTATGGCCGCATTCCCTCTGAATATTTTCTACAAAACTGGATAAAAATCATTGGGATTCCAATGGTATCCTAGTTTTAGGCATTCATAATCTCACCAAAGGATTTTATCTCTTTTATTTTATAGAGCCTTAGCAAGTTCAAGACCTCATTCTTAAGGATGTATGTTGGTATTTAGGAAACACATTTTTATTGCTTTCCCAGTGGACTCTCAACTTTAACCCCACATGTCGAGTTTCTTTGAAAAACGAGTTTTAATCGAGCTTCCTGGACTCCCCATTCATCTATGGTCTTTCCTTCCAGAGATAGTTAAATCTATTGGTAAGGTTATATACCTTGAACATGATAATTTATTTTATGCCAAACCTAATAAACAAGTTTTTGTCAAGGTTGACCTTGCGAAATACCTACAAGACCATTTAGATATTCAAGTAGGGTCCCTATATTTCTCTCAAAAGGCTTTTTATTTAAACTTTCCAAACACATGCTTTCACTATTAAGGCCTAGACCATCACATTCACAATTTCCCTCTTCTATTTTGATCTAAACCCACTACTTCACAACCTTTACGTGTTAAAAACCAAAGGGGATCTAACTTGGTGATGGTTGGTGCGATCTGGAATAAGAAGATTTCAGGTGAAAATTCCATTTCGTAGTGACCCCTACTCCTTCTCCTTCACCTTTTACATCCAAGGATAATTCAGGTCCAGGTCCTTCCCCCTCATTTGTTTACATTCCTTCATAGCCCTTGGAGATTCAAGTTTCTCCTTTGCAAACAAATGGTTCTAGGAATTTAACTTCAATGTCTCAACCTCTGTTTCATTCACGCAGTCCATCCCGTGAGGTGTCTCATGGATCATGGGGAGAAAATGGGGCTAAAATCTGCTACATCCATGTTGAGATCTCTAATTCAGACCAAATCTTGCTTGCTAATAATTTTACAATTCTTGGCTCAAAGCATGTTGTAACACAAGGTCAAGGTGAGCTTAACATGTCTGAATTTTCATGAATTTCATCTCTTGGAATGTTCGGGGTATCATAGAGCCCTCTCGTAAATATTCTATGTGGTCAACATGTTAGTGATTTAGTATCTTGAATATTATTTGTTTATAGGAAGTTAAAGTTTATGGTTTTTGCTTCAGAATACGCTAACTTGTATTACTCCTGATTTTTCATATTTTCATACTCTGCATATTGATGGAAAAGGTGGTGCTAGTATTTCCATTTCCCTAAGATTTTTGGCCTTAATTACCTCCTCGGGACATGATCCTTCAAATTGGGTCATGTGGGTGATTATGGCTATTAATTATCTTTATTTTTGTATTCTTAATGTTTATGCTTCTAATGATGGTGTGAAAAAGGAAACATTATGGAAATGATTAGGTGATAGCTTACCTCTTACCTATTGATTGGTTTGTGGTGAATTTAATATGATTAAACTTCACGATGACAAACTCGACACCCTCCCCATGCATTGGTCTATCGGCTAGTGTGTGTCTTGGTATTAATTTAAAATCCATTGGGGGATTTCCTATCCTCTACTCCAACGGCAGAAGGAGTTTAAGTCTCAATCTTGGTATACTTGGACCAATCTTTGAGAAGGTTCTGATTCTTGTTTTCAAAAGTCTAGATCATGTGCTTCTCTCTCAAAAACATTTATTTTATTTTAACATGCAAGGCATCTTTCCATTCATGGTGTGGTCCAATGTGCTTAGGTCAGATCACCATCTCGATCTCTTTCAAGATTATCTGGTGTGGGGCCTATTTCAAAGTCTCGTATAATCAATTATTTCTTAATGTTTCCTTGTAGAGTCACTCGGGGGTGGTAATTCTTATTTCCAAAGTTTGGCATATGATACCATGTTTTCCTTTTCTACCAATTAGATTGGGTGGTAGGAGGTAGCGATCAAGCACACCACTTGATTCCTCATCTAATTTGGAAAACAGTTTCTTAGGTATGAAAGCACATGGACTCAACTTTGCATAAAGAATTCTCGATGGGTTTTTATTCTTCTTGAATCCAATCATTTCAACACCCCTCTATAGTTGTAGGCTACCAACATTTTTCATAGGCTCAAGTTCATGAAATCTCATTCATCTTGTGGAGCTCATATCCGGTCAAGGTTGTATTGGCTCAAGGTGGGAGACAAAACATCTAAGCACTTTTTCAAATCTCTCCATGTGAAACATTCTCATGAACAGATTGAAGCTATTCAAGTTGCTCGATTCAACTCACAGAAATTCCTGAGATCACTAATGCTTTTATGGAACACTATCAGTTAGTTTTCAAAGAGAAAGAAGTTACCAATGAGCAAGTGGATGTCATGCAAAAATGTGTTGAGGTGGTTCCCATCAAAATTTCTCCTCATGATCATGCTCAATGTAATGTCCCTCTTACTTTATTTGAGATTCATGCTACTCTTATGTACTTAGATGATCATAAATATCTTAGTATGGATGGATTTACCTATGAATTCTATGAAGATATTTGGTCTTTTGTTGGCCCCGATCTACTTCATGCCCATAATTAAGCCCTCCAATCTGATTCATTAGGGAGATTCATTAATCAAGGCAACATCAAGTTCATCCCTAAAGTAGGTAATCATGAA
The DNA here is from genome assembly GCA_018340775.1 of Taxus wallichiana var. yunnanensis. NCBI lineage: Eukaryota > Viridiplantae > Streptophyta > Pinopsida > Cupressales > Taxaceae > Taxus > Taxus wallichiana. The sequence continues at coordinate 98,025,993 of CM031239.1, read as the reverse complement.
TTGATTACTAGATGATGACATATCATACTTGTAAATTTTTTTACAAAATTATTGTCAAGGCCCTTGCTCTTCGCATTATTGATCTATTACCTAATATTGTTCGATCAGATTAGGTGAGGTTTTTCATAGGGTGCTACATTCTAGATAATCTTATTATAGTTTGGGAAGGAATGAAATGGGCTCAAATGTCTCTTCAACAACCCTTATTTTTTAAAATTGACTTTGAGAAGGCATATAAGCTGTATTGAGTGGCCTTTTATTTTAGCCATGCGTAAGGCATTAGGCTTTAGTAACTTTTTTATTTTAGTTTTCCAAACGTTGTTTTATAATGTGTTTTCTTTCCTCACTATCAATGGCCAACAATTATTTTGTGAGCATTCTCTTTTCGCTCTATAAAAAGGGGTGCCTTCTTGCACCTTATTTGTTTTCCTTAGCAATGGATTCTCTTGGGTATCTTATTGCTAAGTGTGCTGATCAGGGTCACATTTGGGGCATATTTTTTCTTTATCATTCTACTCAGGTCATTAATGGTCAATTTGTTGATGATTATTTTCTCACTCTTACAGAAAATGACCATATTTTATTAAATTTTTTCAATGTCTTGACATCGTTTGTCTTGCTTCAGGATCCAACATTTAGATGGCTAAATCCTTGGGCTTTTAGAAAAGTAGTTAACCTATATCTAACTGGTTAAAACCTTACCCCTAGAATCGGATTGGCCATGGAGAACAATTTAAATTTTTGGGCATTACCTTTGCCTTTGATAGTGATTTTCCTACTTGTAGACACAAAATTATGCACTTTAGACATTATTTAGCCCTGATCTTATACTACTATTTAGAAGGTTCTCAAGTGAACAAAGTACTAATTAATCCCACCTTTTGGCCATATTTATTTTATATTTTATTTCATCATTCCCACATATTTTCTTGCACTTATCTGTCCATTTTGAAATTTCCCCATCATTTTAGCTTGAAATCAAGGCACCCAGACTTGATCTTTGGGCGCCCTTGCCCCACCTTGGGCACCTCGATCTATGCCCATATTTTCCTTCTTCTTTTCGGACCTTTCTAGCCATTTTCATCATTATCCTTTTCCCAGTCAACCTTGTCGGGATTAATTATGAAATTAAGCTTGAGATCCCTATAAATATAAAGTTATAAGACCATAATGAGGGTCCTAACGTCACATACTACTATCACTCCATCTAGATTTGCATCGATTGCATCACTTTTATCTACATAGTTCCATGCATCAAGGATAGAATATTTACATCACACAAACCGCATAGGGGAGGGATTCCATTTTATTCCATGCACACATGCTATTTATATTTTCTATATCTATTATTGCTCGCTACTTCTCAAAGTGTGGATGACACAAGAGCACCTAGGGAAGGAAATACAAACACTCACCAAAATTACATTTTGGTCTAAAATGTAGTACAACTCTCGGTGATAAGACCACTAGTTTGGAGGCTGAAGTCAGTCTGACCCATTCATTTTTCATTTTTATTTTTCCTAGGGTTTGATACTTCCTCTTATATTGCATGTCATTATTCAACTCATTCGGTGAATCTAGTATAAGAAACATGTAGGATTTCGGACCAACTTACGACCATACCAAACTCAAATATGGAGCTTCTACACAGATCAAGGCACCTAGTATGCAGACCAAAGCACCTCAAGGCACCCGAGTACCTTCCAAGGTGCCTCGAGTTAGTTCAAATATTCTAGATCTAGTCTTTACAAGACTTTTGAGTGATCGTATGCAATTCCAGATTTTGTTTCTAGACATTTGACAACTGTGCAGTCTCTTTGAATCAGCTAAGTCAATTCTCTCCCTTCTCTTGCACATTTAGGGTTTCATTTCACTTAGGGTAATTAGTTATAATTGTTCCTTACTATTTTAGTTTACTTTATACAACATTTTAGTCCTCCTAATTAGATTAACATTAATACCCTATACTCATTAGTCTAGGATATCCCTATATTTTTGTTAATCATTTTGGTGAACCCGACCTTTCCTCTTAGCACCTTCTAGGGTTTTTACCTTTGAATTTACCCATTATGGGTAAGTGTCATCGAAAATACTCTTCTTCTAAGTCTTCAAATAATTTAAAATTTGATAGCTATGGCCATGCTTTCGTCAACACTCCTACTGCGCTACTTCCGGCTATAGACATTGCCCTTCATTTATTCAGCTTCCATCTTCTGAAATGGATCCTCATGCTATTGAAGATGTTGTTTCCACCTATCTATGCACTATTGATCCTGCTGCTTTAGCACAACTTGTAGTGGAGGTCAAAGCTCTCCCTCCTGATCCCATAGTTCCACCTACCCTATGAAAATATGTGATTGAAAGAGTTGAGCATAAAGTCTCTCGGTGGGCATATAAATCACTCTCTTTAGTTGGAAAATTTCAAGTGTGTACCAAGATTCTTGCGGCCACCCATGTGTATTATTATGCTTGCTAGTGCCCCTCTCAGATTCCTTTGCCAAAATTTCCAAACTACTTCAGGATTACCTTTGGTCTAAAAGCTCTAGTTTTGGGGGATTTCATCGGGTCACTTGGGATGTTTGTTTTCTACCTCGTGATCAAGGCGGTATGGGAATTATTAAAGTTTACTAGAAAAACATTGTTTTATGTTCTAAACAGTGGTGCATCACCTTTCGAGTAATCACGCTTGGAAAATTCTGCTTCACCATTTCATTTCCTCAGTTCTCATTATGGTAAAAAATGTTGGAATAATATAGGGTTACATACCTTAATTATCACCAAGGCACTGTTATGATTCTTGACACGTTCGTTGCCAAGAGTATATGGAATGATTTTGAAGCCTTTGCTTCACTAGATTGGAGATGAATTTCACACGGTGGTTTCTTTCAACTCCTATAATATATGGTTGTCTCCAATTATCATAGAGGATATTATCCCACTTTGAAACTCCAAGAATCAAATCTCTCCAATTATCTAAAAAAATAATTCACACCATTTCAAGACTTGGTTTTCCATAGAGAGTGGACTCCCTATCATGATCTTAAGATAAAATCCAATCTTGCCAATTCAGACCTTCCATTTAACCACAAAATTCAAGAATTTATGTTGAATGTCATGTTTCACAAGCTCAGTCTTAAACCTTCATATGCTTGGTGATAGGATTAGTAGTGGAATCATTGTATTGTTTTTTTCACTATAATGCACAAGTTATATACTAGATTTTGAGTCCTATTTCACATGCCATTTCTAAGCCCAAACTGGGGGATTCAATCTTCCCTAAATAAATTGCTTTGAAATATTTCTCATGTCTGGAACCCTCTGTTAGAACCTAAATCTAACCATTTTCTGCGGTGTCTCATTTAATAGGGTCTTCCTTTAGGAAAATAGCTAAGCCACATTGGCATCCCTAATCCTAAAGGATCTTTCTATTCTTTGCCTAAATCTTTTAAAAATTTATTTTTATCTTGCACCGGTCAAAGTGCTCAAGCTACTTGGTCTTGGATTCATTATTTATTTCAAACCTATAACGCTGATTTCTTTCATTGACATGTCACATTATTTGGGGATTTCAGTTCTTGACCATATTTTATTTACTCACTATAGAATTTTTTGAGCTTGAATTCTATTTCAAATATGGAAATCTCGTAATGTTTTTATCTTCCATCATGATCATTCTATTGCTTTATTTTCCACTAATGATAAAGTGACTATTTTTTCTATTATGTGAATATAGATTCAAGCTCAAGCTGAAAAATTTACTATGGAGTTTTCCCTGTAATAATTGATTTCTCACCGGGAGTGCTCCATGCACGAAGAGTCAGTCCCTCTTGACCCTTTTCCACCACCTCATCCATCACCACCATGTCATCCACCTCTACAAGGTGTGCGCCATAGAATTTTCTCTCGTAACCATCACTCCTCTCCTTGGAGTCACCCTTAAACTCCATCCTCCTCGAAGCCATGATAGAGTCCCCTCTATAGGGGAAGGTAGTTGCTAGTTATCGATAACCGGCCTCTCTTTATGGAGTTGGGGGCTTTGCTGAGTTCTCCACCCCATATCTAGGGAATTATAGTGCCTCTAAAAATCCAAATGCCGATCGGGATGGTCGACGGGTTGATCCTCCATTAGCTAAGTCTGCTAGTGGAATTTACATCCCTCCATGGGATGATCCTCCTCCTCCTCCCTGGTATGGCTACATGTTCTTAAAGATTTATGGTTTAATGTTTTAAGGTGGTGTTGAACTTGGCCCTCATGGTGTTTGTTTTTGTTTTCCCTTTAGGTGTTTCATGGTTCCTTCATGGGTTTTTTTGGGACCATGAGTTGTATGGTTTCCCCTACTCTTATAAGCGTATTAATCTCCTATTAATATAATGCGTAATTCAATACTAAATGTATTTAAGTTATAATTTTTTATGTAAGTCCATTGTTTTAATTTTTAAGTTTGTTTAATATCCTATGTTTCTTTAGAGGGTCAATATGTTATTCAAAAGTATGAAAAATCACGTAATTATTTAAATACTAAGTATTATAGGTTTGTTAAATCCATGTAAATGTGTTATTAAATCCAATAGTCGATTGGATTTTATGTTTAGGTTTATTATTATGGTAAATTCAAAGAGTCATATTTTATAGTTTATCATTATATTAAAAATTGTCAAAGTGTATGTTGTGTGAAGAGTCTAAAATTATTGTTTATTAGTGTATGTAAAATTAGTGTCTTTTAAATGTTTGAAAATTAAAAAAATTGCCCCACTTTTCAATATTTTGGCACATTTTCATTTGTACACAACATCCACTATATGGGGTGAATTTTTCAAATAACATAAAATCAAAACCAAGATGAGTTAGCAGAAAGTTATTGGAGGACGAAGGCATAGGAGGTTAGAGGTTGATTCATCGACCTCTTGTCGATTGCCAACAATGGGGCCACATGAAGGTTTGGTGAGATATTTTTTAGAGTGTGTTTTGTTTTAGTATTTTCAGCATGCTTGATTTCATTTTCTTGTTGTTCTTGTTTGGTTTGTGGAATAAGTGGAAAATTCACATTATGGGGGAAGATGCCATCAGTGTTCCATTTCAAATTTCATTTTTCATTTTTTAATGTGTGAAGCACAAATCCTATGTAATCCCCGATGGAAGAATGTGATGAGGGTGATGATAACACCTGCAACATCATGATATTATGGTTGTTGGTTATACGAAAACAAAACCATCTTTTGTGGTTGGTTGTTTACCACTTGAAAACAAAACTATCTTGGAGGTTGTTGGATACCTTGAAAAAAAAACATCTAGATCATGAACAAACATCAAAGCGACACGTTATAGTACAAGGAAGGTTTTTCCCATGTTTGCACTAAGGGGGGGATGTTAGGAATTCATATTTGTTAGTGATCTATTTTAATTAGTAAATAATTATTTTAATATATTTGTTCAAACCAACTCATGTGTATGTATCGTTAATTAGTGGTTGGGTTGTTGAACCAACCCAATATTTTGGGTAGTCGAGTTGTTAAGTCTCCATAGAAATAAGAGATCATACAACTCCTATAAAATTGTAATGTTCTAGGATGATTTTTTCATATACATAAATATAATATTATTTTTATTAAGTTTGTTCAACTTTGTTACATTTAACCATAACTTCTTATTTACATAAAAAAATATAATGGCTTTATGGGGTGTATAAAAATATTTTAAAAAGGAATAAAATCTACTAGAAGTGAATTAAATATGTATATAAGGGGAGGCGAAAAGTGATATAATTTATTTATATTATGGTAGTATATAGTTTTTAGATAGATAAATGCTTTTGAATGAAGCTATGAACCAAAGTACATTTAGCCAAGATATAGCATTTAAGATCAACAATTATCAAAATTGAACCACCACACTTGAACACAGTTCTACCATATGTAATCTTGAACTAGAATCCACCTCTCGTTAAACTAGTATGCTATCTGTTCCACCTCAAACATTACCACCCTGAATGAGGATCGTGCTTAAGTCAGATTTGAACCTGGGTGGATCCAGATACAACCATCTGTCTTAACTACTCCACCCAAACCCCATCAACATTATGGTAGTATATAATTGAAATTAGATAATACCTTTAATTTATTTTCTTTTGAAAGGAATTTGAAAAAAATATAATCATATCTCTACCACCCACCTTAAACAAATGAGATATTATTACATGAAAAACCTAGTTTTATAGTCATAAGCCACCAATCACCTACATGTGAGGTATGAATTTGTAATGGAGTGTTGGTGTGATAATAAGAAAGGAATATGGTGAGGAGGAGCATGAAAACATTTGTATAGAGTGTAGCCACAAAATCACACATTTTATATTTATACCAGGACTCTAAGTACATTGTTATATGAATGATTCCTAAGTGAGAAAACTAGACATTAACAACACATGTTTTTCTTTTACATTACTTTATCCTCTTACACTCTTCTTATTTACTTTTCTAGAATGACCACTTTACTCTTAGAAATTATACAACATATGGATCAACTCTGTATTTACCAATATATCCTCTCGAGCATCCCACAAAATACCACCAATTAGGGACAGGAGCACCCAAATTCTATTGTCCCCTTTGGGATCTTCTGTCCATTTCCATTCATTTCATGATTTTTAAATGACACATCATTTGGTGTCCTTGTTTAAAATCTTTCTTATTACTTTGGGTTAGATTTTCTTGTTTTTAATGATGAAATTCAAACAAGGGAATCATATATATATATATACATGAATTACTTACTATCATTAAGGGTTAGATAAATTGGGGCTAATGCTTACTATCCACTACTTGGGTAAATAACAACATTCAAGGACTACATTTGGGCTGTATTATCCACCATATAGGAGGGGCTATTTTTGAATTCCATATCACGCAATCAGATTGGGGTAAATTAGTTGTATCCCACTATCTTAGTGTGAATGGAAAAAGAGAAACATAAATTTAAGGGAGATAATTCAATCACACACACTAGAACTACATAGAGTCTGAAATGTAGTGAAACACTTGGTGATAATCACAATGGGGTGACCTCCGAGGTCATTCCTACTTAAGCATATACATTATTTATTCTATCTAAAGTTTTCTAGAGCATTTTTAGGTAGAAAGGGTTTGTTTTATAGGAACAAGTGAGACACAAGTACCATATAGAGAAGTGGATGTGATAAAGAGTGAAAGAAAGGAGGAAAGTTTAGACCCTAAAAAGACGAGAAGAATAGCTTCTACTTGGACATTAACACCCAATTTAGACACCAACACCGGGAGGTCTTAGCCCGATCTGGGTGGTCTTATCCAAAGAGTTTCCATATTCCATTTTCTCAAACATAAGTTAAAAAGTTAAGATCCAACCTATTTTAGTAATCTTCCATCCCATAATAAGTCCAAATCTTGTAATATAAGGTAAGTCAATCATATCTTCTATCTTACACACTTACTTGTACTTTGCATGCTAGATCATGTTTATTACTACTATATTCATTTTATCTTAGTCATATGATAAAGATTTAAATTTTTGCAAATATGAGAGATAGGCTATACTTATTGTACATGTTCTCGGGGTTTTCACTTGACCAATTTTTTTCCCATGCGATCTACCATTTATACAATAATAATAACAAAAATTTGATACTAACTATTGCGATCGATTTCAAAAAAAAACTCTTCTACTTATTCTTTCCTAACCTTATACTATGTGCATAATAAAATATTGGAATTCAGGATTAGGGTTTTGATATTTGGTTGAAATATTAGTGAGTGAGATGGTCACAAATATTTTAAAATGTAAAACTATTATTGCATTTTGTAATGGATCACGTGTTTATCGGTTTTTTTTTCAAAAGGTTCCTAATGGCCTACCAAAAAGGATATAATAATGGGATAAAACACATATGATGTCCAAAAATTAAGGAAAATTATCAGTAGTGGATTGATATGGGTTTATGTCATTCTCGTTCTTTACTAACATTTAGGGAGCATTCCCTTATTGTTGGATGTATCACATGTACATTTTTTTTAATGCTAACATTCACACTTTGTCACTTTAATATGGCCTAAGATACAAGAAACTATAATTCCATTATTATTGTGAACTTCATTAATGGAAATCTAAAAATCCTTGAAAATGATTATTTTTAATAATCATGATGTTAATATTTCTATCATACATATTATTTTTGGGTGTTTGACCACATCTCTAAAACTTTATAGGCATACTATTTTTGTTACCACCCAGATTATTACTTCTCAATTTAATATTTAAAAACATATAATATAATATAAATCATCATTCTTATACACTACAATAAACAATATGTAAAACATTGAAATTAGGATTTTGTAATAGCCATAACCTTAGGATATTATGATTTGATACCAAAATTTCAGGAGCAATTTTTCCAAAGAGAAATAATAAATTTACTTATGTCTATGTAAATTTAAACCCTAATGTTATTGGTAATTGAAGTATGTTTTTATTAGTATTCCATATAAGTCTCTAATTTTTTTATTAAAGATAGGTACAAAATTTAAATGTAAAAATAGAAAACTAAACATCACATTTTTATTGCATCAATACAAGAGGGTTTAAATATATATCTATATGGGTTCTTGGTGGATGGTTATTGCAACCTCATTAATTAGAATCAATATAACATATTCACACTTGTGCATAAAAGGAATCTATATCACAAACACATGTACATGTACAAATAACCCCATCCAAGGAAATTTGGGGTGTACTATGTGTTGATGCATACAAGTTACAATCCGAAGGGATGAATGTCATGCTCTTCTGTCCTACTCGTTTTAGGACCACAAAGTGTGATTCAATGCATGAGTTGTAGATTCATGGCCATTTAAACCAATAAAGTGGTGTTTACTAGATCAAATGAACCCTTTTAGCACCACTCCCTGCACCTTCTTCACTTGATTTAAATTTGAAAACCTTAAACCAATTTAATCTAAGGTTTTTTCTACAAGAAAAAAAAGAAAGGAGAAAAACCCTAAAATAGATTCGCTTTAAACGCTGACATCTGGACTTTTAGAAATAACATGCTTTCCTTATTAACCAAGAGCACCAAATATATCTTAGACTCAAATTTGAATGCTACTAATGCAAAAACACAAAGAAAATTTAAAATTTAGCCAAACTAAAAGTTAGATTGCTAATTAAATTGCTAAATTGCACATTTATCTTATTAATCCAATCTACAACATGCTATGGTGATTTAATTTCAAATTTACACAACACAATCTAAAGACCACCTAGGAAATAAATGAAAGATACATAAAACATTAAGAACTCTCAACACATGAATTTGCAACAAAAGAGGGAAATGAGACCATGAAAAAATCAACTTACATGAGATAATGTTAAAACTTGCTTACATCTCCCGATAAAATTGTCATCCCCTCCTTTTTTACAAGTGATGCATGATAAGGCCAAAATATGTCTCGTTAATGAGAAATAAATGATCTTATTTTACTCTCATTTTTATCAATTTTGACTGCATTTTGTGAATTTTTTTGATCTAATGTAAGTTAGGATGTAATTGTCCATATTTTGTTGAATTTAGTTATAACATTTAAAATCTCGTAATTCCTAACAAAGTGTGTGGAAATTCAGTTTTTGTAATAAAATAGGTCATAATCAGCCGAAGAACGAAGTATGAAGCAATCAACATGTTTTTGGGAGCCTTGGCTTCAATACAACTTAGTTTCGAACTCCATCACATAGTTTATGAGCTCTATCACTTAGTTATGGAACTTTCGGACTTAGTTTCGGAACTCTAGCACTTAGTTTGGAACTCCTGCGTTTAGCTCTAGAACTTTCATGGTTAGATCAAGAACAATCCCCTTTAGTTTTGGAACTTCTCCAAAGTTCCAAAACCAATGGGAATCTATTTATTTTGACGACATCCAATGATAGAGAAATCAATAAGCCTTTCAATTAAGAGTAGATCATAAGATTTCTAATTCTTCATACTTGAAGATCTAGGGATAACTTATCAGACAACTATACGTCTAACAAGGTTCCAAATTCAACATCTATTTTGGGCATAATTCGGTTCCATCTGAATTAGTAGAACAACTATGGTTGTAAATGTATCTTTGAATGAAATATATATATATATGTGTGTGTGTGTGTGTGTGTGTGTGTGTGTGTGTGTGTGTGTGTGTGTGTGTGTGTGTGTGTGTGTGTGTGTGTGTGTGTGTGTGTGTGTGTGTGTGTGTGTGTGTGTGTGTGTGTGTGTGTGTAAAGACATGTATATAGATTTAGAAAAAAAAAGAACATATACATATAGATACATATAGATAAAGATATAGAAAGATTCAGCGCATTTTTGTAAGAAAAAATATTTCAGCAATAAAATAGCCACTTTGTTTTGAGAGAATATCACTTTGTCATACTGATTCAAGGTGGAGCAAGGGCCCAATCCTCCGAGAACTAGGATTCTCATTTTATTGGTATTTATATTTCTAAAGAAAATAAGGTAGATCTGTTAATTCTGTAAATGTTTTTGATTCTTTAAGTTGAACTCTATTTTATACTTGTCCCTGCAGGTGTTATAGACTATATTTTTATTTCCTTGTAATCTTTTCACAACATTTTCAACCGTGTGTTTATTTCCAAGAAAATTTTGTTTACTTCTACATTGTGTGTTTATTTCAGCAATCTATTTACTTATGTATGTGTGTTTATTTCCAGCAATTCATTCCAACAATGAGTGTTTATTTCAGAAATTTTCTTACAACATAGAGATAATAAGGCTTTGGCCATGGAATCCTAAGGACACTGCAAAAAAACCCCAAAAAATAAAATAACAAATACCTACAGACAATTACTAGATCACTAGGATTTTCTTGTTGCATATAGCTTCAGACACACCCCTGGTTTGAATATGACATCAACAAAGAGTTGATTAAATGAAGGGAATAATGACACCCATCATTTTTGGTGCCATTTCTGGGGAACCAATAGTTAGAATTATCTAATTAGGTGTCAACAAGAGAAACAATCATACATCTAGTAATTGAAGAATCTTCCCTACGTCATCATAAAATTTATGAGTAGACCAAGAGAATTTAATGGTAGATTCCTCCCAAAAATATTTGAACAAGAATCATCAACATCTTCTCGATCAAATAAGGAAGTTGAATAAAAATTAGAAGCACCATTTTCCCATGTCGACAAGAAGCAAAAATGCCACCTTTGGAATTCTTGGATCGAGTCACTAGAAGAAAGTGGAACCTTTAGGAAGAGGATTATATCCCAAAACCCATTTAGAGAAATTTTTATTCATAATTGAGTAGTCAAACTCCTACTCCTGACTTTTCACCTCCCGTAAAGTAGATGACATACCACATTAATTGAGAGAAAAGTATAGAAGTTATGCGACATGGCATGAGAAGCTAAAATAGAACATGATAGGAACTTTACTTATCCAATTTATTTGGATGATGATGATACACCCATAAAGAATATTTCACCTGCACATTTACCCACATTTAGAGGAATGTCATATGAAGATCTTGACCAATTTCTATTTAAATTTAAAGTATTGTGTCAGACTTATGATTAAAAAATAGATAATCAAAAGCTTAAGTTGTTTCCATCTACCCTGAAGGATGCAACAATGAGGTGGTTTATGGGATTAACATCTAATTCTATTACCACTTGGGCACAAATGGAAATTTCCTTCCTAGACAAGTATCAATACTACTGTAGAGGGAGGAACAGGAAGGAATAATTTTTCAAAATCAAGCAGGAGGAGGATGAGAATATGGAAGATTATTTAGATAGATTCCTCTTTATAAGTAAAAGATGTGGATTTGTACTACAAGAAGAGTTAAGAAAAAAAAATTCTTAAAGGTTTGGATGATGAATCTAGGGAAGCCCTTGATTTGATGGGAGGTGGAAACATTGATCAATTAAGAATGAATGATATTAAAGACATTTGTAGAAGTTATTCAAGAATAAGGGGTGGACCTAGAAAAGGAAAAATAGTTAAAATTCTGAACCTAGATATGAACAAACTGATGGATGAACTGGAAAAATTTAAAACATACATTTTAGTTCAATTAACCTCCACCATGGATGGATTGTAAGCTAAAGAAAATGCTAAAACTAAACCATTAGCTATGTATTGTCCTAGATGCAGGAAGAAGCATGCAATAAGAGATTATCCTCTAGATAAAACAAAAATGTGTCTTATCTGTGAATCTAGGGACCATGAGAGTAATGCATGTTCTCTTCTTCCATTTATTAAAAATCAGCTTAAACAAACCAACATTCCATCCACATTAGAAGAAGTAAATTTTGTCTAGAGACAACCTAGCCAGGGAAATTCATGCCTAGGTCAGTTCCTAACCCCTGGATGATGCCATGGGTAGCTCAGAAAATACCACAAAGTTGGGGAAAACCACCTTGGGTCCCTCAACCAACATGGAATCCTCAGGATTGGTCAGGAAAATCTTGGTATGCCCAAGGACACCAACAACCATGGTCTGGTCAATGTAAGCTTAATGCTTGGTCACAACCTAGGTAGAGCCGTAATAATTATGCTTAAGGGAGGACATATCCCAAACAGAATCAACAAGCCATAATGCGTTCCCCAACAAAAAATTCACAAACTGAAAATGTGGTTCAAACACAAATACCAGACAACCAATTGCTAATCCTAGAAACAAACAAAAACTTCTATCTATGGGGTAGAACAAGGAAAACCAGTGTATATAAATGCCATGGATTGTAAAGATATTCAAACCTAACTCGAAAATTAATTAGCATTGATCCGTTATAATTACCAAAATGAGGAAGAAAGTGAAACCCTTAGTACGGTTGTTCCTAAGAAAGATGAAAAAGAAAAAGATAAGGAGTCGATATCAACTCTCTTTGAAACTCCATTTCGAGAAAGATTTAAAGAAGTTATTGGACCAAGGAATCTAAGTTTGTGCAAGAGTTTAGGAAATTAAATATTTAAATACCATTGTTACAAGCAATCAAGGACATTCGGAGTTGAAGAAGTTAATCAAAATACTATGTTTAAGAAGACCTAGAAGGAAGAAGTAGTACCCTAGGACTATTAAGGTAGATGGGAAACTTGCTGATTTATTAGTAGGAAAAATCTTACTTCCCAAATATGGAGATCTTGATAGCCTGTTATTTCGTAGATCTATAGGGATTAAATATATACATAATGTTTTGGTTGATTTGGGAGCAGCTATAAATGTGATGACAATGGACACTTTGAAAACATTACCATTAATAGCTATCCAACCTACTAATACCATATTGTATATGACAGACTAGTCTCAGAAAGCAAAACGAAGGATTTATTGAAGATGTGGTGGTAGTTATGGTGGATTCATGGGAATATCCAAAGTGGACTTCCTCATATTTCAACCAAAAGGTAAAACAATTGGTTATCCCATTATTTTGGATAGACCATGGTTAGCTATAGTTACTACCTTAATTGGTCAGAGATTAGGTGATATGAATATATCAAATGGTAAGAGTTCTAAGAAAATTTCCTTATACCCCTCTGCATGACCTTTTATTGATAATCAAGAACAATTATGGGTTGATGATCCTGACACTAATAAACAAAATCTATCTTCTTTGGCTATGATAATGTTGTAGGATCATGTATGGGAGATGGAAGATATGATTAATAAACCATTGAACAAACACCAACTATCCTTGGAACAATATGGGTTAGTTCGGAACCTACAAAATTAGTTCTAGAACCTACGGATTTAGTTTCGGAACCATCACATTTAGTTTCGGAACCTTCAAACTTATCTCCAAAACCACAACAAAAATGATCCCATGCAAATGAAAATAATTTCACTCTGGAGGAACGATATTTATCTTGGGGAGGAGTAGAAATAGCTACAAAATTATTAGTTTCAGTTTCAAAGATATCAGAAATGGTGAGGAATTTCTAGAAAATAACAAGATAAGGATTTTGACCGACAACAAGATAAGTATCATAACTCTTCCTATTGTCCTTTGTCTAGTATTCTTTCTCAAGGGAATTTTGGAGATGTTGTTGCATATCATATGTTATTACCACATCCATGTCCACTAAACACCTTAATGGAACCCTTTCAACAAATCAGTTCATCACACATTGGAACCAAACATGTTGAGATTCAACCGGGTAAAATTTTTAACATTAATAGTTGGTTGAAGAATGATGAAGAAGCTAAATTGTTTGATGTTCTAAAAGATCATACTAGAGATTTTACTTGGGACTATAAAGACATGAAAGGAATATATCCAAGTATTTGCACCCATCACATCTATACTGAAAACATTAAACCAGTTAGGTAACCTCAGAGAAGGATTAATCCAGCCTTAAGGGACATAGTCAAGAAAGAAATTGAAAAACTATTACAAGTAGGTTTTATCTACCCTATCTTAGATAGTCAATGGGTGTCTCCTCTTGTAATTGTGCCTAAAAATAATATAAAATGGAGAATTTGTGTTGATTATAGGGAGTTGAACAAAGTCACACTGAGAGATTATTTTACCTTGCGGGTAAACAATAATTTTCCTTCCTGGATGGCTTTGGTGGATATAATCAAATTAGAGTTGTTGTTGAGGATCAAGATAAAACTACCTTTAATTTTCCATGGGGTACCTTTTCCTATAGGGTATTTCCATTTGGACTATGTAATGCTCCAACAACCTTCCAAAGAGTTGTATTAGTAATTTTTACAAACCTAACGAATGATTATGTAGAGCTATACATGGATGACTTTATTGTGCATGGAAACACATTCGATGATGATTTGAAGAATTTGGAAAAAGTACTAACAAGATGTGAGGAACACCATTTTTCTCTTATTCATGAGAAATTTTTAATAATGGTTGATGAGGGGATTGTATTAGGACATCACATTTCAAATAGAGGAATTGAGTTGACCAAGAAAAATCAAGATTTTTTCAGACTTACTTATTCCTCAAACCCCCACAAATATCACGTCATTTTAGGGCATTCTCTTGATACTATATGTGTTTTATTAAGGATTTTAGTAAAATTTCTGCCCCCATGTTTAGTTTACTTACCAAGGCTTGTGAATTTTGACTCAATTGGTGTAATTTTAGGATAGAAAGATGAAGAATGGAAAATGTATGCTATTTACTACCTTAGAAAAAATCTTACTCCCACCGAAAGAAATTACACCGCCATTGAAAAATAATTTCTTGTTGTGATATATGCAATTAATAAATTCAGACATTATATTATAGGGTACAAAATATTTGTACATATAGATCACTCAACAATTAGATACTTAATGAAAAAACCAATGGTTGGAGGTAGGATAATTAGATGGTTTTTAATTTTACAAGAATTTGATATTACCATAGTAGATAATCCAGGAAAATCTAATGTGGTAGCTGATTTATTGTTAAGATTGACCACTATAGGGAAGAAAGATCCAATTAAGGATAACTTTCTAGATGAACAATTGTTTGCTATTTCAGCCGATACACCATGGTTTACTGATATGGAAAATTATCTTGAATAGGGAAGTTTCCTCCTTATTTCACTAAGAAACAAATGAAGAAGTTGATCAAAACTAGTGCACAATTTAAATGGTTAAATGAAATGTTGTTTAAATGTGGTCCTGATTTGGTTTTACATAGGTGTGTGAGAGAAGATGAAGTCTTTTACATACTCAGGGCATGTCATGATGAACCAAGTGGAGACAACTTTTCATTAAAAATAACAGCTCACAAGATACTTGCACTGCTATTGTTGGCCATCTCTCGTATAAAGATGTGAAGATATATATCAAGTGATGTGATCCCTGTCAAAGGATGGGATAACCTACCTTTACCATGGAAATTCCTTTGTGACCTCAAGTAATGATTGAACCATTTGAAATGTGGGGGCTAGATTTTTTTGATCCCTTTAGTCATCCTTCACAAGGAAAGGAACACATTATTGTGTATTGATCATGTGATAAAGTGGGTAGAGGTGCAGGCTTTAATAAATGCCATCGAAGAAGCAATTGTTGATTTCCTTTGGCATAGAGTTATGATGAAGTTTGGTGTACCAAGGAGTATAGTTTTGGATCAGGGGCCACATTTCATGTCTAATATGATCCAGGACTTCACAATGTACTATCATATCAATCATAGGAAGTCATATTCCTATCACCCATAATCAAATGGAAAAGTAAAAATAAAAACAAAGAATTGGAAAACATCCTTACCAAAATAGTTGAAGCGGGTAGAAGAGATTGGGTAAAGAGACTACCTGAGGCTTTTCTCGGGCTTATAATGCAACTTGGAAGACTACAACATGGTTTTCACCATATGAGTTATTTTATGGGAAAAAACTTTGTTACCTATTGAATTTGAACTACAAACATTGAGGACAACAACTAAAGTGGGTATTGAGTTGGATGCAACACAAAAGGAAAGAATTCTTCAACTCAATGAATTGGATGAGTTGAGAATGGAAGCACTTCAATAGATAGAGATAATCCAAGATCAAAGGAAGTAGTGGTATGACACACATATCAAGAAAAGGAAATTCAAGGTAGGATATTGGGCATTACTGTTTGATTCCAAGTACCAAAAATTCAAGGGAAAGTTGAGAACTAGATGGTTAGGACCCTATTAGATTGAGAAGATATTTGACAATGGATTTATTAAGATAATTTCCATTAATGTCAGTAGAAGGACACTTTTAGTCAATGGACATAGGCTAAAAATTTATAGGAATCCTCCTATTAGGGATGAATTCTTAGGCAGATTGAAGAAGCCAAAGAATTTGATCATATGGAAGAACCTAGTTCTTCCAAAATGATCAAATAAGAAGATGCATGGATCCAAAATAAAGGGAAGAGAATGAAAACCAAAAAATGGCATTCTCTTCCCCTAAAAAAAGAAGAAAAATTAAAAATTAAAAAGTGAAGGAATGAAAACCAGTAAATGGCATTCTCTTCCAAAAAAAAACCCCTCAAAGATCAATTGAAAACCAAAAATGGAGGTTGGTCTCCTCAATAAATGTATAATGAAAAATAAAAATAATTTTTTTGAATTCTAGATGTCTTTTCTAACCACTTTTCCTTTTTCATTTTTATAAATGACGATTCATCAAGGTGGAGGGATTACATCAGCAAAGGATGGTAATTATGTCTTGAACTTATTAAAGGTTAAATTAAAATTTCACATGTGTGATTAGACTTGATTTAAAAAGTCGGTATGATGAGTCATTTATTGTGCATTATGATTAAAAGAAAGTAATCATGAGGTTGATGTTGATGGAATAAGAAAGTGGTGGCGTATTTGTAATTACCTATCATTTGGGTGGAATAAACGAAGTTGAGAAGCAGTTGCAGAAGAATTTCAAAGAAGAAGCAAAAGAATTGTATTTGAATTCCACAGCTAAACCCATCAATTCCGTAGATAAACACAATAGTTCTCGTAGTTAAACACAATAGTTCCACAAACTAAATCTAGTAGTTCTGTAGCTAATTTTGAATTTGAAGAAATAATAATTTGAATCATCCTCTTTTCCATGGGGATTAAAAATAAGTCGAGCAGAGGATGATACCCAACTTCTTGCAAATGAAGAAGTGACAACCATTTTTGGATGAGCAGGGTGGTTGGAGTTCCTAAAAAAGTTCTTGAGGTACAATGACGAATTGGTAAGGGAATTCATTGTAAATTTAGAATAATCCGAACTAAAGTTAGAAGCATTATAATTCCTTTTACTATCAATATAATGAGTAATGTTTCTGGAATACCAACTATCTGTGTCCCAAATCCTGTCAAGGGAACCCTTAAAGATCTGGTGGAAACCTTGATACAAGAGGGGGAATCTGAGCCCCAATATATCTATAACACCAAGAAAATCATAAAGGGGGTCAAGAAGGCCAACTTTCCCAAACCCTTTGACAGGGTAGCATTTTGGGTAGTTAAGTATTTAACTTGTGATGGTCAATTTGGGACTGTGGGAAGAGAAGTCCTTAAGATGTTAATATATCTTAGGTATGGGAATTCAAAACCAGAATATATAGTAAATCTTCCAGGATTACTTTTTGACTCCATCCAAACAATGGCTTAGAGGTATTCCTAAGGATTTAGAATAATCATACATCATGGGTTAATCCATTTGGTATGCCAACACCATTTTATTTCAAAGAAAAATGGGAAAAGTTTCTTAATAAGTTTAAGCAAAACCCTGATATTATCAAGAGGGGAATACTAACCCATTTTTCTCCTACAATTAATTTAGAGATTGATGCCCCTACAGATGAAAAGAAGGAAATAGGCGTGGGTAATGTACCAAAAAGAAGGAGATCTGAAAGAAGGATTAAAGATGCAGAACCTACTGTACCTATCAAAGAAACTTCTTCCTCTGCAACAATAGCAAGAGAACTAATATCTATCTTTGATAGTGATAGTTCACCTAAGCTAGAGCATGAAGTGAAATTTAGAAGAATATCTAGGAGGAAACCCATTTCCAGACATTTTTAAGCTCCCCAAAGAAGAAGAGTTCATAAGAGATCTAGGGAAATTCCAGAGGAGATGGAAGAACGTGATGTGTTGGAAAAATAAGTTGCTGATATTTTGGGCAGCATGGCTATGAATCCTCCTAGACCAAGCCAAACTTAGGTGGAGAAGGAAGATGAAATATTTTAAGAACACACTTTTTAAGAGTTTGGTGAACCAGCAACACTGTCACATGAAGAAGAAGAATTGGCATCTTGGAAAAGGAAAGGGAAATCCCCTTTGTTAGAAGAGGAATGTTCATTTCCCAATAAAATTTTAGAAGAGGAAAAAAACACTTCAAACAAAATCTGTTTTTGTCCAGAGAAGAACTCATCATTAGAGAGAAGGATGAGGAATTAAACTTCCTCAAACTCAAGTTAGAACAAAGGGAAATGCTCATTGAGAAACTAACAAATCAGATCACAAATAGGACTGAATAATTGATAATGGTCAAACAATAGATGATGGAAAAATAAGAAGAATGTCAATTTTCCAGAAGACCAAGTGCTATGTCAATAGTATATCTCAGATAGACTGAACTGACTTACTGGCCACTCAAGCAGTTGTGGGATGATACCTGTAGGGAACTTAATGAATTCAAAACATCAAATGAGGACTTGAGAAACAATATGGAAGAAGAAAAGAAAGCAAGGAAGAAATGGGAAGAAAAATTCTACAAAGAGGAAGAAGACAAATTTAAATGTCTTGTAAAAATACAAATGGTTTACATAATGAGTGAAAAGTTACTCACATACTGGGAGACCTTCTCGTGCATACATACAATATATTTTAGAAGAAAAATTTATTCATTGTGATTGTCAAGAATTGCATGTGGCCTTCCACATGAAATAAAAGATGAATCTAAGTTCATGATAGCCTATTCCTCAGTTAGTGCAGAGCATAAAATCTTCTCTACAAATTCTATCTCTACAATCTTATGCTAGAAAAGAACAAAAGATTCATGATCAATTTGTATGTAGGGGAAATCCAACTTAATGCATTTTTTTCTATTCTTCAAAATTAGATTGCATGGAAAGAGAGAGATTCTAAGAATATATTGAAAGCTAGTTCATTTGGTCTCTACATGAGGGATCACTATGGTAAACCATCTACCTTTTCTATACATTTCAGATCCCATGCCTTTGATAGCCGGTTCAAGGCACATTATCTTGCTAGTTTACAAAAAGTATTGATTCCTTCACCTCTTATGAGGAATAAATTTTGAATAGATTTATGATGGATGTTTGAAAATATGGGAGTTTCTCACAATTGCATTGATAAGAAGAGAAGTGATATCTCCCACAAACTTAATATGGAGCTTAGAAAGAGCTAAAGCCTTATGCACACTAATCCCTCAGTCAATGAAAAACGTAGGGGTATATGGATGGGAATGAGAACAAGGCATCCCCTTCTTCTCACCCCCATGTCTCCATGGAAAAACAGAGAGCCTTAAGATCCCACTCAATTTGAGGAATGGAAGAGGAAAGTAGAAGCAGGATTAGGGTATAGTACTTCTAAACTAAAACACTGGGATATTTAGTTTCAGCCATTTGACCTAAGTAGTCAATTGGAATGCAGAATACACAACCCAAGATTTGAAGAGTAAAGTTTGTAAGGGGAATTACAAACAAGTAAGTACGGGGAGATGATAAGGCCAAAATATGTCTCGTTAATGCACAATAAATGATCTTATTTTACTCTCCTTTTTATCAATTTTGACTGAATTTTGTGACTTTTTTATCTAATGTAAGTTAGGATGTAATTTTCCATCTTTTTTTGAATTTAGTTCTAACGTTTAAAAGCTCTATAATTCCTAAAAAGTGTGTGGAAATTCAGTTTTTGTAATAAAATAGGTCATAATCAGTTAGAAGAATGAAGTATGAAGTGATCAACATGTTTTTGGGAGCCTTGGCTTCAATACGGATTAGTTCGGAACTTCTAGACTTAGTTCCAAAACTCCATCACATAGTTTATGAGCTCTATCACTTAGTTCCGGAACTCCAGTACTTAGTTTTGGAACTCCTGCGTTTAGCTCCGAAACTTTCATGGTTAGATCAAGAACAATCCCCTTTAGTTCCGAAACTTCTCCAAAGTTCCAGAACCAATGGGAATCTATTTATTTTGACGACATCCAATGATAGAGAAATCAATGAGCCTTTCAATTAGGAGTAGATCAGAATATTTTTTATTCTTCATACTTGAAGATCTAGGGATAACTTATCAGACAACTATACGTCCAACAAGGTTCCAAATTCAACATCTATTTTGGGCATAATTCGGTTCCATCTGAATTGGTAGAACAACTATGGCTGTAAATGCATATTTGAATGAAATATATATATATATATATATATAAAGACCTATAGATAGATTTTAAAAAAGAGAACATATACATACAAATACATAGAGATAGAGATATAGAAAGATCTAGTACATTTTGTAAGACAAAATATTTCAACAATAAAATAGCCACTTTGTTTTGAGAGAATATCACTTTGTCAAATCCTGATTCAAGGTGGAGCAAGGGCCCACTCCTCTAAGAACCAGGATTCTTATTTTATTGGTATTTATATTTCTAAAGAAAATAGTGTATATCTATTAATTCTGTAAATGATTTTGATTCTTTAAGTTGAACTTTGTTTTATACTTGTCCCTGTAGGTGTTATAGACTAGATTTTCATTTCCTTGCAAGATTTTCACAACATTTTCAACCATGTGTTTATTTCTAAGCAAAGTGTGTTTACTTTTACATTGTGTGTTTATTTCAGAAATCTATTTACTTTTTTATGTGTGTTTATTTCCAGTAATTCATTCCAGCAATGAGTGTTTATTTCAGAAAGTTTCTTACAACATAGAGATAATAAGGCTTTGGCCATGGAATCCTACTGAGACACGCAAAAAATCCCAGAAAATAAAATAAAAAATACCTACAAACAATTGCTAGATCACTAGGATTTTCTTGTTACATATAGCTTCAGACACACCCATGGTTTGAATATGACATCAATAAAGAGTTGATTAAATGAATGGAATAACGACACACATCAATGTATACACATTTTTGGTGAAATAATTTGCTACATGAAGATTGTTTTTTTAACCAATGGTCACAAAGCTAATACCCTCTTTCTTAGCTATGGGGAGTCTCTCATTTATTGAATGTAAACTAATTATAAATGTGGGGTGGCCATTATGTTGGTGATCACACAATAATACTCCACTAAACTTGTGGCAAAGTGATTTTACAAAGCTGTACAAGGGAGGAATTTTATTTAAAGAGAGGTAAAGAGGAGATGGGGAAATGGAGAAAAGGGGTTAATATGTGAGAAGGCACTTATAGATTCTCATCAATATTAACCAGAGTAGGTCCACATTCAATAGGAAGAAATCAACCATGTAAGAAATAAAAAGACTAATAAATCAGAGACAAAAATTCTATGGATTCATTAATCAAAGACACAAATTTCCTTCTTGGTTGTACAAGATTACAATGCTTGCAAAGTTGGAAAGTAGAGAGAGTAAAAGAACATAGGAAAGGAGATGGAAGAAAAGTAGAGTTATTACTTGTAGTAGTAGTG
Organism: Taxus wallichiana var. yunnanensis; assembly: GCA_018340775.1. Classification (NCBI taxonomy): domain Eukaryota; kingdom Viridiplantae; phylum Streptophyta; class Pinopsida; order Cupressales; family Taxaceae; genus Taxus; species Taxus wallichiana. Next base: position 98,003,868 of record CM031239.1, on the reverse strand, counting down.
ATGCAAATTCCAACAACTAATAACAAGTAAAAAATTCTAACCCTTTGGAATGGAGAAGCGATCCTAATATATAGCTTACACAAATGTCTCTTCCTTTCCCCCTCACATGAAATTTCACATTCACATCACTTTTGACCTTTCATATTCCTATACGAATAAAAATAAGTCATTTTATTATTAATGAAAGATAAATTTTACAATTTCAAATTAAAAGAAGACTTAAGGGAATAAGATGAAAAATACAAAAATACATTCCCAATGGAGAATTAGAATATAGAGGGAGGGAAGAAAGGAGAGAATAAGAGAGTGATTAGTCTAAAGATAAAGAAGTTCCCGATAATGTAGATCTAACTCCTGGAGAACTCTATAGAAATGCTCCTAGAATGATCTCCTCACCCTTCACTTCCTTACTGAAATGAGTTTCGTGAGAGCCACCTTTTTACTTATGGAATGTAAACACAACCCGAAACACGATCCAAGTCTTGTGGATGCTAAAAAGGGTCTTGCATTAGTTTAACAAAACTTGATGATCCTTTTTAGTATTATAGATTGATCCTCTAATTTCTACAAAGGATTATTAAGTATATATTCATTGAAAGATAAAGGGTTTCCTACCTCATTCTTGACCAAATATTAGAAAAAATTAAGGAGCTCTTCTAAAGATGATTGTTCACTAAGCGGAGGTGATCCAAGATTCGCACACTATTACTAACTTTTTACAAGATCTCGAGAGGCATGCTCTCAATAAGGATAAAGTTTCGAGATAGCATCATTTATCACATCATATCTGACATTCATAGTGTGAGACTATATGGGATAAAAAATTTAGAGATAGAGGTGAATAAATTTTTTCTCACTAAGGAGTGAGAATCAAGAAAAATCATCTCGAATGCCAATGGGAATACACTATCCCAGTGGGCATTTTATTTCTCAATCTCCTCCTTGGTCATTTTGATCTTGGAAATAATGGTAAGGGAAAATTTTAATAATGAGAGAAACTTAGGAAACAATACCTTTCCTTTTTCTAGAATCTTCTCCACCTATTTGTCATTAGCTCTCCCTTACATGGTGTACCCTTGACCTCTCTTGATCAATTAAGGACAAAAACTACTAATGGGAGATATGGTCTCTGTCAGAGGAGGGAGTACCAAAATGGGTTCTAGGAAGGATTTTACTTAGGAAGTGAGGGTTCTTACATGTTCCTCTAGTTTCTTCATAGTTTCTTTGTTTTCTTCATTTTTGGAAAGCAAGCAGGTGCTGCAAATTATTTGAATAGGTGAATATATCCCTCATGTATATCTTATCCCAAAGAAAATATAGCTAGTTCATTGTCATATAGATTCATATCTCTCATGGGTTTTACAACTTTTAGTCATGTAATTTCCACATAATGAGATATAGAGGCCTCAATGAAGAAACATACATTTATTTGTGTTTTCTTGCATCACTTGGTTTTAATAAATTTGATATGACATAAAAATTAGGTGTGGCTTATTTCACCATTCTTGAATCTCTTACAATAAAATCTTGTGCCCATGGGAATTTTTCAACCGCATTAGACACAAAATAATGTATAGGGGAACTTTTTGGTACTCAATAAGGGATTACAACCTGCTCATAATGAGATGAATCTACTACTAATAAGGACACACTTGGATTCCTATGATGAACTAGATATTTTGACAGATCAATCTCTCCTAACTCAAGAGGTCTAGTGGGATATTAAACGACCTTCTCCTTTTTGTGAATCCTTGTAAGAAAAAAATATTCTATGTAATTTTCCTCCATAACTTTTCCTCTTGGAGGATTTCTATAAATGAGTAGATCCTATGGATTTCTTAGATGCCTTGAGGGAAGAAGTGTGAGAAAATTTTAGCTCCCAAAAAGTAACTTAAAAAAAATTAAAGAGAAATAAAACCAGGAAAAAAATTAAAGTAACATTCCCATTTTAAGACTTTAGAAACAAGGGAATTTTTTTTTGAATCATAATGTTCTCTGTTCTAAATAAAATATCATTTAGAACACACATTCCATGCCAATAAATCTCATAATAGATAACCATATGCAGCTATAATGACTCGATGTGTTATCGATCTCTCATTCCATGACTCGGTTACCAACCAATCTCTCATGTTGACTTAAAGTATATAATACTTTATGTATACTACATATAATTGGTTCTCCTACCCTATTCGGGTTGAGTGATCTGTTTAAAGAACCTATCTGAATATTTGTTACCAATATTCATTTGACATCACGTTGCTTTAAACTAGGTGACATAGGACAACGCAACTAATAACTTATGATACTTTGGCCAAATATTTTCAACATATTGTTCATGTTACTATTCTAGATGACATATTCATCATTTTGGAATACATCCTTCACCTCACTCTACTATTATCTAGAATGGTCTTTACTGACTACCATTAGTCCACTTGCCCAAGGTTTGACCCTAGCTCAAGTTAGCAACATAATTTGTTATAGGAAGATGCTCACAATGACTTAGGGAATATGGGCATACTCGACTAACCTAAGTTGACCAAATATGCCAAGATACCTTGAGTCATAGAAAGCTACTCCCTATTCTAAACATGCTACTAACTTGACCTAGAGAGAAAAATAGTTCAAGTCCAGATGTGTGTAGATCTAGATGAACAATACGGAAGGGTGTTGCCACATGTCAACTGCAACACTGCATCCTCGAGAAGACCTTGGTCTTCTCAAAGTTATAGTCCTACAGTTGGCATGTGCCAACATCCATTATAACTGATTCATCATGATTTACATACTCCCTTAGTGGTAATTAATTCATAATTAAATTGGATTAAGATTCAGATTACAGTAACCATGCCTAACCCTAATTCCAAAATTCATTAAGTTCTATATCCATAATTAATCTAATTTGATATTGATAACTTCATTAACTCATGTTTGCATTGAGGTTCATTAACATGACCTAACAAGCAGTTATCCCAAAAACAAGACAAAAACATCAATCGTTTAATTCTTAATGAAACCTAGCTATCCAAATCAAGTGTGTCATCCACCTAGATTCAGCTAGTGTTTACTTTTATAAATGAAGTACAAAGATTAAATATCAAACCACTATTCCTTTCATGTTTTCATTATTTTGAGAGAGGAAGAGTCTTCCTCTACATGGTTAGATGTCATGATTAACATAACCTTTAATCATTCGTTACTCATATAGTTTAATTATATGCTCAATGCATATTTCATTATTAAACTTTATTTGTGTAGATAAAGAACGAAATATTTTGTAATTTAACAAGTTTCCTTATATTAAGGGGGAATTGTACTATCCCCTTTATCTAACTTATTAATTGATAACAATAAAAGTAATCAAATAGATATAAATTATACCGACAAGATATCACTATTGTTTCCATTATACAAGTACAAAATAATTCACACCAAAAATTGTAGTCTAACTCAAAACCTTTCAATTCAAGATGATAAATATACATTTACAAGACTATGCATTTCAGACATTCTACATGTCAATCAGAATTAAGATCTTAAAAGAACATCACTTTTCTTTTCCAATACAACTCAAGAATGATTTGAAATTCTTTACATAAGATCCAAAATTAAATAAGCCAATGCATCATAAAAAAATTTTGCCTTCTTTTATCACTTACAATGTCCATCTACAAAAATTGCTAGCATGGGTCAGTTCAATGAACTGAGCATGATAAGAACTAAGCATTAAAACAAAGTGCATTCCACTAATTGTTCCATTAAAACAACTTTGCTTTAATGAAACAATTAATATATCATACAAATAAGCATAAGTAATATTAACCAGAAAAGAAGTACAATTAAAAATTCTGAATTCACTTTTTAAGAAATGAACATAATATGATCCGCAACATCTGCATTATAACATATAGTTTAATTGATCCTATCAATTACTTTTAAACAAACAAAAGGTCTTGTCATCCAATTGTTTCATAATTCTATCAGAATAGAAATACAACATTTATCTTTACTATGTAGCAAAAGAAGTTATTTACAGCATAGCTCATATTAGGATGTTTCATCCTACAACTTAAGCAAAGAAGAAGAATCAATACATATTGTTCCCCATACACTAATCATCTGAAAGACAGAATCAGGTTCAGAACACACATAATTGCTTCAGTTCCAGGATAACAATATAAGGATTCAACATTAAAGAGACAACATCTAAAAAGAATCCCAAATCAATCCAAGAAGGGGAAGAGTATCAAAATAGTCTACCTATAAGTCTTAACTAACTTCTACATGTTAGAAGATATCATTCAAAGATCTAAAACCAAACATTCCAAAAATAAAGCAAGACTCACACATGGTTAATCTCTTCTCGTGTCCATCCAAGAAGGGTTCATAATAAGATAGAGTGCAAAAAGAGAAAACCTTTCAATATCAAATCCAAATGAAGTATGACTCAGTCAAACAATGCAATCAGTCTAAGCATGTTATTATTTTCTTTTCAAAAGATCAACTCAGCTATTCTCTTTCCACATCATTATAACAAATGACTAGTACAAAGTAGACTAAACAATCCACAAAGAAATTTCCATCTCAGAAGAGTGGTTTCACACTATTTCCTTCCAGACAGAAGGATAGAAAGCTAAACCCAAGAAGTCGAGCAGGCCTAAGAGAACAACCACCCTACAACCAAGAAGAAAATCGAATACAGAGAAGTTCAATCAAGTGAACTTATCTTACAAAAGGATTTCAAATAGAAAAGGTCCAATCAATAATTCATTTCATTTATACTATCAATGAATTCCCATTTCTATTTCAAACTTAGAAGTTCTTTAACTAGTTCCCAAGAGAGAACACAAAACCAAACCCACAGTTTAAAGAAAGCACACTTATAGTTTCCCCTATAAACCTATATGAATTGGTTTATATATTCCAATTCATTAAACACAATTTTGAATTCAATTCTCGAAAGGAGTACACAATACAGTCCCAAAAATAGTATACTGTCCATAAGAGAACATATTCCTTTCTCTTTTCAAAGACCTAGAGATTCATTCGATGAATCCAACAAAGAATAGAAAACCCAAAATAGTATAAGATAAACAAGTTTCAATTAAACTCATGAACTTAAAATAAACTATATTCCCAACTTCGAGATCTTACACAACTCCATATCAAAGAGACCTATAGTTTGTGGTCATCATGAAGACAAATTAAAGAAAAAACCCTAACTAGAGGTGATAAATCCTATCAAAAAGATTCATAATGAGAGAGTATTCATCTCTTCTTTCCTTAAGAAAACCAAAAGTCAATTTAAGAGGATTTGAAAGTGAGTAAGAAAACCCAATATACATTTGAGTCAAGCAATGTCTCAACTTTACCTCCAATCGTGACTAAAACAGAAAACACAACAAAGACTCTCACACTCCATCTAAAAAGATAGCGACAGAGAAGGTATTCATTTCAAACGTCAATCACAAAAAGGAGTATGCATACCGCATTTCCATAAAACCTCAAAAACTATTAACGATTATCCCAACGAACTCTATATCAAACCAAACCCACAACAAGATACAGTTCTAGTTCATTAATCCTTCAAACACAATATTCAAGCCTTCAACAAGATGCGGGATTTCTCATAGCAGAGGAGGGAAGAATATCCTCCATACTTACACACCCTTACCAATTCAAGAACATGGTACAGTCTCCAAAAATAGAAGTGCCACAACCATTCCAACTCAAGAAGCTACAAGGAGAAGATCTCAAAAGAGGTTACCAAATCAACCCAAACAAAAATTATCTCTCAAGCCTTTTTGAGTAGACAGTCCATAAATGAGTTCTAAGCATTTCAAATCCTTGAATACGAGTAAAACTCAAGCTCATAATACAAGTACATAACCAAACACAATGCCTCAAACACAAGTTCAGAACACACAAGTATAGAATATGAGTTTAGTGTCAAACACGAAGCTTCGAACACAAGTTCAGAACAACACAAAGCTCCAATACAAGCTCAGAACAAAACATAAGGCTCCAATAAAAGTTCAGAATGAAACACAAGGCAACAAATGCCAGTTCAGAACAACAACAACCTCGAACACAAATTTCACATGCATGTCACCACTAAACTTGCACAGAGGAAGTTTCAAAAGCTAACATTACTTTGCAATGGATTTACATCCAAAAACCACAAAGATTCATAAAACCATGAAAGTAAATAACCAGAAAAATCATGCAAACATTTATCTCATGAGAGCAGAATTGTTTTAATGAATCATTTAGAAGAAAGCAAGAAATATTAATGGATAGAGCCTATCATGCCTAATAGTGCTTCTGCCAATTCGAAGGAGACTTCTAGCCAAGCTTCCAACTCTTTTTCTTCTCCATGAAAGATCAATAACCAAACATATTTTCTTCCAATGCCTCATATACTTTCCTTTAATCAAAAATAGGCCAGAGAAACCAAAAATAGCCACAAAGTAAAAGTTAAACTGTTGGTTCGAAGAACCAGATAGCTCCATGCAGAGAAAAATTGTGAGACATGCAAGACCAAACAACCTCTCACAAATCTTCCTCCCTTGTTTCCAAGATGGTTTGCACGTAAATACCAAGGTCCATTAATGCCATTAATTACAAAATTCCCACCTATCTCTCCATGCCACCACCTCCTAAAACTGGTGAAACCTATTTCCATTCTACATGCATTTTCAACTTTAGTTAAGCCTCCATTTATGCCTCCACTAAATTTTACTAGTCTCTGCTAAAGTTGGTTGTGCCTCCATTGATTTAACCCAATCAAATCAATTAAATTCCATTAGAACCGTCGCCATAATGCCATACGACCCCTTAGGTTCCCTTTTAATAGTTTAGGATAGATTTCCCAAAACTTAGGTTAGTCTAACAATAATTACCTTAGGTCTTAAAACATTGCCATAGGTAATTTCCACCTTAGGTTAGATCAAATTCACAACCATATAGTATTAGGCATTAGGTTAATAATAGCCTAGCATTACTTTAGTAATCTCTCCCTTATTCATTTAGCACAAGAGCTTAGGTTAGATTGAAACCCAAATAAGTAGACATAGCTAGGAAGTAGGTTCTTTTACCTAGTTTAGGATACCATTAGGATAATCCTTTAGTTTTAGGATTTTGATTCCCTTCTTAGTCATGAAGCAGACTATATTTCATTTACGCCATTAATGTCCTAAAGAGATCAATCCTAAAGACCCAAGCAAAAACATACAACCGAATGAAGGCACGTTCATACAAGACCAAAGAATTTGTAACATACAAAGTTCAGTCACTACGTCTCTCCACCTATGAATGTAAATTTTACCATTCATTCTAGTAAGGAGATTTAAAACATTCCTTGGATCACTAGAATTGATCCAAGGATGAGTCAAGAAAAAGAGATAAGTTTACAACTCTCAAAACTAGATTGTAACTTACCTACAAGAAGTGAAAGTGGATTCTTGCAAGCCATATCATTTTAGTCCAATGAATCCAAGAGAAAAAATGATTTATCCATAACAAGCATGATTTTCAACAATCAAGGAAACACACCTCATTTAAGAAAATCACATGCCAATGCTTGTAATGCAAAAGAGGAATATAATTGTTTGTCAAAGGTGTTACAATTCCTATTAATGAGTAGATCCTATGGATTTCTCAGATACCTTGAGGGAATAAGTGTGAGAAAATATTAGCTCCCAAAAAGTAGCTTTAAAAAAACTTAAAGAGAGATAAAACCAAATCGGTTTAAGTGGATAAAAGTGAGCCAAAATTGAAAAAAATTAATACACATATTAAGAGGGTAATTTCCACATTTCCTAACCATAGTCCAAAAAAATATAAAACAAATAAATGGGTGTAGATTTGGCCTAAATGACCTATTGTGCCACTTGGAGGTGCATCCCTTAAATCCCATGTTCTCCTATAGCATAACATTTATCCTGCACACTCAATTCACACATCACACCCAACCAATCCCAAAAAATAATCTAAAAAATAATATGCATCTCAAAATAATCCAAAGAAATCATATGCTAACTAATCCAAATATTTATGTCAACATGCATCCATCAATAAGATATATAGGAATTACTAAAATCATCCATGATATATCCAAAATAAAATCCATGTAAATCTCAAATCAACAATATCCATAGCATCACATCTAAATCAAGTAATAACAACAAAAATAATGAGTTCAAATTGTATGTCATATATAATTTATTTTCAAGAAAATCTAACATATATATGTTAATATGATGAAAAAATCATAATAATGTCTAAAATGACAATTGTAATAAAACCGTATCTAATGTCTCCATACAATTAATACGGTGAGTCAATATGAAGTAGAGAAGAAATCTAGTGGGCACTACAAAATTGTTATAAGGTTAGAGCTAATATGCATGTGCTTCATCTTTGCATCAAAGAGTGAAAATTAAATAGGGATGAACTCATTACATGCATATGAAACCATTTGGTGCTTTCGTATAAAAAGCTATTATTGTTTTGTAACTTCATGTTCCTATGTGAACCCCTAAAATATACTTCATATTCAAACCTTATTTTTCATCCATATACGAAATCCTTGATATGACCAGAAATAATGTTAAACCCTAACCATGGATAGGAGATGCTGTGAAAAGGTTAGTGTTTTAGTTGAAGTATGATTTGTATACCACATACGGTGGAAATAATTTGAAGAGGACTCAAACCACATGTAGTTATCTACCTAGTATGTGATTTTATATGGATGCAACTAGCTCAAGAAATTTTATCGCTTGATAATGTAGGCAATGGCTTGGCATGCTTTACTTGAATTGGATTAGATTGTCTATAGCTTATGAAGTTTTCTTCTAAAACTTGGTTGATTACACTTTAAGCTTGTGTAGTGGTTTCTCCTAGAGTGTGTTTTTGTTTTGGATAATCTAGGATAGTTTAGAGTTCGTTAACGTGAAATCACAACACCCCTAAATGAGTTATAGATCTACCTTTCTAAGGTAGCATCATTTTGTGTGATTGCATAACATTGAACTTTCCCCAAGGTGTGGGACCTTGCAAAATGAGAAAGATCTCCAAATTAAAGTTTGGTTACTTATTCCTTAGTTTAGGTGCATACGTAGAAACTTGCAAAGGATCTATTCTTAATCCTAATCTAAAATTTACCAAGGATATAGGGATAGAAAGAATACGAGAGATTAAAACAAATCTAAATTATGAGGTGATGCACCGAAGGAATGATTGAACACTTATTTTGTTAATAGACATAAACCAAAAAAATGCATACAATAAACAAGCACAGATAGCCAGATATGTAATGGAAGACCAGATGAAAGAAAAAGAGACAAGAGAGGATCTAAAATTGATCACAGACATGTTTTATTACTATGTAGATTGATATAGTCCATTACAAAGTAGCCAAGAGGTAGAAACATATTACAATTTTAGTGGAAGACCTGAACCCCACAGATCCCTTTACTAGAAGGAGGAGGGAGCCTGTAAAACAAAGAATGTCCAACCCTTAACAAATGACCCAAAATTGGCATTTATCGATGAAGAAGGAAAACAAAGGAGAGAGAAATGCGGGAAATTGATTTATAGGTCCAACCACATGACAAGATCCATTAAAATGGAAAGGGCACCTTCAAAAATCTGTTTTCCAATGTATTTGACCATGCTGGAGAAAAATGGGTGCCATACCACATTAAATTTTGGTGGTTGAATGTCTATTCTGTGTTTTTCCCATGCCCAGGAATTTTCTTCATTTTTCTCCCACCAGACCTCACCAAAATTCAAAATTGAATCTTCCATGGTGTAAAGGGTGTCAACATCTTTCCAACAGTATCAAATTTGATGAATTTTTTTGTGGAATCAAAAGATATGGCCATTTGAAGCTCTACAACAAAATTAGGGCAAAAATGGTGAAAATCGGGTTCATGGGCCCAAAATTTCCTTTTCCCCTTTTTTCCAAAAAATTTTGCAGACTTTTTCCTTGGGTGGAGTCAGGCCATTTTGTGAATTTTACCCCTTGAAACAGTGCCATACTGACACTTGGCATTCTTCGCTTACACCTTTATACTTAGCCAATTTTGAAGTCTTTTTTTGTTCACCTTTTGACTCTGTTTCCTCTTATACGGGATCGTGGTCAATCTAATATTTGGCATGGGGTGAAATATGGATAACAATTTGGTGAATCACAGGGGTATCTGCCTGGTAGATGAAAAGACCAATTGCCTTGTCATATCCGTTGGGCATGGAGTCATGAGTGATAGCCTGCTACTAATCTAAACTTTGAAAACTGACCCCTGGGCCGCTTGGAAACCCATTAGAACCGAAACTGATCTTGACCAAATGCCAAGTCCAAACATTGCATGAGAGCAACAAAACAATACCACACTATATATAAAATTTGAAATCATACATGCTCCAAATGGAACATGTAGAGCGTGTAAAGCACTTAGGAGAAAATCAATCTACACTACAACAAGACAATATGCATAAGCACTTAGAGGAAATAGAAAACCAAATTAATGTGTACATGGTGAGAACTCCCCTTTTAGTAGCAATGCTTAAGATAGATTCCATTTACTAGAATCTGTAAATCTTCACCCTCTAATGTAGACAATTGGAAAGCATGCTACTTTTTTGCATCTTGTGATCATATAGGGGCCACTTAAATGGCATCAAATTTGGAATGCCTTCCTAGTTTTTCTCAATTTGCATCTCATTTAGAAAATAGGTCTCCTTCTTGAAAGGTCCTTTCCTTTGTCTTCTTTTGAAGCATTTCTTGATTGAATCCTGATTCTTCTCTATTGCTTGGAGAGCATGCTCTCTGGTTTCTTCTAATTCTATCAACTCCACATACCTGGCCTCCATTGGTCTAAATTTAGACATCTCTAGTTGCTTCATGAGCTCCAATGCTGGAAACTCAAGTGATATAGGAAACACTACCTCTTTCCCATAGATGAGCTTGAATGGAGAGTTACCGTAGATCTCTTGGGCATTATTCTATCAGCCCATAAGGCCATTTTGAGCTTTGTGTGCCAGGTCCTCTAATTCTCATCAAGAGTTATTCTGATGATATTTAGTAGGTTCTTGTTTGTGGACTCAGCCTAGCCATTACCTTGAGGGTAATAGTTTGATGAAGTACTCAAATAAGTCCCATTCTTAACAGCCCATCCTATGATCTTGGAACCTATAAATTCTAATGCATTGTTTGATATGATGGTGGATGGCACTCCAAATCTGGTCACTATCCCTTCATAAAAATACAAGATACTAGACTCATTTTCTTCCTTGAGTGAAACTACCTCAGTCCATTTGGTGAAATAATCTATCACTATCAGGATCCATTTATGACCTTGGCTTGAGTTTGGATTGATGACTCCAATGAATTCCAATCCCCATTGCATGAAAGGTTGGTCAACTGAGATTGGGTGCAATGGAAGTGTTGCTAGCCTTTCCTTTCCTTTGAAGAATGCACAATTCTTGCACCTTTTGATCCATGTGTAGCAGTCACTAAACACTTTGGGCCAATAATATCCTACTTTCATGATTTTGAGTGTTGTCACTCTTGGAGAAAAATGACCTCCAGCTGCTTCAACATGGAATTCTTGTAGCACCCTCTCCACCTAATATGTCCTAATGCATCTCAACAAAATTCCATTGATGTCCCTCTTGAACAAGACACCATCAATAAGAACATATGGGATGGCCTGTAGCCTAAAATGCCTTTTTAAAATTTATTTATCCCATGAGGACACATACCTATTCGGAAGAAGTGCACCATGTCTTGGGTCCAACAAGGAGTAGGTACATCATCTCTCCCTTCTTCTTGATCATCTTGTAGAACAAAAACAACCTCCTTTTCACTATCTATTTCATCTTGTTGACCTGAGGCTAGTTGTTCACATAACCCCTTCCCATGGACCAGCTTGGTGACCTTGATCTCAATGTCATATTCCATGACATGAGTGATCCATCCTGCATGCTTCTCATTCAGGTCCTTGCTGAGAAGGAATTCTTTAACTCCCGCATGGGAGACCAATAGTTGGATTTTGTTGTTTGAAACCAAATGCTTAAACTTCTTCAATCCTCTCGCTTCTTTGCCAGGACCTTCTTCTCAATGAAGGAGTACCTCACCTCATAATCTTCTAGACTCTGACTGAAGAAAGCAATTGGTTGTTCTATACTTTCTTTGTTTTGCTGCACCAAGATTGCAGAAATTGTGTCGTTGCCACCAAAGGCATACAATATGAAGTCTTTGGAAAAATATAGGTTCAAAAGAGTTGGGACTTGTGATATGGCTTCTTTGATAGCCTCAAAACTTGTTTTTCCTTCAAATTTTCACCCGAATGTTAAGCTATTCTTCAAAGCATTAATGTTATTGGCTTAACAAGGGCATAAAAGTTTGGAACAAACTGTAGACAAAAGTGATTTTTCCCAAGAAGCTTTGAATATCGTTCTTGTGACTTGGCAATGGCAATGCTCTTATTGCTTGAACTCTTTCCGAGTCGATTGCCAATCCTTCCTTTGATACAATATGGCCTAGAAGCTTACCTTCATGGGCCAAGAATATGTATTTTTTTGGGTTCAGTGACACCCCAAATCTCCTACATCTCTGAAAAAACTTGCCTTAGATGGAAGAGATGATTTGTTGCATTCTTGGAAAAAATAGTGATGTCATCCAAATAGATCAGCACTATTTGGTTAATTAATCCCTTGAATGCCATATCCATTGCCCTCTGAAAATTAGCTCCAGTGTTGGATAATCCAAATGGCATTTTCCTATAGGCATAGGTGCCCCATTTTGTGGTGAAAGTTTTTTTGAATTGGTCATCTTCTTTCACCATGATCTAGTTGTACCCTGAGTAGCCATCTAGGAGAGAGAAGCTTTCTGACCTAGAAACTACTTGCAAGATCTGCTCCATTGAAGGGAGTGGGTAGTGGTCTTTGAGGGAGGCTCTGTTCAAATCCTTGAAGTCAACACACAACCTAATTTCTCCATTTTTCTTCCTAACTGGGACCATATTTGCAACCCAACTTGAGTGTTTAATTAGAAATATGATTCTTGCCTCTATTAGCTTGTTCAACTCCTTCTTCATCAAAGGCTCAATATGTGGGTTGATTGGTCTCTACTTCTTCCTAATGGGTTGAGCAACTAGATCTAGTTCTATTGTGTGTTGTGCTAGATTTAGATTGAACCCCCTTAGGTCTTCATAACTCCAAGCAAACACATTAGGAAATTATTGGAAAAGTTGTATGAATTCATACCTTTCTTATTTGGTGGCCACTTTGCCAATTTGAAGTGTTTTGTCTTCTCCAACTGGGATTGACTCTGAATCTTCTCCTTTGATCTACATGTTAGCCTTCTCTTTTCTAAACTGATCATTAGGATTGAAAATAGATTCCAGTGTCACTAAGCCTTTAGGAAGCTTGTTTGTATGCAGTTGTACTATCTCGATTCTGTCATCGCTACTCTAGTCCGCTTCTAGTTTATAGATAAGAATTCAGCTTCTTCTTGTAGAAAGTTAATTATCTTCTGATCATTCTCAAAAACCTTCCAGTATGTATTATTATCTGGCACAACTAGCCTCGCAACCACATGGATATGTGGTTGTTCTCTGTCCCTCTTGATGTTGTCAACCACATCAAACATTTCTCCAACTACTGCAAGTCTATCGCGCAGGTTCATTCTACTTCCTCTGTATGGACACAATATCAAGGCCTTGAAATCCTCCATGAGATCCCATACCCTACTCTTGAAGTTTTTGAGCAGTTCATTTTTGACAACATTATGTCCTCATGAATTGATTGGCAACCAATTCGTTGTCACTTTGAATACTTGTAAGTTCTTGATTCCCAGCTTCATTTCCCAATGAAGACCATGGACTAAAGCCTCATATTCGGTAGTTTTATTTGAGCAAGAGAACTAGAATCAGAAGGCTGAATAATATATCATACCTCCTGGGGACATAATCATGGCTCCTCCTCTATCTCTTTGTTTACTCCTTGAGCCATCAAAGAAAAATTTCCATACCTCATTGTCATCTTTGTATTCTAGCTTGATTAGGTCAAAAAAGGTTGGTTCTCTTCATGTAGGTAGTAGACACCTAGTTTAGATTCTTCCATTTCCTTATAGAGGTCAAAATCATGAATTTTGTTGGCCCAATCATCAAGAGTCAAGTATGAGATACATCCCATCTTGGTATTTGCTTCAGAAGTGCTTAGGAGGTCCTTTTGATCAAAAGATGAGTAGTCAGTGTTGATTGGGCTAGGCATATAGGATTCAATATGATAATCGAAATAGGTTTAGATCTGATTGTGGCCTTCACTCCATACCTTGTCCTAAAGAGCATATGTGACCAATCAACAGATAGGTAGCCTCCAATTTTGGCAGTGAAGTCCCTAGACAGACACAAAGAAAAATGTGGTGGAAAATCTATGATTGACATGTTTTACAAAACAGTCACATTAGGGAAAGCATGTAGAGTGAGACTCAGATCCTTGATGATTCCCATAGTAGTCACTATTGTCCCATCTAATTGGACTACTCCTCTAGAGATGACCTCATATTGGAGACCCAATTGATCAGCTATTTGTTTGGGCATCATAGAACTACTGGCCCTAGAATCAATCATACAATTGTGCACCAATTTGTCTCCAATAATTAATGAGACATAGAAGGGAGGAGGTCTCAGGTTTTTACCTTGTTGTTCTCCATGGTTCCTCCCAAGCTGAACTGCATTGGCAAGCACTCTTTCTTGCTGGTTAGGGGGTGATTTGAACTTGACCAACTCTGCATGGAAGTCTGTAATAGATCCCTCTACCCTGGAATGGCTAGTGACTCCCATAGTGAAATTTTCACACTTTTCCTTTTCATCTGCTCAATAATATTGAATGTGTTTTCCTTTTGCTACCCCTTCCTAGACACATTTATTTCTTGCACATGGGCTATTACAACTAGTGCTTGACTAGGTTTGGGAGGTGGCTTGGATTGGTTTTGTATGTTTGGAGTTGTACTTGGAGCACCAAGACCTTTTAGAGTGATGGAAGGTTGAGGGTCACTTGAATTCAGTGGTTTACCCTCTCTAATATTTCTCTTTTTAGACTGTGTATTGATAGCTACACTTTAAGAAGGGAACTGATTCATCCCACAAGATTCTTCGTCCTACCAGGTTTACTAGCATAGTTTCATCTAGGGGTCCACCTTGTTGAGCTCCTTTTTTTTTATCTTTCTCTTGGCCAAGTTCTTATGGTGCTATACTAGTTTGCACCATCAAGGCCTGATTTAGAGCACCATTAAAGCACATTGATTGGTTATGTGGTTGTCTACATGGAAAACACCAATCATATTCATGTGCCATATTGTTCTATGCAGGAACCAATGCCCTTGATGTTGAAGCTGTGTTAGGGTCATACGGCCTGAAAGGTCTACCATCTTGGGGTTGTCCTTGGTTATAGCTCTGATTCATAGTCTGAGGTGGTGGCCTATTGTGCTGATACTGGGGTCTAGCTTGATATTAAGCCTAGGGCTAGTATGGCCTGAAACTCTAAGTTTGTTGTCTTTTGATGGTCACTAGCTCATTCCCAAAGTTCTGAAATTTCTTCATCACCACTTCTGAAACTCTTTAGAGGCATTAGATGATGAAGTGGAAGCTTCAACTGAGCTTTGACTCTTGGGGGTGGGTATAAGAGCTAATGTAGGCACTTGGCTAGTATATGGGCTTCCTAACTCAGGGTACAGAGGCATGGATGGCCTAGGAGTGATTTTTCCAGCTTGAATAAAATGGTTCTCAGCCCCTATGGAGAGGCTATATGCTACAGGTAATGTAGTTCCCCCATTGAATGAATCATTAGAGAAATATCAGAATTTAAAGCCCTAAGAAAGTATAAGAAGGAACCTTCATTAGTGGGCTTTACTGCTATTGGAATCCTATCCTAGGTCCATTGGAATATGAGGTTGAATTCTACAGCTACTCATTTGGGGATCTCTTGATTGTTGTTAGTTTCTCCAACAAAGATAAGTTATCACCCTTTTCCGTAAAATGATCATGAAGATCCATGCATAACTAGTTCCAGTTCTAGATAGAGCCTGTTGTAAGACTCTTGAACCATTATGAAGCTTTCCCTTTGAATGAAGAGGTGAGCAACTTGACTGCAATGTCCATCTCATGGATCTCATGGATTGTAAAAATATTTGCAATATATTGGACATGGTCACCAGGAGAATTTCGATTTTCCCAGTGAAATATGGGATGCTCTTTAACGCTGCAATCGGAACTGGGTTTTGTGTAATCAAGGTGAGTGGAATACTACCGGTGAAGTTGACATATGGATTTGGTTGTTCCATTCTGATTGGCCTAAGAACCCTTGTAGACTGAAAGAAAGGCCTTGTAGGTGGAGGTGTTGACAAGGTTCTTCTTGGTGGAGATGGAGACCTCTTGAACTCTTCTTCCTCTCCTTTCTCTTCCTGGGGATAGACACAAGTATTCAAACATACCTTCTTTTCTTTCTCTAGAAAAATTTTCCTCATGAATCTTCCAAGCTTGGGCTACTAAAATCAGTATATTTGTTTCTTTTGGAGTCACCAGATGTAAAATTTTAAGGCTTCTTAAAATCTAAAATCATAGCAAGTGTACATCAATCCCTACTGTAATAATATGGAGACTTCTTGATCCCACCAGACATGAAAAATTGTTAACATGAAATCACAAAGCACCCCAAATGAGTTCTACATGTCTAACTTTTTAAGGCAAAGTCATTTGGTGTGATTGCATAACATTGAACTTTCCCAAGGTTTAGGACCTTGAAAAATGGGAAAGCTCTCCAGTTGAAGGTTGGTTCCTTATTCCCTGTATTCGAGGTGTATACGTAGAAACTTGTAGAGGATTTGTTCTTAATCCTAATCTAAACTTTACAAAGGAGACAGGGATCGAAAGAATACAGAGATTAAAACAAAGCTAAACTATGAGGTGATGCACTAAAGGAATGATTGAACACTTATTTTTTTAATAGACACAAACCAACAAAATGCATATAATAAACAAGCATAGATAGCCAGATATGTAATGGAAGACTAGATGAAAGAAAAAGAGACAAGAGAGGATCTAAAATCGATCACAGACATGTTTTATTACTCTATAGATTGATACAATCCATTACAAAGTAGCCAAGAGGCAGAAATGTATTACAATTTTAGTGGAAGGCTTGAACCCCATAGATCCCTTTGCTAGAAGGAGGAGGGAGCCTGCAAAACAAAGAATGTCCAACCCTTAACAAATGACCCAAAATTGGCATTTATCGATGAAGCAGAAAAAAAGGAGAGAGAAACGTGGGAAATTGATTTGTAGGTCCAACCACCAACAAGATCCATTAAAATGGCAAGGGCACCTTCACAAATCCATTTTCCAATGTATTCGACCATGCTGGAGAAAAATGGGTGCCATACCACATTAAATTTTGGTGGTTGGATGTCTGTTCTGTGTTTTTCCGTGCTTGGGACTTTTCTTCATTTTTCTTCCATGAGACCTCACCAAAATTCAAAATTGAAGCTTCGATGGTGTAAAGGGTGTCAAAATATTTCCAACGGTATCAAATTCGATGAATTTTTCCACGGAATCAAAAGATATGGCCATTTGAAGCTCTACAACCAAATTAGGGAAAAAATGGTGAAAATTGGGTTCGCGAACCCAAAATTTCCCTTTCCCCTTTTTCCAAAAAAATTGCTGACTTTTTCCTTGGGTGGAGTATCGAGCCATTTTGTAACTTTTACCCCTTAAAACAGTGTCATACTGACACTTGGAATTCTTCGCTTACACCTTTATACTTAGCCAATTTTGAAGCCTTTTCTGTTCACTTTTTGACTTTGTTTCCTCTTATGCGGGATCATGGTTGATCCAATATTTGCACGGGATGAAATATGGATAACAAGTTCTTTTGGAATGATATTTATTTTATGCACTCTTAAAATTGTCAGGGAGTAAATGAGTGCATTTTAATTTCTTATATAGGGTTTTATAGGTATAATTTTGCATTATGTCCGACCCATGAGGAAATTATTGATCCATATAAGGATATCAATTGTGAAAATGACCTTTAGGTTCTTAGGGACAAAACTACCAATTCAAGACCAAACTATTAGACAACTTGGTCTTTGTTTGACGGTCTCATGTCGGGAAGGGAGCGAGGTGCAAGAAAATTTTGGGAACAAAACTTGGATATAAAATATTGTTGTGGAATGATGTAATGAATTGTGTGACCAAGCAATGTAAATGAGGAGAAAAATTCATGCATAGGAATAAGGATAGGAAATTGAGCTCAAAATGTGCGTACAAATAATGATTTAGGGATTAAACCAATATTGACATTATCAAGTGATAAATTACTAAATTTAGGCAATTTCATTTCCCCCTACCCTTTAACCTAGGAAATAATATATTTTTCTCGAAGGAAAAGATACCTAAGTGTGTAAACACATTTTTTCTTGACTTGAAGTGTTTGATTCCCTTTAGTATTAACACAATCTCCATAGTGAAACTTGCAACATAGTGTAGTCAATGTTCATAACAAGAATTGAACTTTAACTTGACTCTAAAAAAGTAACCAAAACCTTGTAAATTGAAATTGTAACTTGCAAATTTAAAAAGGGATTAAAGAAATGAAGGAGTACACTTATTTATCTTGGAAAAGGAGAAGATCCTTGATTAAATTATTAGAGATATGGATTGGAATTGAGTTGTTGGATGATTAAGGTTAACCAATGCCCATTTTATTGATGGATATGTCAAAGGTAATAATTAATTGGGTGTTACATGATACAACACCAAAGAAGGGTGTCATAGGACTTGTTAGTTTCCCCAAAGAACCTTCGAAAAGTGTTTATCCCTCCCAAAAAAATTGATAAGAAATTTTTGCAAGAATTTTTTGTCACCCCAAAAATATTCTACATATAGACCATACCAATGTAGATAGATCTAGTCCCAAATGTGTTAAATAATGAAAAATTCAAAGGGAATGAAGGATACTCATGCCCTCATTATGTGATGTCCCATTTGTATCTAGTATCCAATGCCAAATATATAATAAGGATGCCCATTACCCCATATCATGTACTATAAAGGTGTACAAGATGCAAAAAGTTAAAAGGGAACAAACTGTTTATACCCCTCACATTTTATACCAAAATGTAGTAAAATATTCTCTAAATCATGTCAATTTTCATTGAATTTGTATTATAAACCTATTAAAGTTTATCAGTTCTAAAAATATAAATTTACTATTGATTTAACAAATATTGAATTTGTAAAACCATAGATATTGTAGAGTCAAGTATGATGAATAAATAATAAAGAACATATTTTACGCAAGTAATAAGCTAATGAAAATTGAAACCCTATATACAAGAGAGGGAATAAAATACTTCACTAATTTCGTAATAAATCTTGAAGTGTTATGGATTGGAAAAATGATGAACAAGAGGAGGAGACTATCACAACCACACTCAAAAAAATTCTATAATTAATAGATGAGCCTAGGAGGCGAGGATGCCTAGGCACCAAAGACCCTTTGGTAGGCCGTGATTGCACAAGACCTCGAAAATAATTTTTTTGTGTCGCAAAGTGGTTTATAACCTTCATTGTTGGTCACTTGTATGTCATTGGATGATCACAAAAATTTCCCATAACCTACAAAATAAATGATATCCTACAAAAACCCAAACTACATGAAATCCTAAAAAATAAAGAGTGAACCTACGACCAAGCACTACACTACATATCATACTCCATGTAGTTCTTGTGCATGTGTGTAGAAATCGTTCCCTTTGAAGGCCTTTGCAAGTGTATGTGATATCGGTGATAGATAGTTGTACCAATGTAAATAGATGTGTCGATGGAAAAATGAATTTCCCCTCCCGTATGTGCATGCACAAAATGTAGTATGTTGTCCCTTGAATAAAAACTAGATGGATTCCTTTGATGCTATTAGATGCCTTTGGATGTAACCTTAGGTGATGATAATAGATGCTTAGAGGTTGGTCCTTTATTTAGGTCGAGATAGATTTATATTTATATGATTCACTTGTTTTATTTTTTAATTGACAACTAAAAGGACAACCCCTAAGAAAATAAAATGCCTAAAAGATATAAGAGGCCCAAAAGAGGTGAGTAATATAGAAAGAGGTCAGGGTCACCTAGAAGGATGAGTGTGTCGGGATGCCGACATCCTGGGCGGGTGCTAGTGTCTAGAGTTAAGAAAGATAAAGAAATGAATATCGACTAGGATACGGGGTGTAAAATACCCGAAGGAAGACTAGAAACAAAGCAAAAAGGCTAAAGATAACTAAAACTTACTAGTTTTATCACTTTGGAATGATATGAATAGAATTATGTGATTAGGACATAGAAATGTACCCAAGTGCATGATTTTGTTTCTATATTTTCCATTTTATGTTGTTGAGTGAATACTCAATAACATAAATTAGATAAGAAATGTGTACCTGATAACCATGTATAATGTGATGGAAAAAGTGTGTCAAGAGAAAAGTTAAAGTGGGGAGTGATAAAAATTAAGTGTGGAAGCTAAGAAAGAGGAAGTGACCCTAGGGGTGAAGCATATGAGTTGTACATGTTGTTGTTATTGTTATAGATTGATGAAGGACTTCTTCTTGTTGCGCATTATGCACATACCGAAAAATAAGAGTGAAAGAGTAATCAAAGTCATGTATTATGAAAACTCTATAAAACCATGTAAAAGTATGTAAATGTGAAAAAGTAATAAAATGAAACTATGCACTGATGATCATGAGTGTACAAGCATAGAAAATTTCTTGACTTGGTGTAGAAGAAAGAGTTTTTGGGGGATCTCATGCCAAGTGTAGTTTTTTGGGTGATCTCACTCCAAGAATGAGTTTTTTGGGTGATTTCATGCCAAGTGTAGTTTTTGGGCGATCTCACGTCAAGTGCAAGTTTTTTTTGGTGATCTCATGCCAAGTCAGCTTTTAGGTGATCTCACACCAAGTCCAAGTTTTTGGGGAAATCTAAGCCATGATAGAAAAGTGTTAGGGAGAAATATATAGTGCTATTCTCCATCCATGAGTGTTTCCTAAATTTATACACCATTGTAGATGGTGTGATCCTACTTTATTCCATGTTGTTCCAGTTCAATCCAAGGAAATAGAAAAGGAGATAAAATGTATTCGATTGCTTTGGAAGACTATACATGTAATGTGAAATCTACTTTGTGAACTATTGAAAACTGTGTTGATCTGGGAAAGTGATTATAACTGCCACCTAGTCATAGGAACCCAATAATGTTCAAGAGCACCCGAGCGCTAGTGTCTATATTTAGGTGCTTATGTTTGTGTTGAATTGAGGACCCCAATCAGATTCTAGGCCATTTCTGTAAATATATATTGTTCTTTTTCTTGTAATTTGTAGGCCTGCACTGAAGTTCTAAGCTACTGTATGAGGTGAATGATTCACCCAATGTGTGCCCCCCTCATTTTGAATTCATGTGATATAGGTAGGAGTGTGTGGCCCAAAAAGAGGACTTGATGCCAATCTAAACTATGTATACCCGGTTGGGGAGGGGATGTGCATGGTAGGAACCAAGGCACATACAAACAAGATGGCTAGAAACATGTGTTAGTGCAATCAAAACAAATATGCAAGTAGAATAAAATATACAATAAAGAAATCAAGACGACAAGATAAACCATGAAAAGTAGTTATTAGACATGAGACATCGCTCACAATATTGCAAGACAATCGGAGCCGAAGCAATGAAATGAATAAAGTGTAACAGACAACCATGGTGGCATATAGTCCTATAAAGAAAATGTTGCACATTAATCACCCATTAGCATGCGAGAAAGATATAAAGTATGTCAAAGTGTGTATAGATAAATGGAAAGTAATGTTCTAGTAAGGAGTAGTAAATAATGAAACAATAACATCTATGATGTGTAAGAGGAGTAATTGTAGATGCGCCCAAGAGCCTTAATGGGATTGGTAATAGGTAAAATGTAAAACAGCATTACTACGTATAAATATCTATAGGAATTTTACGTTCAAAACTAAAGACCAAGTGAGCACGCATATGTATATGGAAAAGGTGTAACACCCTCGACAGTTGTTATTTTCCTCCTTTGCATTTCAAGTGTTGACATGTGATTTTTCTTATAAGGATATGTTCTTTTGATTATGGGAAATCATGCTTAATGTGAATAAGTTTTTTCTACTCTTAAGATCCTTTGACTGAACTGGAATGGCTTTCCTGAATCCATTTTTCACTTCTTGTAGGTAAGTTGCAATTTGGTTTATGAGTTGTAAACTTATCTATTTATTTGACTCATCCTTGGATCAATTTCAGTGATCCAAGGAATGTTTTAAATCTGTTCAGATTGAACGAATGGTAAATTGACATTCCATGAATTAAGAGACATATGGACTGAACTTTGTAGATACAAGTTCTTTGATTTTTGTGTGAATGTGTTCCATTCAGTGGTATGTTTTGCTTGGGTCTTTGGAGATCGACCATGGCAGGTCATTGCTGATGTAAATGGAATTGCAGCCTATTCACGACATGGGAGAGATCTGGGATCCTTTAAAGGACTAACCTATGAGATCCTAAGCTAGGTAAAAATATTTCCTACCTAAGCTATGTCATTTGATAGAATTCGATTCTAACCTAAAAGCTTCTAATTCTACTATTTGGTTGATTTACAACCTAACCTAAGCTTGGTGCTAATGGAATTGGAAAGGTTACTAGGTATTAAAATTAACCTAGATCCTAATACTACAAGGTTATATTGTGATCTAACCTAATGCCTAAAACTATTGTATTTTGAATTATTTACCTATGTGGAAACTACCTAAATCTATTTGCTAAAGACCTATGGTGGGGGTTAGTTGTTAGTGTTATATCCTAAGGTATAAATTTTAATCTACCTAAGATCTAACCAATGTAATGTAATCTACCCTAACTATTGGGCATGAAGGGGTACTTAAGTGGTCGCATGTATTTGGGTGACAGTTCCTAAGGCATTTATGATGTTGATAAGGTTATTAAATGTATGCGGTACTACCAGCTTTGGCAGGGACTAGTTGGCTTGGCGGAGGCTTAGGTGGCAGTATCACTAAAGTTAAAAATGCATGTTATTTTGGACTTAGCATTCACCAGAATTGGAAGGTGGTGGCAAGCAAGGATATGTAAGAAAATGGGAGTTAATGGAATTTATTGTTTTTGGTTTTTGAGCTCAAACCACCTTGGAAGGCATGCAAGCAGATTTTTTGGGTCTTTTCACTTTGCATGTGTCGTAATTTTTCTCTACATGTTCTCTGGTTTTTTGAACCAGTAGATTGAATTGCACTTCATGGCTATTTTTGAAGTTTTGGATCTATTTTCATTTCGTGGAATGTATAAGAGGAATTCTGGAAAAGGAATTTGGTTGTTTGATCTTTCGTGGAGAAGAGGTGAAGTAGTGAGCTTGGCTGGAGGTCTTCTTCGATTTGACAGAAACACTATCAGGCATGATAGGCTCTAACTGTTAAAATCTCTTGCTTTCTTCTAAGTGTTTTCATAAAACAACTATGCTCTATTGAGATTTGTACATTGCATGTTCTATCTGGTTATTTGTTTGTTGGGTTTATTAAATCTTGTACTCTTGGTTTCGAATCCATGGCAAAAGTGGTCTGGTTTGAAATATATGTTGTGTTTGTTAAAGCACATGTAGAATGCATGCAAAAATAAACTCTGTAACTCTGCTTGGCTTATTTGGATTTGGTAACCGATGGTTATGGTTTTGTTGAATTTCGTGCCAATGTATTCTTGCTGAGTTCTTAGGAGAACCTTGTGTTCTACCTATTTTTTTGTGGAGTTCGTGATTTGTGTTCTTGAGCTGGTAATGAGCTCGTGCCATTTTTTTATGGAGCTTGTTTTCGAGCTTGGGTTTTCGGTTGAAACTTGTATGGTTTTTGAAAACTATTGATGATGCATGGTACCTTGGTGCTTATATTTATTTCTTGGATAAAAATGGGAATGTGGATAAAGTCGTGTATGGCTTGGTTCTTGAATTTTATTGTTATTGGGTAGTTATTTGTTAAGCCAAAAATTAACGAACATTGAAGGCAATCTTAAGTTAAGGAAGTTCTTCAAGGATTATTTGAATCTGATATTGACAAGAACTTAGGAGTGTTGGATTAGGGTTTGGCAGGGTTGTTGAAAATTATTTTTAATAATCCAAAGTAACTAAACATTAATAATCTCCTAGGAGTATGTACATCTCGATGAGGTTGTTCTGTAGGATGCTAGCACATGCCAACTGCAGGCTATACCTTTAAGAAGATTAGGATCTTCTCAAGGATACAAAGTGGTGCAGTTAACATGTGGCAACACCCTTCTACATTGATCATCAAGATTTACACACTTTTGGACTTGAACTTAGTTTTCCTCTAGGATTGGATGGTAGCATAGTTAGGATAAGGAGTAGCCCTTGAGGACTCAGGGTACATTGGCACGGGATTGACTTAGGTTGACCCAGTATGCCAATATACCTTAAGACTTTGTGAGCCTCTTCCTATCATAACCTATGTTGTTAACCTGAACTAGGGTTAAACCTTGGGCAAGTGGACTGACAAAAGTCAGTAAAGGACATTCTAAATAACAATAGAGTGGGGTGAAGGACATTCTAGATTGATGAGTATGCCATCAAGGAATAAGTAATACGAACAATATGTTAGAAATCTTTGGCCAAAGTATCGCAAGTTGCTTGATTGCGTTGTCCTATGTCACCTAGTCTAAGGATCATGATGCAGATGAATATTGGTAGCAGATATTCAAATAGGTTCCTTAGACAGATCACTCAATACCGTAATGGGGTAAGTGAACCAAGTATACGTAGTATACCGAAAATTATTCAATACTTAATGTTAAACATGAATAGATCGGTAGTTCACCGAGTCATGAAATGAATAGATCGGTAGCTCACCGAGTCATTACAATTGCATATGGTTATCTATTATATGAATGGTTGTTATGGAATGTGTGTTCTAAATTATGTATTTAGAACAAAGAACATTATTCATGCAAAAAAAATTCCCTTGTTTCTAAAGTCTTAAAATGGGAATGTTACATCTTGGTATCAGAGCTGAAGGTTGCAGCTCTTGGACCTATTGTGTCCATAATCTGATAAAAACTTGAATTTTCTTGTAACAGAAAATGGTTAGGACAAGAGGAAATGTTGTGAATAATGCTCCACCTAATGAAGGAGCAGCAACAACCCAAAAACTTGATGAAATCCTTGCTTCCCTGTTGGACACAAGAGATCATTTGGCTATACTTGAACAACAAGTAATGGGTAATGAGGAGGAAGAAGAAGCTGGTAATAACAATCAGCCACCTCTTGAGGACAACCCCAATTTGGGTGTTGATAATAACAATGTTAATGTGCCTGTCCAACCGGAAAACAAAAAGGCAAGGTTGGTAGCTAAACTCACTAATGATATAAAAAGGATAAGTCCACCTAAGTTTGATGGCACCACATTAGGAGATGGAGCTGAGAATTGGCTCAGCAAAATGGAGAAGTACTTTTCAATAAGGAACTTCTTAGAGGAAACCAAAGCTATTTGGGGAGCATATCAGCTTTCCCATGAAGCATCTTCATGGTGGGACAACTGTAAGGCTGAGTTAAATATTGATGAAAATAACATCACTTGGGATCAATTTAAAAGTTACTTTAGGCAACATTGGCTGCCACAACTTTATTATGATCAGAAAATGACTGAATTTCAGAACTTAGCTCAAGGGAAGTTAATTGTAACTGAGTATTGGGAACGGTTTATGAAACTCCTCAAGTATGTACCTCAGTATCAAATTGATGAGAAGTTCAGGATATGGAAATTCATCATGGGATTGAATCCCATTATTGGGGGAGAGGTTGATGTTCACAACCCAACCACTATGGAAGGGGTTGTTGAAAAATTCATAAGGAAAGAACAGAAATTAAAGGCTATTTCTACTCATAAGGAGGAAGTACAGAAGAAAGTTCCAAACTCTTCTTCAGCTTCTCTTGCACCCAAGAAGGGACCATGGAAGAAGTTTGGCAATAAAAGTAAGTTTTCAGCTGGTAATAATAAGAAAACAACAACGAATAAGACTACTGGAAATGCATGGAACAATTTTTCCAAGAATAATAATAACAAAAGAAGTCCTATGGAGGTCAAAATGATAACTTTAAGGCTGGAAATAATTTTGAGTCTAAAAAGGGACCGGTAGGAGGTTGTTATAATTGTGGCAAAGATCATTATGCAAATCAATGTCCTTTGAAGAAGGATGATCATAATTAGTAGCACAAGATACATGTTGTAGTAGCTGACAAGCAAGTTGAAAAGCAAGCTACACCCATAGAAGTTCCTGGTAAGTTATTCGGCATACCTGTAATCGTTTTTTTATATGGGGGCTACTAAATGTTTTATTTCTAGTAAACTTGCTTTGAAACTTAAAAGAAAAGCTAGAAAAATGGATAAATCATGGACTGTACATTATGGTAATAATTCTGTTCATACTTTTAGTATGTGTCTTTTTGGGGCAGTCCTTGACTTACCTAGCTTTTCCACTGAAGTTGATCTTTATGTTGCACCTTTGGGATCTTATGATATAGTCATAGGCGTAAGTTGGTTAGCTGAGCATAAAGAAAAAGTGGACTATTTTGAAAAACATATTAGTTGTTTAGATGACATAAAATAGTAGAGATTCAAGGTGTAAAATGAGAAATTTCAGTTAGGAAATTGTTAGCTATGCAACTTAAAAGGCCAAAAATAAGGGTTGTACCTTATATGCAGTAAAAATTTCAGAATCTGCAGAAGAAAATAGTGATTTCATGGAATGTTATCCATTGTTACGGAACTACAGTGATGTGTTTCCAAAGGAATTACCGAGATTACCACCCAAAAGGGAGTTTGACTTCACAATTGAAATCAAACCAAGTACTGAACCTATTTCCAAGGCACCTTATCGAATGACTACCATAGAATTAGTAGAGCTTAAGGATCAGTTGCAAGAACTTTTTTCTAAGGGTTTGGTTAGACCAAGTGTTTCACCTTGGGGAGCACCATTGATCTTTGTGAAAAAGAAATATGGAACACTTAGATTGTGCATTGATTACAGGATATTAAACAAAGCAACAATCAAGAATAG
Organism: Taxus wallichiana var. yunnanensis; assembly: GCA_018340775.1. Taxonomy (NCBI): domain Eukaryota; kingdom Viridiplantae; phylum Streptophyta; class Pinopsida; order Cupressales; family Taxaceae; genus Taxus; species Taxus wallichiana. Next base: position 97,976,667 of record CM031239.1, on the reverse strand, counting down.
ATACCCACTTCCTAGAATTGATGATCTATTTTATCAGATGCGTGGAGCATCGGTATATTCTAAGATATATCTTTTGTCCTGGAAATCATCAATTACTTAATTAAGGATGATGACATTCATAAAACAACTTTCAAGACAAGGTATGGACATTATGAATTCACGGTTTTACCCTTTGGATTAATGAATGCACCTACAACTTTTATGAACTTAATGACTAATATATTTCAAGAATACTTTGACAAGTTTGTGCTTTTATTCTTAGATGACATTCTCATATATTCTACAAGTATTGTGGAGCATCATGAACACTTGAAAATAGTTTTAGAAATTATGAGAAAGAGATGGTTATATGGTAAGCTATCCAAATGTTCTTTCTATGACACCGAAGTTCACTATTTGGGTCATGTTATAAGTAAAGATGGGATTGTTATAGATCCTTCTAAAATTGTAGCTATAACTCGAGTGGCTGCACCAAAGAATGTACATGAAGTTAGAAGCTTCATGGGCCTTGCTGGTTATTATAGAAAATTTGTTAAGGACTTTTCTAAGGTGGTTGCACCAATAACTTCATTGCAGAAAAAGGATAAGAAATTTGTTTGGAATGATAAATGTGAATCTGCTTTTAAAATTTTGAAAATTCAGTTGACTTCAAAGCACCTATTTTAGTTGTACCTGATCCTAATGGAGACTTTACTGTTGTAATGATGCATCCGGGGAAGGCCTTGGAGGTATTTTGTTACAAAATGATCATGTCATAGCTTATGAAAGTAGAAAAATTAAGTTACATGAGTTGAATTATGCTCCACATGATTTAGAGCTTGTTGCCATAGTTCATGCACTTCAAGTTTGGAGGCATTATCTGCTTGGTAAACCATTTGAGTTGAAAACTGATCATCTTGGGCTGAAGTACATTTTCACTCAGCCAAATCTGAATGCAAGATAGTGAAGGTGGTTAGAGTTTTTGTCTCAATATGATTTTGACATAAGTTACATTAAAGGAAAAGAGAATAGAGTAGTTGATGCTCTAAGTCATAGGAAGCACATTTCTGCTCTTATAACACTAAGAAATTAGTTTAAGGATGAAGTAAAAAGTGTTATGGAATCTGATTCTTACTTTCAGCAAGTAAAAATAGTGCTTGCTATAGATCCAAAAGATGAAAGGTATAAAGGCTTTCACTTTGATAATGAAGGAATCTTATGATATGAAAACAAAGTATACATACCTTTGCTTAATGATTTGAGAAAGAAATTGTTAGCTGAATTTCATGATTCACCTTTTTCTGGACACCCTGGCATTACAAAAATGCTTGCTGATATAAAACAACAATATTTCTAGAAAGGAATGAAAAATGATGTTATTGATTTTGTGACTCATTGTCTTGAATGTCAATGTGTAAAAGTGGAACATATGCACCCAACCGGTTTATTGTATCCTCATAGCATACCGCAGTACAAGTGGCAGGTAATAAGCATGGATTTTGTACAAGGGTTGCCTATGTCAAGAAATAAACATGATGTTATTTTGGTAGTTGTTGATAAACTAATGAAAGTAGCTCATTTTATTGCTAGAAATCTAAAAGATGATTCTCCTGTTTTGGCTAAAATATTTGTACACAAAATTTTCATATTACATGGAGTACATGAGTTAATCGATAGAGATCCTAGAATAACGTCGGGTTTTGGAAAACACTTAATAGGAACTAAACTAAATTTCAGTTCGGTGCATCATCCGAAAGTAGATGGACAGATCGAAAGGGTAAATCAGGTTTTAGAAGATATGTTACTGAGATGTATTGTAAGGATTGGCAAAGTATAAGAGGGAAGAGTATCTTCCATTAGTTGAATTTGCATACAACAATACATATCATGCTTCTCTTAAGATGGCACCTTTCGAGGCACTTTATGGAAGAAAATGCGAACCGCTATTAGTTGGGAGAGAATAGAGGATAGAGAGGTAATTGGACCTGAAATCCTTACGAAAATGGAACAACAAGTTAAAATGATTCGTGAATGCTTGAAAGAAGCAATAGATAGACAAAAGTGTTATGTTGATTTAAAGCGGGTTGATAGGAAATTTGAAAATGGTGAGAAGGTTTTTCTTCAGGTTAAACCGAAAAAGTTATCTATAACTTTTGGCAAGGCTACCAAGTTATCACCTCGTTATGCGGGACCTTTTGAAATAGTTGAAGTAATCAACCCCGTAGCTTATCGTTTAGCACTACCACCTAGTTTGTCAGAATGCATGATATTTTCCATATTTATTTTCTTAAGAAATACGTTTTGATTTATCACATGTGTTAAATTAGAACTTCTTGCAAGCCAAGACCCAGGAATAATCATGGTTAAACCCATTCGAGTGTTGGAAACTCTCCATTGCATTTAATAAATTGAGAAATAAGTCAATGTAAGGTCCAGTGGGACCAGTTTAACGAAGAGAGTGCAACTTGGGAAAATCTAGAGGATATGAAAACTACTTTTCCATTTCTTTTTGAACAGAATTGAATCTGTTGACTGATAAAAAAATTATGATTTTATCTTTATATGACATTAAGTAAGCCAGTTTTGGGCAGATATTTATTTGATTTGAATAAACAGTTATTTAGTGTTGATTTTGGAACTAAAAGGTTTTGGATATATTTGACTTAGGATAAGAGATGTGAATGAATTGATTGTCCTTGATATAAATTGTTAAAAAAAAAAGATAATCATCGGGACGATGATTCTTTTTAGGAGGGAAGCATGTAACACCCTCGACGTTGTTATTTTCCTCCTTTGCATTTCAAGTGTTGACATGTGATTTTCCTTATAAGGATATGTTCTTTTGATTATGGGAAATCATGCTTGATGTGGATAAGTCTTTTCTGCTCTTAAGATCCTTTGACTAAACTGGAATGGCTTTCTTGAATCCATTTTTCACTTCTTGTAGGTAAGTTGCAATCTAGTTTATGAGTTGTAAACTTATCTATTTATCTGACTCATCCTTGGATCAATTTCAGTGATCCAAGGAATGTTTTAAATCTGTTTGATTGAATGAATGGTAAATTGACATTCCATGAATTAAGAGACATATGGACTGAACTTTGTAGATACAAGTTCTTTGATTTTTGTGTGAATGTGTTCCATTCAGTGGTATGTTTTGCTTGGGTCTTTGGAGATCGACCATGGCAGGTCATTGCTGACGTAAATGGAATTACAGCCTATTCACAGCATGGGAGAGATCTGGGATCCTTTAAAGGACTAACCTACGGGATCCTAAGCTAGGTAAAAATATTTCCTACCTAAGCTATGTCATTTGATAGAATTCTGATTCTAACCTAAAAGCTTCTAATTCTACTATTTGGTTGATTTACAACCTAACCTAAGCTTGGTGCTAATGGAATTGGAAAGGTTACTAGGTATTAAAATTAACCTAGATCCTAATACTACAAGGTTATATTGTGATCTAACCTAATGCCTAAAACTATTGTATTTTGAATTATTTACCTATGTGGAAACTACCTAAATATATTTGCTAAAGACCTATGGTGGGTGTTAGTTGTTAGTGTTATATCCTAAGGTATAAATTTTAATCTACCTAAGATCTAACCTATGCAATGTAATCTACCCTAACTATTGGGCATGAAGGGGGACTTAAGTGGTCACATGTATTTGGGTGATGGTTCCTAAGGAATTTATGATGTTGATAAGGTTATTAAATGTATGTGGTACTGCCAACTTTGGTAGGGACTAGTTGGCTTGGCGGAGGCTTAGGTGGCAGTATCACTAAAGTTAAAAATGCATGTTATTTTGGACTTGGCATTCGCTAGAATTGGAAGGCGGTGGAAAGGAAGGATAGGCGGGAAAATGGGAGTTAATGGAATTTATTGTTTTTGGTTTTGAGCTCAAACCACCTTGGAAGGCATGCAAGTGGATTTTTCTTGGGTCGTTTCACTTTGCATGTGTCGTGATTTTTCTCTACATGTTCTCTGGTTTTTCAAACCAACAGATTGAATTGCACTTCATGGCTATTTTTGAAGTTTTGGATCTATTTTCATTTCGTGGAATGTATAAGAGGAATTCGGAAAAGGAATTTGGTTGTTTGATCTTTCGTGGAGAAGAGGTGAAGTAGTGAGCTCAGCTGGAGGTCTTCTTCGATTTGACAGAAACAATATCAGGCATGATAGGCTCTAACTGTTAGAATCTCTTGATTTCTTCTAAGTGTTTTCATAAAACAACTCTACTCTATTGAGATTTGTACATTGCATGTTCTATTTGGTTATTTATTTACCGGGTTTATTAAATCTTGTACTCTTGGTTTGAATCCATGGAAAAAGTGGTCCTGGTTTGAAATATATGTTGTGTTTGTTAAAGCAAATGTAGAATGCATGTAAAAATGAACTCTATAACTCGCTTGGATTATTTTGATTTGGTAATCGACGGTTCCAGTTTTGTTTTACTTTCATGCCCATGTATTCTTCTTTGAGTTCTTAAGAGAACCTTGTGTTCTGCCTATTTTTTTGTGGAGTTCGTGATTTGTGTTCTTGAGCTGGTAATGAGCTCGTGCCCTTTTTATGGAGCTTGTTTTCGAGCTCGGGTTTTTGGTTGAAAATTGTATGGTTTTTGAAAACTATTGATGATGCATGGTACCTTGGTGCTTATATTTATTTCTTGGATAAAAAGGGGACTGTGGCTAAAGCCGTGTATGGCTTGGTTCTTGAATTTTATCTTGCGAAAACTTGATAGTTGTGGAATCCGCTTATAGTTGGGTACCAGTGTTTTATTATCTTGTGATAATGTGGACTGTTGTTTGAAGACCATGAATAACTTGGTACTTGTGTTTTAATTATTGGGTGATATTATGGTTTGTTGTTAAAAACCGCATATATAGCCTGATGCTTTGGCATTTTGTATCTTGAATAATGAGGACTATTAGGAAGTGTATGTTATACACGGCACTCGTATTTTTTTTGGTGTGAGAAGTTGAACTCTTAAAAATGAACTTGCATTCGTGGAGTTGGAATAAGGGCTTGATAAGTTGTAGACTGGTAATAAGAACCATGTTATTCTGAATTGTTATAAATATTTTCATTATAAATTGCCTAGTATAAGGCACTGATGTTTAATCAAACTCATGTTGGGTTATTGCGATGCAAACTGTACAACGAATCATTACATAGTATTGGAATGGTAATCTAACTAGTTGTTGGGTCCTGTGTTTTCTTAGTTGATGATGTAAACTAAAATAGGACCAAGTTATCATCCTAAGCCTAAGAATTATCACTTTGATGCTCATGAACCTTGGTGAGAACTTATGATTCAACATTATGTTCTGATTTATTCTTTAAGAGTCTGTTGCTGAATGTATTTTGATGTATTTGATTTGGTAATGGCATATAAACTAGGTTTACTATTTATTTGAATGGACTACGAACTGAAAATTCTTTTTATAAAGTAAACTAAAAGGGGACATGTTGTTTTTGCCCTAAACCTAAGCATATTCTCTTGGGTTCTCTTGAATCTTTGTGAGAACTTTTGATTGAACCTTGTGTAGAACATATTTTTGATTATGTCGATTTGGTCTTGGCATACAAACTGAGTTTTCTATTTTATTGACAATTGCACATGCAAGAAGAAAACTGGAAGTACGGTTTAGTGGGTTATTTGGTAAACTCTTCCAGAACTTTACTGGAATTATCTTGTTGGTTTATTGTTATTTTTGGGAATCCAATCTGTTTACTCTTGTCGTAATATATTGAAATAGATGGCAAGGTAGTCTTGTCTGGACCGAACTCTTGAGAAATTCTGAGTGTTTGTATCTATTCGGTTTTAACACTTCTTGTTTGGTCCAAGGAAATAATGTTGAGTCTTTAAAATATTAATTGTGATTCTTTTATAACTATAGGTTGTGTAAGAACTTCATGGTTATAACGTACCGATGTAAAAATGGAACTCTTGCATTATTATGGGAAGATTTTAAAGGTAGGTTGCATTAAGTTCTCTTTCCTTGAAGTTGTTCTTTTTCCCTTTCTCGGGGGCTCTTGTATGAACTTGAACTGGTTGTACGAAAAAGGGAAATTATTAATTAAATAGGAAAGAAATGATTGCAAGGTAGAAATATATTCTGTTAGGACTTCTTTTCTAATTTAGTTGGGATAAGATCATTTGCTTGGAACCTTCTGTTAATTATTCTTTTGGGAAAAGACAATCATTACTTGATTAACCTTCTTATACTTATCATTTGACTGAAATGAAATAGAAGGAGAATGATGACTATTTTTTTGAAAAGAAAATGCAAACTTGTTGATTTCCTGTTGATCCATCTTCCTTCTAGGATTTTGTATATGATTCTGTTCTAATGAATATCTTAAATGTTTGAATTTAAAGTAGGAATCTTAAGTAGAAACAGATTAGGTCATGATGTGAACCTGTTTCTACTTAGCGGACATTATGTGATTTGGTATAATGAAATGGTTTCTCTTCTACTTTGCTTGGAAGTTAGATGTTTCATCTTAATGAGAACCATGTTGAAAACACTTCTTTTGTTTCGTAGTAAAGATAAGTGTTGTATTCTATTTTGATAGATTTGGGAAACAATGATATGCGTGGTCTATTGTTAATTAAGTGTAATTGATGGGATCAATTACACTTTAAAAGATCAGTAAGACATATAATATAGATTATATTCTACTCTCCTCTTTTAGAAGTAAGTTGAGATGTATTAATGCTCTTCTTTTCTCGAATGTTATTACTTATGCTTGTTTTATGATATACTAATTGTTCATTAAAGAAGGGTTGTTTTATTAAAACAAATAGTGGAATGAACTTCATTTTAAGGATTAGTGCTTATCATGCTCAATTCTCCGAACTTACTGTGCTAGCAATTTTGCCAGATGGACTTCATAAGTGATAAAAGAAGGTACAAACTTTTATGATGCATTGGCTGATTTAAGTCTGATTTGTTGTGAAGAATTTTGATTTGTTCTTGAGTTGTATTGAAAAGAAAAGTTATATTATTTTTAGAAGGAAGTCTGTTGTTATGCAGTATGCCTAAAATTCATAAGTCTTGTAAATGTATAAGTTTTGAAAATGAATTGAAAGATGAGGATTTACTTGTATTGGTTGTGTAAATTATCTTGTACTTTTGTAAAAAGATGGAATCTTATCTGGTTGATATTCTTCTTATTATTTATATGATTAAATGTGTATTCTTGGATAAGTAATATAAAAGGGGATTAGAGTAATTTCCCTAAAAGGGATGCAACTAAATAAGTTGTAGAATTTAATGTTCTTATCTAAACAATTCAATATAGTAAGGTGATGTGAAATGAACATACAATGAAGACTATAGAATTTGTAAAGGACATAAGGGGTGTGTTAAACCCTAGAACTTAACCATGAAGAGGAAGACTCTTCCTCTCTCATAAAGTTATAAACAAAAAGGAAGATATGAATTCTAATTTTTAGACTTCATTTTAATAAGTCTATTAAGTTATAACCTAGGTGGTGTTACACTTCCTTAAATGGTTAAACCACATTAAATGGAACTTAAGGTGTTGTTGTCCTATTATTGGGTAGCTATTTGTTAAGCCAAAAATTAACAAACATTGAAGGAAATCTTAAGTTAAGGAATTTCTTCAAGGATTATTTGAATCTAATATTGATAAGAACTCATGAGTGTTGGATTAGGGTTTGGCAAGGTTGTTGAAAATTGTTTTTAATAATCAAAGTAACTAAACATTAATAATCTCCTAGGAGTATGTACATCTTGATGAGGTTGTTCTGTAGGATGCTGGCACATGCCAACTATAGGGTTATACCTTTAAGAAGATTAGGATCTTCTCGAGGATACAACAATGCAGTTAACATGTGGCAACACCCTTCTGCATTGATCATCAAGATCTACACACTTTTGGACTTGAACTTAGTTTTCCTCTAGGATTGGATGGTAGCATAGTTAGGATAAGGAGTAGCCCTTGAGGACTCAGGGTACCTTGGCACACGGGATTGACTTAGGTTGACCTAGTATGCCAATATACCCTAAGACTTTGTGAGCCTCTTCCTATCATAACCTATGTTGTTAACCTAAACTAGGGTTAAACCTTGGGCAAGTGGACTAACGAAAGTCAGTAAAGGACATTCTAAATAACAATAGAGTGGGGTGAAGGATGTATTCCAGATTGATGAGTATGCCGTCAAGGAATAAGTAATACGAACAGTATGTTAGAAATATTTGGCCAAAGTATCGCAAGTTACTGATTGCATTGTCCTATGTCACCTAGTCTAAGGATCGTGATGCAGATGAATATTGGTAGCAGATATTCAGATAGGTTCCTTAGACAGATCACTCAATACCTAGAATGGGGTAAGTGAACCAAGTATACGTAGTATACCGAAAAGTATTCAATACTTAATGTTAAACATGAATAGATCGGTAGTTCACCGAGTCATGAAATGAATAGATCGGTAGCTCACCGAGTCATTACAACTGCATATGGTTATTTGTTATATGAATGGTTGTTATGGAATGTGTGTTCTAAATTATGTATTTAGAACAGAGAACATTATTCATGCAAAAAAATCCCTTATTTCTAAAGTCTTAAAATGGGAATGTTACAAAAGGTATTGATATACTAGGTATCCATCTAGCATGGGAAACAAAGTGTACATGTAAATATAAGCAAGAAATAATAAGTTAAATTAATATATGTAATATGATTGAATGAGTTTGATGGAATGGTATGCAATGTGAATGTGAAAATGGGAGGGGCAACATTCCCCCATTGTATGTGTATGATATGAGGTTCATTTATAAAATACCCCTCAACAGTTAATAATGAACCATAGAATAAGAGTGTTTCATCGGGATATGGTTTGAAAATAGATGCTAGAAATATATATCATGAAGTGGAAAATGTAAAGTGTAGAAGAGGTGAGGTTCATTTCATATTTATACCCTCAACAATCGAGTATGAACCATGGAAATAGAGTGTTTCATAGGGTGGTATGATGTGTGAAAATTAAATGCTAGAATGATGTAACATGAAGCAAAAAGAGTGAAATGTGTAGTGTGTGAGGTTCATGACTGTAGGATTCCCTCAACAATCAATTGTTATCCTTATCACAAGAGTGCATCATAGGTTAATGATGATACAAGTTGTGTGTAGGATGAATGAGAAAGATTAGCTATGAATCACAAAGTGTGATAGTAGAAATGAAAGACATTTGATAATGCCAGGAGGGGGGAATAAACATGATGAACCCTAAGTATACAATGATGAGTAAGGTATATAAAAAAAAGTGAAGGGCATGGGTCCTCCACTTGATTCTCATGGAGATAAAGGATTGTGACCATGCTATGATATTAGTGATGAATGAGATAGATGATGTATCGGTGAATGAGACCTATCATATCGTATGCAACCTAGGAAGTGATGAGAACTTATGTGAAGGAGACCGAGGAGGTGACGTACACCTATATGAAGGAGACCAAGGAGGTGATGCACACTTATTTGAAGGAGTTTTCTGAGCGGTGGACCTAAGATAATGATATGGACTAGTGGACTGATGAGACCGAGTAGGTCATGTGTGAATATGAGAGCTAGGACAAGATTGTGCCTTAGACTTGAGAGGTCCAGGGGAACCAGATGTTCTAGCGAGTGCAATGAGCACCTCAAGAAGAGGTTACAAAAACAATATGCATGGAAGAACACCTTTTATGGTGATAACTTTCTTTTGTGAATGAACTTTAGACACAAGTGATTCATGGAAATGATATCTTGAGTGACATAGAGCCAAGGAAGACCTAAGAGCATGTCACACCCTTTGATTAAAGGTGCCACAAAAAATGGAACAAGCATGGTAAGAGGCCCAACTATAACTGGAATCTTGACATAACCATAAGATTTGGGAACTGGATATACAATATGAGAGAGTGGATAGTTGATAGTGACAAGAAGTGCAATAGAGCACACACCCATATGAATCAATGGATCGATCATTGTATTATTGATAATATGAGGTCCAATAGAAGCCTTGATATGTAATGTATCATAAGAGAATGTAGCATGATAATCATGATTAGAAAATGCAATGAATGGTGGAGACACATCAATGTGAACAACTATGAAATCAATATCCCCTAATGAAGGAGGAGGCCTTTGCATGACATGTATGATTCACAAAAGAGTCAATAACTTACTTGTCATGGTGAGGGAGAGGATCATTAAATATTTGAGATTTTTAATTTCATTAACCGAGCGTAGATACCAAAGGCTCGGTGTGCTTGATTTCATTATTGTCTATTAGATCTTGAATGAGATGTTAGAGTTTGAAACAATGATTGGTAGAATGCCCAATGCATTAATGATAGTCACATCTAATTTTTTTGTTATAATTGTGGCTTTTAGGGTGAGATAGATCCAAATTTAGTGGATGAAGAAGTGTAATAAGTTTTCTCTCAATAATTTTAGGTAATACAATGCATGGAGCACAAGAAAATTTTGTGAATGTATGTTTTGGAGGATACCATTAAAGATTTTCAAGAGTAAAGACAATGTTAACAATAGCTTTTGCTTGAGTTGGATTAGTAGATGGATTGAAATTTGATTTGTTTTTAAAGGGGTTAGAAGATGAAGTATGATCATGATATTTAATATTTCCCATAGATAATAGTTTTCTTTTGCGTAACTTGATAGTATGGCATTGTTGATCAAATGATGGAGAGGTCTTAAAGATGAAATTATTTTGCAATGGAGATAAAATACTTTTGAAAAATATATCTTTCAATTCAGATTCCATGGGTACATTAGACATCTTATCTAAGTTGTTCTTATATTGTAAGACATAGTCCTATAGGTGCTCATTAGATCCTTGTTTAATTTGTGCAAGTTGAGCATATGATACCTTATAACTGATATTGATTCAAAAATGAGTGAGAAAAGCATCGACTAAATGCATAACTTATGTTACCAAATGGATAGGTAGATCGTAAAACTAATACATAACATAGTCTTGGAGACTTCTAGGAAATATATTTTCTAGCAAAGTATGATCATCCACATAATCGAGACATGCCACATGAAAATATATAATATGCTCTTGAGGATCACCATGGCCATTGAAGGTAGGAAGCTTAGGGGTGATGAAATTTGGAGGAAGTGGATGTTACGAAATGGCAGGTGCAAAAGGAGTGTGAAGAAGTAAAGTGGAGTTAAGAGATGGAGATGCATGAGAATTATCTGTTGAAGTTTTCGAATTTGAACTTGGAGATCTTGATAGAGAGAGGCTAGGTATTGAGTGCTAGTGGAAGATACTTTCCATGTATGAGAAATAAGAGGCGAGAGTGAAGTGGTTGGTGGGAGTAGGAATAGATACGGGAATAGTAGAAGTAGGTGGAAGGGTGGAATTAGGAGGTTGAGTAGTAATAGGAATGGAAGTGGTAGTAGAAGTAGGAACACTAAGCTCAGCTAGATTGGTGGCTTCCTCATGAGAAATGAATAAGAGTAGATCTAAATCTTGTGGATGTTCTGTAATATGATCATTGTGCTCTTAAAGGAAGGATTTAGTAAATGGTCCATAAGATTGAGCCATGCTAAAAAGATGACAAAATTACTTAGAAGCAAGGTTTGGTTTGAGTGATGGGTTCACCAAATGATTTAATAAATATGAAATTTGTAAAATCCTATATATTTGAGCCATGTATGATAAATAAATTATTAAGTATAAATTTGACACAAGCAATAAGATAATGAAAATTGAAACCCTAAGTGAAAGAGAGGGAATAAAATACTTAGCTGATTTCGTAGTAAATATTGAAGTGTTATGGACTAGAAAAGTGGCGAACATGAGGAAGAGACTCTCACAACCACACTTAGAAAATTTAATAATTCTAGATGATCTGGACTAGGGCGCTGGATTGGGGTGAGCCTATAAAACCTTGAAAACTATATTGTTGTGTCACAAGGTGGTCGCTAACCTTCATTGTTGGTCACATGTATGTCAGTGGATGATTAGAGAATAAACTATAAAACAAATGATATCCTAAAAACCCCAAACTACATCAAATCCTAAAAAATAAAGATGAAAATGAGGATTCAAAATGACCCCAATGGTCACCTGATAGAGTTAGCTTATGACCAAGTGCTACACTACATCTCAGACTCATGTAGTTCTTGTGCATGTGTGTAGAAATGGCACCCTAGGAACCCCTTTTGCAAGTTCACGTGATGACGGGTGATAGCTAGATGTACCAATGTAAATAGATGTGTGGATGGAAAAGTGAACTTCCCCTCCTATGTGTGTATGCAAAAATTACAATAGCTTTTCCCTTGAATGAAAGCTAGATGGATGCCTTTGACACTCTTAGATTCCTTTAGATGCAACCATGATAATAGATGCTTAGAGATTGATCCTTTATTTTTGTCATATAGCTTTGTATTTATATAATTCCCTTTTTTTAATTTCATAATTGACAACTAAAAGGTGACCCATAAGAAAATAAGATGCCCAAAAGAGGCGAGTAATATAGAAAGAGGTTGGGGCACCCAGAAGGATGAGGGTGCTAAGGAACTGGTGTCCTAGCTAGGATCTAGTGGCCAAAGTCGAGAAAGATAAAAAAATGATCAAAGCTGGGATGTAGGGTATAAAATACCATAAATAAGACTAGAAATAAAGCCAAAAGGCCAGCGATAACTTTCAATTACTAGTTTTCTCACTTAGGAATCATATGAATAGTAGTATGTGATTAGGACCTAGAAATGTACCCAAGTGCGTGATTTTGTGTCTACAACTATTGAGAACATCTAGAAAAAAACCATCCATCTTGGACACCAACGCTTGAAAATTTCATTCCTTATCAAAAAAATTATACCTTAAAAATTATAATATTGATTTATATATGTTCATATTCTTTGTGTATTTGTATTCTATTCCATTATGTTTTGTATTTTATATCATGTTTGTGTGCACGAATTGCATAGATTTTTTTGTGATAACCCCACTAAATGACCCCTCTTTTGAGGTTATTGAGGTATGTAGTAGATCTCTCACCTGAAAATAAATTATGTGTGTCCATGTTGGATGGTGAATATAATTAGTGTTAGATAACATTAAGATTTTTATAGGTGGCCACCATAGAGACCCTTCTCTAAAAAAAAGTCTTGGTAGAAAATATGGCATAAAGAGATATCAAACAAACAAACAAACATAGAAACATGCACGTACAATAGTAAATTCCACATATGTTAGTCATAAAAAAGGTAAAGAGAAACATACAAGAGATATACAATTTTTACATATAAACAAGCATGAACAAATGCAATAGAGATGGAAAAAAAGGGACACCAAATTTTCACACACACATAAAAATGCCACAAGCCTACATACATGAAAACAAACATATAAGTAAACAAGTGAATACCATATTAGAAAATATCTTGAAGTCACATATTTCAACATATACTAGTGTTGCACAAAGCACATGCATTAGCCCCATTTTTCAAAATAAATAACATATAGAATAATATAGAAAATGAACATACGATAATGTGAAATAATACTATGTAATTATTTTCACTTGAGATTGCACCCTTGTTCAAGCTTAGGCTCAACACCTCAAGTAAAACATAAAAATACTTTCAAAATATGGGGCAATGATTCTTTTAAGGTCAGTATCTAGGGAAATGTTGGTTCTTTCTACTTTATTCCCACTACAACTAATCTAACTAGCACTATAATATACTACTAACTAGCTCTAATCTAAAAATTCCAAGGCCCCGAGGTTCAAAAAGATAAAAATTTGAATGAAAACTAGGTGATGTAGCAAACTAAAATAGGGTATTAATATAGCTTTAAATGAAATAGAGATAACTTAACATATGAAGTCTTAAATAATGCACATAAGAACTTATAATGAGACAATAAAAATAAGATTAAAAGTTGCAAGAGAAATGAGATAATCATTTTAAACCCTTGTACATCAAAAGGAAAGATCACAACTGTAATAACCATCATGAACTTACTCACTTTGTTATAGATGTCTACAAGCATTAGTTAGAGTTCTCAAAATGGTAGAGCTATCTCCAAACTGTCATAAAAGAATTATTAGTTCATGTAACTACCACGGTCTATAGAGGAGTGAAAAAAGGGGACAAAAGATGCCCAAAAATTAAAATAATCACCCACCAAGCCCAACCATCAAATAACCAATCAACATTTAATGCACATACCAAGTATGGGCATCATATATCTCTTAGATGATGCAAATCAATTCATTCAAGAATGGGGATGCATAAGATGCAATTTAACGTGGGTTGGTGGTACTAATATCATTTGTTTTGATTTGGGTGCCATTTGTTTGAGAAAACAACCCCAAAAAGGACCCAAAGATCTTCCAATAGGTTATCCCTCAATATTTAGCCATATCCTATGAAATTGTTCCTAGCGTGAAGATCTTCTCATGCCCTTTCTATTGATATCACGTGCAAGTGAAATGGTTCTTTGAATCAAAATGTATGAACTAAAAAATTGAATCCCAAAACATGTTGAAAAACCATGATTTGAAAATGGTTATGGACCCTTTGTCCATGTTTAAGGCCCATAATACAATTGATCACGACTCAAAACTAATTTTAATGTATAGACCTCCTCAAGACCTTTTCAATGGTATTATTTTTTATTATTTGGTGACTTCGATCAAAAGATATGAGCATTTAAAGGTCACCATGTCATTCTACACAATTGATGGCCATATGGATTTCAAATTTAGCCTTTGAGTCACCCTTAATTACATGTCAACTCCTCATGGGATCTTGAAGTCTCATCTTTTTTTCATGACCTTCTTGTTCTTTGTTGTGAGTTTCATAGTGTAGTGTGGGGTTTTAGGTTTTCATGGATTTTTAGGTTTGTGTTGATTTTTAGGCTTGAGAAGAATTTTAGTCTCATGCGAGACTTTGAGGATTGTAATATTTTTAGGCTTATATGGATTTTAAGTCTCTGGTGAATTTTAGGATTGCACGAGTTTTTAGGTTCACAAATTTTTTTAGGCTTTTTACTTTTCCATGGTATACTATGTTTGTGGATTTCCAATGTTATGTGGCTTTCTAGTGTTAAGGCCAAAAAGGAAGAAAATGGCTAAGTCCCTTTCAATTTTCTCAAAATATTTAGGAGGTGATAAACTAAGCAAGTTTGGAATAATTTAAGGCCACTTATGTCTAAAATTTGAAGTAAGTTGTCCAAATGAAACACATGTTCTTATTTGACAACATTTTGGTGACCTATAGGGGACACCTACCTGCTAGGCGTAATAAAATATTATCATTCTGTATCAATTGGGCATGGAGTCAACCTATAACTAGAAAATTGATCTTGATTGTTTTGAATCTCAGCTAAAAATCTTTTGATCTATTAAACTTGTCTCGGTTTGAATTATTTACCAAAATCCCTACATGCAACCCAACTGTTAACTCTAGTTTAGATATGAAAAAAATAATTTATTTCCACGCTTGGATCTACATTTGATTTGGATGATCTCAAGGTACTCACTGGGAAAAATAATGCTTGACCCTAGATGATATGAAGAAACATTATTTGTATGAACCTACATGCTTTCCAACCTCTATTAAGATCATCTTGACCCATTTAACCAATAAGAACTATAATAAGTTCCAACTTTACAACACAATAATTATTCATAGAATATGACCATAAAATATTGATGGATTGCATCTCAATTTGTGATAAAAAATAAGGGACATAAGAAGGGATCCTCCAACAAGGAAGCACTAATGACAAAAAAGGTAGGAAAGAAATTAAAATGAATATATACATGGCAAAACATGACCTTCTCAATAAGAGGGTTTAAGATAAATCCCATTAACTAGGATTTGGAGCACCTCCCCATTGATCTTTGATAGTTCAAATGAATGAGTTTTCTTACAAGCAGTAATGATGTATTGACCACTTTATAACACATCCAATTAAGTAATTTCTTCCCGGTTTGAATTTTTTTGCATCCCACTTCAAAACCATGTCTCCTTCTTTGAAGGTATGCATTATGAATTTATTATCAGACCATTTATTTGTCAAAATTTGATGTTATTCCAACTTGATCATGGATGACTACATCAACTATTCAAATTCAACCAATTTTCCCATCCTAACTATTATTTTAGCTTTACCTTCCAATTCCCACAAAGGGATAGTTCCAATGAAGGCAATTCAAGAGATAATGGAAGCCCAAATTATCTGTCATACACAAGAACATAGAGAGAGTTAAATATTGATTTCTTATGTGTGATTCTACCATCCCAAATAAAATTCTTTATATTTTTATTCCACTACCTTTGGTTCATCTCCATTGTCCTTTTCATTATCTTGATCAAGTTCTTGTTGGTTGACTTGGCAAGGCCATTACCTTGAGGGTAATAGTTGGAGGAATTATTTGGATAGGTACCATGTATTTTTAATTGGCATTATCATAAATTATAGTTTGAGGACTCCAAACCTTGTTACAATACCTTCTAAGAAATCTAAAATAACTAACTCAGTTGCTTCTTTGAGTGCCACAACCTCTATCTACCTGGTGAAGTAATTAGTTTCTGTTAGGACCCACTTGTGACTAACAATAGATGTGGGATTCACCATGCCAATGAATTCAAGAACCCATTGAGAGAAGGGTTTATTTTATTATATTTTATGGAGTGGAAGGGTTAAATTTTTCTTACTAGTGAAAAAAATTACACTATTTTCATTTTTGACCCACCTATGTGAATTTTTGAATAATGTGGGCCAAAAGTACCTATCCCTTATGATATTCATATTTGTATCTCTTAGATAAAGATTCCATTAAAGAAACCATCATGGAACTCAATAAGAATTGTATCCACTTTTTCTTCTTCAACACATCTCAATAGGTTATTTTTAAAGAGGAATTCATCCAAAGAATGCATAAGGAATAGTTTTTAGCCTCTAAAACCTTCTTTTACTTTCGTCCAAACCAAAAGGATACTCATGGGTAGACAAGAATATTTCCATATCAGTTTTCCAACTCTTTCCATGAATTATACCTTCTCCCAATTGTTCTTCTTATTCTTCCAAGACATAACAAACTTCTTGATTATCACTAGCATCCACAACAAGTTGTTCACACATCCATTTACCTTTGAATAGATTTGTAGCCTTGATTGTTACATCATACTCCATAATTTTTTCTACCCATCCATCCCTCTTCTCACTAATCTCAACTCCCATGATGAAATCTATAACACTAGGATGAGAGACCAACACTTTAATATAGTTGTTGTATAGTTCCCGCTAGTTTCTCTCTCAATTTTTACTATGTTGACTCATTGTACTTATTTGTCTTGAGACATCAAACACATTATTATTGTGGTTATTTTATTAAGATATATTATTTATCATCACATTATATTTTATATACCAACTTGTCTTGGCAAGATGGTTGTATTTTGGCACATGAGGCCAATTCACAATTATTATTTGAATTTGATGTGATGTTTATGGATCTTGTTGATTTTGAGATTAGCATGTATCATATTTGAATTGTGAAATATGTCATGGATGATTATCATGGTTTCTAATCTCTTGTATGGTGGATGGATGAAATTGTAACTAATTGGTTAACTAGTGTATGATAAATTGATCATTTGAAATGTGAATGATTACTTTATGTAACATATTGTATCAATTAGGTATGATGTTTGAAATTGATTGTGTAGGAAACATGTTCACACAATAGGATAACATGTGGTTTTAGGAGATTCTCCTTTATGTTGTGCAATAGGCCTTATAGGCTGAATTTACCCCTCTTGCTTAGTTTTTGTACCTTTTGCGATGTTTATTGTTTTTATAATTTTGGAAAAGAGAAATAACCCATTAGTATTTTATTATTTTTTATATAGTCCTTATTATCTTACGTTTCTCCCACTTGTGTTTCTTTAGTTTAACCCCTTATTATTTTCTAGTTAAATGGTTTTGAATTTTAAGCTAATCACTTGCCGAGTTGCTTTGGTGGATTTACCTTGTATTTTTATTGTTGATTGAGTTTAGGATCACCTATTATTTGATTGGGTGGGTTCAACACCCCTCTTAAAGGCCACCTCTTCCCCAAAAATTGAATTTGCACAAGAAGTGACTTTTTGCAGGAGTGTGGGGCAAGTAAAGGCTATAGTTACCTTTAAAAGAGTCCCAAGTACCATGCCTATGGTTGGGAAATCTCCTTTCAAGGATCATAACCTAATTACCCAAATTTTGACCTTTTTCCAACCACCTAAATTTATTATTTTTGAACCATGTGTATGCTTTGGGATTGGAGTGCAAGTTGTTCCATGTGGATGCTTGCAAATTTCTTTTTGAATTAATTCATTTATGATTTTGTAAGATTTTATTGGACGTCCTTGGGTGATTTGCATCCTTGGGAGGAGGAGTGACACATTTCACCCTCCTATTAGGTTCAATTTTGGGGATACTTTTCCTTTATTATCCTTAAACTTGGGGTTTTGGGGTTTTTGTTTGATTTTATTTTTGGATACCTTTTGGAGAGGATGATATTGGTTGAGTAGGAGCTTAGATTTTGGGCTTGGAGAGTGATGAGGCCATAAATTATAAGCTGTTTTTCCTTTCAAAAGTTACCTATAAAGTGGATTTAAATGTAATATTTAGAACTTATAGTTTGTTTAAGATAAAATAAATGATATTTATCTTGTTCATTATTTGAAACTCTTTTTATCTATTGTGTTGACTAAATCCTAATTATTATTGGAAAAGAATGCAAAATATTATATATGCAAGACATAAATACAAACATAAGATTTTGCACATGAACAATACCAACTCAAGAAATTTTTTGTATAAGATTTACAGCTATAGAGTTTCATACCATACTATCTCCAAAAATGTACTATAGTTCTATGAGTGGATCCTTAATATAAGTTTCAAGAAAAGTGAAAAATAATTATCAAAAATATCCCCAAACACAAATCTAATTGCATATTCATATTCCTCTCAAAAAATTATACAGGTTCAAAAAATAATCATCTTGATTCAAGTTCATATGAAAAATTTATAGTTTTTAGTCTAACTCCATAGTCTATCAACCTAGCTCCAGAAATTAGTAGTCTAGCTCCGAATTGATAGCCGGCTTCGGAAATGAACATTGTAACTTTGAAATAACTTTAAAATACTTTAGAAAAGTTAAAAATAAAATATGAGAGAGGTTTTTGTCATAACAATGAGTTGAACAAAATTTTCCTTCATTTTTTCTACAGGATTTGCTACTTGAATGAAAACTAACTTTTAGCAAGTGACAGTCCAAAAAATACATATTAGGTCAACACACGAAGTCACATTATTAGATAAATCAAAGTCAAAAGGAAAATGTGAGATAGGTTTTTGTTCATAACAATGAGATGAACAAAAATCTCAAAATTTTCTACAAAATTTATCATTTGCAAGAAAAATGGAGTTTAGTACAACTAGAGTCACATAGTTAACTCCGAGCTTACTAGTTCAGCTCCAACAATGACCACGAGCGAAGCTCGAGTTCTGTAGCTCTAAAATATTGTAAGGGTATTGTTTGAGATGTTAGAGGACAAGATAAAAATAACCTTTTCCATATTTAATTTGATTCTCAACAATAAGTTATGATAATGAATCCATGAATATAACACTCTCAATCTTCTCTCTTAGAATAATGGATCTTCTTCCAAATGATGAGATGGATTTGTTCATATTAGAATAAGGAATCAGCTTAAAATAAGAAATCAATTGAAAAATAATTTATATTGATAAACCTAAAATAAAGAATTAGTTTCAAAATGATTTGTTAAGTTGTTATAGGTGTTGTATTATAGATACAAAACTTCTACTTTGTAAAGAAAAAACACACTATTATTATCAAGAGGATTCAAACCATATTTAGATATGAGTGTTTCAAAATTTCTCATTCCTAATCCTATTATAAAGGTTGAGAAATGACCCACTCAAAATGAGGAAATAAACATATTGTATTGGTATTTCTAGATTAGATTTATTTATGTTTTGTTTTCATTTCTAAACATTTCTTTCATTTTTAGAGTATTGTATAACATGCAACTAATTGGATCCATATAAAACAACTATTTAGTTTTGTTTTATGCAAGTTTCCCCCTTAATGAAACACATTATTTCAATTCCAATAAAGTGTAATTATGTGTTTTCAATTTATGCAAGCATCCTTTCATTTATACAAGTGTTTTTAGTTCCTGTAAATTGTAATTGAATTCTAAAATTAGATAAAGATTATATTTTAATAGAAAGAATTATTAGTTATCTCTCTTATTTTCCCTATTGCATATAGCCTTTGGACACTAATCTAGATTTATATTGATTATTAAATTATGGGGATTGAATACCCTCATCAAAGAGTTTATTTAGACTTGGAACCTTGAAATTATTCTTACATTTGTGAGGTAGGCATCACACCCTTGCCTTTATTTTTATTGTATTGGAATGAAAACTTGTATGATTCTTGTTGAGGTTTTGGTGTTTGAAATTTTATTTTTTTTGTAAATGAGTTGTTATTTTCTTTATCCATCCCCTTTTGGAGTGGATTTTTAATCGGGGAAGAGGGAAAAATCTTCTTTATTTTCCACAAGGATTGATGAACAAGCCTTGTTGGGATTTCTTATTTTTAACTCCCTCCATATGGATTAGTGAGGGAGATACTTTCTCATATGGATTGGGAAATCATCACCCTTCATTTCCAAGGAAACCCCAAGGTTTGATTTTTTTTTTAAACAAGGAGGAACATGAGATATAAGGATTTGATGGTTGTGTGTGTATACGAGTTATTGGAGGAAACTTGTGGAAACCTATATTGTGATTTAATTGGATATGTTTAGATTTGTAATGTCTCTCTTTTCCCCATTTAGAAAATAAATATAGAGACTTCCTAGAGTGAATTTTATGTTGTTACAAAATTGTTTTTGGTGGTCTTGGTTGGTTGTTTATTTTAGTCTTTACCCTTTCATTTTTGCTCAAATGGAGGCTTGCATACTCCTCCCTCCAATCATGCTCTCCATTTGTTTGGTTTCAACATATAATAATTCCAATTGATTGCATGGTAAAGTAAGCCTTCTCTTGTGGATATGGATACTTATTTGGTGGAGCTGGAGCTTGGAAAAATGGGAGTTTTGGGAGCTTGTTTCTAGTTTGTATATTGTAAAATCAAAGAAAAATTGGGCATGTTGTTCCCACTTATGGGAGGATTATAAAATTACATGTTAATTTTCTCGTAATCTTGTAATTTCAAATGAGGAAATTAGTTTAGTTAGTTTTATTAATATTTTGAAATAGAATGAAACAAAATATGTAAATATTGCATTTCGTAATGATAAAATTTGGTAAATTGGTACAATAAGAAAATATTTCATTCACTATTGTTGTATAAAAAAATATCGATTTAGTTAAGATCATTAAAAAACTTATCAAAATATAGTTTTGAAATTAAAATTGGTATTTAAAATGTCATTGTTGGGCTTGTTTAAATTTTCCTTTATCCATACTAGATTGTTGAATGGAAATTGGTTAAAATCGGGAAAATAAAATTATAATCCGTTGCATTTAAATGGTTAAAAAGAAACTTGTTTTTTGTTTATCCCTCTTCAAATTTTACCTTATTATCTTATTGATTTAAAAAATAATGGACTCTTAGTTTATCTATTTAGCTCTATCTCTTGTTTAATTACAAAGAAAAATAAAACTCATCATTTCAAGGAGGGAATTGTAATATATATATCTAATATGTTTTAAAAATAAAATAAGGGAATAAATATAATATATATATTTCCTTTTTAAAAAGTGTAAGATGATTACACACATATACCTTTATATATGTTTTGTTTAAGATGGGTATATATACATGTATATGTATATGTGTACACACACACACACACACACACACACACACACACACACATATATTTGTGTGTGGATGTATATGTATATGTATATAAAGTGTTTTGTTTTATTTTAAAAAAATACTATCAAGGGAAGGAAGTTAGGATGATCTCGACCCCTCCCCTTTGTTTGATGGGCTTGGCCCGTATTGGGTCACATACCCCCAAACTATTGTTGACCACCACATGGCCCTTTCTACACATACACATAGGACTTACGACCTCCCCAAACTCGACTTCCACTTCAACACATGTGCACACACACACATAAACACACAACCACTAGCCTTCAATATCGTGTGTGTGTGTGTGTGTGTGTGTGTGTGTGTGTGTGTGTGTGTGTGTGTGTGTGTGTGTGTGTGTGTGTGTGGGTGTGTGTATGTTTGTATGTATGTATGTATATATATACACATACACATTCCTCCTTAAGAAACCTTAATGTGGGTATTTTAAAATAAAATAGGTAATCGAAGGACCCTTGGTCTATTGGTGAAATTAACTGGCTTGGAATAAGCCCAATGGGTATCAAGTCTTTCGAGTGCACGGCCTCAAGATATCTAACACACAGAGAGTCGAAATGGTTGAGGTCGGTATCATTCCTGGGTGACTTTGATGGAATGGATGCCCCTTACTCGTAGCTGCTTAAGCTAAAGGTGATCATTGGTGTAGTTATATATTTACTCATAACTATAAATCTACTATATGCTTCCTCCGAAGTATGAGCAGAGATCTTGACAATCTATGTAATCTAGTGCCCAATTGAGTGCACTTCTCAATAAAAATAAATAAAAAATAAAATAGGTAGAAGAAAAATAAAAATGAAATATAATAGGATGGGTAATTCCAAGGACAAACATTATTTCACCATTTCTGATCTCAAATCTATATACAACTTCTTGGAACAACATGTTAAGAGTGTTTACATGCTCAATGATATTCCAGCAGCTATTTGGGAGGAAGAATCACTGCGAGACCTTGTCTTTTCCCAGCTGGATAAAACTGACCCCTCTAACATTACAACCATGTCACTCTTTGGTTCTCTACAGTTTGTGAGGGCTAAAGTTGACAAAGCATCTAAGAAGTGATCCACATATTGACTGGTAAGTTGTTTTATGTTTTCTCGCATTTTTGCGTTTTGCTCCTTTTTGCCTCTATTGTGTAGTTTTTAACTCTGCTAGGATTTATTATAATATCTTGATGTTGATAATAATTTAAGTCATTTAATGGAATATATGGCTTCGAGCCTTTTTGTAGTAGGGAATATTCCCTTCAAAACTATTTGCCAATAATAATTAAAAAAGTAAAATAAATAAATATGAGCCTCCATCGAATCCTTCTCCACACTGCAACCAAAAAAAAAAAAATGAGGAGGAAAAGAGAAAAGGAAGTATATTATCAAATCATAAAAATGAATTAGGGATTTTAAAAGAAAAAAGAAAATCCTAGAGATCAAGGGATGGAATCCCTTTGATCAAAGGGCTCATATCCAACATAGGTTTAGTACTTTACCAATTTAGGGAAAATAGGGCTGACTTAGAGGAGAGTGGAATTGGTAGGTAGACAAGTAGGATCCCTTTTGATTGGGGTGAATAATAATAATTTAAATTCACTTTTTCTTATTTATGGGTGCAAAGGGAATGGGTACATTTGGATGGGGCCAATGGGACTCACATCTAACTTAATTAGTTAACCTTTATCTATTATTTTCTTCCCTTATGAAAGTAATCCCCTTGGTGGGGAAAATCGTAGTAACCTCAATTGATTAAATAATGTTATGGATTATTTCTAAAACTCCTTAATTAAATCATTAACATGGAACAATTAAAAAATAATAAGTATTTTTAAAAACTCCAATTTTACGGGTTATCGAATGGAAATTTTGGGACAAATTTTAAGGGCACAACTTGTTGCAAAACATATGCTTAAATTTTTTGAGGGATTCCATGATAGAAAAAACTTAATTTTCCATGTGATTATATCTCAGCTCATAATCCTTCATTGTTTGTATAAAAATGGCAACTAGCTTCTCTAAAATTTCATGATTTTTTTGAGTAAAAATAACAATAACATTGTTTTCGCCCCATATGCATGCAAGATGAAGTCTTTCCCATAATTTAGGTGAACGAGGGCGGGGGCTTGAGAAATAACTTCCTTGAGCTTGCTGAATTTCTCTTTACTTTCCTTAGTCTACTTAAAGGCAACATATTTTTGAGAATCAGTGTGATATACCATCTTATTTATAAATTTAGGAATGAATTTCCTCACAAAATTAATATTTTCTAGGGAAGTCCGTAGTGTTTTCTTATGCGATGGAAAAGAGAAATAAATGATGGATGTGATTATGTCTAAATCAATAAATATACCATATTTTGATACCATATGACCCAAAAGTTTTCCTTTTTGTACAAAAAATATGCACTTCTTTGGGTTGAGTGAGACTCCAAACCTTTTACACCTCTGTAATACTTGTTCTAGGTGTTGCATATGATCCTCTCCTTGTTTTGAAAATATTGTAATGTCATCAAGATAGATAAGGATGAACTTTTTGATTAAACCTTTGAAAGTTACATCCATGGACCTTTAAAAAGTGGCTCCAACATTAGTTAAAACAAATTACATCTTTCCATAAGTAAATTCCCCCACTTGGTTGTGAAATTTGTTGATGAAGTCATTCCTCACATTTACACACATCCAACCATGTTAGGAAAAAGAATTCAATCACGTTCTCTCAAACTTTGTAAATTAAGGATCTTAACCCAATCTAATAGGATAGAACTTATAAATTATACTCAATTTTCAGCATAGGTGATTTATGGTACTATCCTACTTCTATACCCTACTCTAATGTTCATACAACAAGAAAATAGATTTCATTTCTTGGAAACAACTCTCATCATTCTCCAAGACTTCCCTAAACTTCTCTCTTTACCTCTCCATTTTTTTAAATTTCTTTTTTGGCTTGATGTCATTAAGGACCTTATTTACTCATTCACCCTATTGAATCACTTCCAATCAGAGTTAGAATAATCACTAAAAGGTTATAAAATCCTCATAAGATCAACTCGTACTAAACTTGCAAAAATTTCTCCTTCATGTTCTAAAGAACTATATGTTTGAAAGGTGCATGGTTAGATGATCTGAAAATCAAATTTAACTAGCAATTGTGCACACACACAACTTTGCTTTGTATTGATTTTCGATGTAAAAATTGAGCATTATATCCTTTTGTATTTTTAATAAAAGAATTAAAACTACAAGTATTGTGCAAAAATATAGAGAAATGAAGAGAATTCACCAGCAATTTGACACAAAGTGTGATAACAAAGTTTGGTGCTTGAGGCCTACATCTCCGGGTCCGGTTGAATGGGACCGATCTATTAAAATCTTGAAAATAATTATTTATAAATAATTCTACAAAATTATAACCTTCTCACAGTCTTTCTCTATCAAAAATAATAGGGGTTGTTTTTACTTCTCCTCAAAATTCCACTCCTAGCTCAAGTTATGAGCATTTCAATAATTTACACAGTCCTCAATGCCTGTACATGTACAAAATAGCTCCTTTTATAATGTTTCCCAAGTAGTGGCATGGTGGTTAAGACCCATATATTTTACCACGGAGATCAAGGTTAGAATCCCCTTATCTCCATCTCCTTAGGCGCATATCATGGGATTTATCCCACATTTGAAGCTGGAGGGTGAGTTAGGTGCTTTATAAGGCTTATTTCCCACACATGTAGGTGGATATATGAGCCATTGACCATTCAAACCTGTTTGGGTGCCAAAAAGGGCACTTGGGTATGTGTTGGCATTATTTTAGGTGCCTTATTCAATAATCCTTATGGAGGTTTAGCAAATAAAATGTGTGGAATATGGTTTAGTAAGTAAAATGCATGGAATATGGAGGTTTAGATAAAATGTGTGGAATATGGAGGTTATTTAATTGCATAGTTTAAATGGCATATCAATTAGTCCCACATGCATAGAAAAAATGCAATTAGAGGCATATATATACACAAGTTGGTATAATGATAATATGAGAAGGAGGCCAAGACACCCCTCCATAATCAAGTGTGTCGAACCTGGCTGAGGGCCCCAGCCAGTAAATAACGGGGTCCATTTGTCCATGAATGAGTGTCCAAGACCGGCATTCCAAAAACCACTTTTAGTTCGTCACACAAATTTTCCACATGTCGCAATATGATTGAAACACTTGGTGAGTGTGCACACGTCCAACTTGCACAAAACTCCAAATTTTTCCAGTTGCCCGAAAATTTTAGTGGGCTATAACTTTTGCAAATGAGCTCTGTTTCCTACAAACAAGATATCAACGGAATCATTTAATTTTTCTCCACACTTTAAAAATGACTACAACTTATTCTGAGAATATCTTAGATCGGTGTTTCTCTATGAGGATCCTTTGGATCATTCCTCCCCACTGAGAAACATTTGGACCCCAAAGTCAACATAATTGGTGAATAGGTGAGGGTATTTCTCCCTTACCTTTCCGGTTTCCATCCATTTAGCCTTGTTCAGATGCATTCCTTTGAACCCAACACGAAGATACTCAATATCACCCCTTCGCGAAGTTGTTACTTTCCTGTCTAAAATGATGTCTTCTTGTAACTCATCAAGATACTCAGGAGCAAAATCATCAATGGAAGGCATCATGTTAGCATCATCATGATCAACAATCATAGGTGGTTCATACAATCTTAAATTCTCAACATTTACAACTGAGTAGATTTGCATATATGGAGGTAAATCCAACCAAAAAGCGTTGTTACCAATTTTTTCCAATATTTGGAATGGACCATACCATATAGGTTTCAATTTTTTACCTTCACTTATCAGTCTTTCCTTGCTGATGTGAAGCCAAACTAAATCACCAACTTTGAACTTGTGATCAGTTCTATGTTTATCATGCCTAGCTTTGTACTTAGCTTGACTTTTCTCCAATTGTTCATGGACATATTGATGAACCTATTCTATTCTCTGCATAAATCTTTTAGCCTTGTCAGAATCACTTGAACCATTAACAACAGTTTCATGTCCATAATATACATCTAATGGAGAATTAGGTAGATATCCATAACAAGTCTCAAATGGATACTTCAAAGTAGAAGAATGTAAGGCACGATTATAAGCATGTTGCACATAATATAGATGTTCATCCCATAACTTAGGATGTTTGCCACAATAGCCCCTAAGCAAATGTACTATTGTGCGGTTTACAACCTCCATTTGACCATCGGTTTGTGGATGAAAAGTAGTGCTCTTTTTCAGTTTTGTGTCCATTAACCCCCACAATGTTGACCAAAATTCCCCAAGAAATCTAGAATCCCGATCAGATATAATTGAAGTAGGTAAACCAAAATGAACCCAAACAAACTGAAAAAACAAATGTGCAGTTCCCTCACCAGTTATTTGTTTAGTACATGGAACCAACACACACATTTTGCTAAATTTGTCCACTACCACATATAAGTAATCATGTTTCTTCCATGTCATGGGCAAGCCTCCTAAAAATTCTATGGAAACACTTTCCCAAGGCCTTGTTGGAATAGGAAGAGGATTGTAAAGTCCTAATTTCTCACATTTACTCGGCTTGCTTGTGGCATAAAGAACACATCCCTTAATATACTTGTTTACATGTTCATGCATTCTAGGCCAATAACAATATTTCTGTAAATGTGCAACTATATTACTAACACCAAAATGCCCTAAAATAAGAGAAGTATGTGCTTCCCTAATCATATGCAGACATTCATTTTCTAGAATACAAAGTTTACGAATGATAGAACAATCCTTCATGCAAATGATAATATTTTTCTCCTACGTGTTTCCCACTTACTAGATCCCCATACACTTCTCTAAAATCAACATCATTTACATATTGTTCCTTGTAACTAACATTAGCCAAAGAACTATGCTACAAAAGAATAGATGTTACTACCAGCGATGGTCTAGATAACATGTCACCAACCTTGTTTTGAATGCCTTTTTATACCTGATTATAAGATGAAATTGTTGCAAAAATCCCATCCACCGAAATGTCTAGATTGCTGCAATTTGGTTTGTGTTTGTAATCTTGAAGTGGTTGATGGTCAGTTGTATAATTGTTTCTTTTCCCATTAAAAATGCTTCCACTTTTTAACACTTTGAACCAAATCATACAACTCTTTATCATAAGTTGGATAGTTTCTTACCGCACTTGTAAACGTTTTGAATATTAACACATTGGTCGTTTGTTCTACATCAAAACTACCCCCATTGTGTAGTCACTAGCATCTGTCTCAATCTCAAATGAATGTTGTAAATCTGGAAGTGCCAAGATCAGAGTAGTACTTATCTTCTCTTTCAGTGTATCAAAGGTTGTCTAATGTTTTCCTCCCCACTGAAAGACCTGTTTAATACTTGTCAAAGCATGCAAAGGAGGTGCAATATATGAGAAGTTAGCAATAAATTTTCTCCAGTACTAAACTACACCTAGAAAACTCCTAACTTCCGTCACATTAGTGGGTCTAGGCCATTTCACAATAACCTCTATTTTTGCAGGATCAATTCTCAATTCTCCATTTCCTACAATATAACCCAAGTAAATTAAAGATGTTTTTCCAAATTCACATTTTTACATCTTCAAATACAATTTCTCTTTCCTTAGTGCATCTAAGACTTTCTGTATGTGCTTAACATGTTCATCCCATGACTTACTGAAAATAAGAATATCATCTAAGTAGACAATAACAAAATTATCAATGAATGGTCTAAATATTTCATTCATAACTCTCATGAATGTTGTTGGTGCATTGCACAAACCAAAAGGCATCACTAACCATTCAAACAATCCCTGTTTCGTTTTAAAAGTAGTTTTCCAAACATCACCTTCTGCAATTCTTACTTGGTGATAACCACTTCTTAAGTCTAACTTAGTGAAATAAATTGCATTTTTAATTGATCTAGTAAATCATCTATTCTAGGAAGAGGGTAACGATTCTTTATAGTAATCTTGTTTAAAGCACGGAAATCAACACACATTCGCCAAGTTCCATCCTTCTTAGGAACCAATATATTTTGCGAACCACATGGGGATGTACTTGGATGAATTATACCTTGAGCCAAAAGTTACATTACCTGTCTCTTGATTTTCTCTTTCTCTACTCTGAAAACCTGTACATTCTGATATTGGGAAGAGGTGCATCCTGAAGCAACTATATCTCGTGTTGAACCCCTCTTTTGGGAGGTAGACCTTGTGGATCCTGAAAAATATCATCAAAATGAGAAACAATTTTTACCAATTCATCCTCATGTTTCAGATCGCAAGTCTCAAAAGCCATCTAGTGTTCTTTTTCTTTGGCTTTGACCACCATGAGCAAAAAACTTTTCTTGAGTTTACAAGCCTTTTCATTTGACCTGCAGTTACCAAGGATAGATTATTCTTTTCATGGTGAGCTCTAACAATAAACTCAATTCCATCCTTTACAAGAAAATATTTATTTTCTTCCCTATAGAAGATTGCTTTATGATCATACAAATAAGGACTTCCCAAAACCACCCCACAAATATCCAAAGGAACTACATCTAATTCAACCTCATCTATAAACTTTTCTGTAATGGAAAATCTGAAAGTACAAGTTTTAGTTACCTGTAGTTTTGCATCATCACAAACCCAACCCAAAGGATAAGGCTTAGGATGTGGTTTAGTTTTGAGTCCTAATTTCTTAACAACCTCCTCAAAAATTAGATTAGCTTGAGATCCACTATCAAAAAGAGTATCAATTTTCGTATACTTTGAAATTACTCTAATGTGGAAAAGCTCATTCCTTTTCTTATCATCATGTATAGTTTGTTTACTAGAAGAAGATGCAACATTTGTAGTACTATTGTTGGAAATTGAAAGAGTTGATTTACCTTGAAAACTCATAGCTGTGATTTTGGTTTCATTACCTGAATCAGAACCAAGATCATGCACTACAATGTTTTTTTCTTTTCTTTTCCTTTCTTAACCATCTATTTAGGCTTCTTTTCAGGATATAATTTCCAACATTTAGACTCATCATGGTTTTTTTACAATGATTACAAAATGGTTTTTCATCTTCCTTCTTAATAGTAGAGTTTGTTTTATGCTTACCCTTTCCTTTTCCTTGTTCTTTTGAACCTTTTCCTTCAAATTACTTGTTATTTTGATTAAAAGAAGAGAAAGAGGACTCCTTTGTCATTTTCCCTTGTGCTTCCAAATGGGTTGCTTGAACACATCATTGCATCAATATTAGTAGGACCTAAAACAAGTATCATATGCCTTAGATAACTATGCAATCCACTAATATATTTGAGCAGTGTTTCTTTTGTGTTTAGAGAAATTCCCAGAATTAGAGCCCTTTTCCTAAATTCTGTGTGTATTCTTGAACACTTTGTCCCTTAGTTTGTCTTAATGTTTTCCAATCCATCATAGCTTGTTGCTTATAACCAAGAGGATAAAATTGTTGCCTAAGATTTGAAACAAATTCAAACCAAGAAGTGATTTCTTTACCTTTGGTTTCTTCCACTTCTTGAAGCTTACTCTCCCACCAAATGAGTGTTGTGCCACCCATCCGAAGAGTTGCCAAATGAATCTTTGCTTCATCATCAACAATTCTTTGAACCCTACAATATACTTCTATCTACTTGACCCAATTATCCAACTTCTCTACATTTAGCTCTCCAGTATACATAGGAAATTCAAACTTGATATCTAACTTTAATGAAGGAAAATCAGATTTTAAAGGGTCTCTTTTAGGAATATCAGAATTAGAGCTTTCTTCTTTCTTACCTTCTCTAGTTCCCTTTTCCCTTTGTCTATCTTGGTACATTTCTTCCACCATTTCCTTCATCTGTAGGAATGATTGACAAAAGTTTTCTTCCTCTTGATCTGCCATTGTAGGACTTTGAGATCATCTGGTACCAATTTTGGGATCTCCTTCAACTAACTCTCCTTCACCCTTCTTAGATCGAGACCTTGCTAACATCCAAAAGACAACATGTAATCCAAAAATAGTTAATCTGAACCAAAAATCAGTCAAAACCAGCTCTAATACCAATGATCTGAAAATCAATTTTAACTAGCAATTATGCACACACAAAACTTTGCTTTGTATTGATTTTCGATGTAAAAATTGAGCATTATATCCTTTTGTATTTTTAATAAAATAATTAAAACTGCAATTACTGTGCAAAATTATAGAGAAATGAAGAGAATTCACCAGCAATTTGACACAAAGCGTGATAATGGAGTTCAGCACTTGAGGCCTACATCTCTATGTCCGGTTGAATGGGACCGATCTATTAAAATATTGAAAATAATTCTTTACAAAGAATTCTACAAAATTATGACCTTCTCACAATCTTCCTCTATCTAAATAAGAAGGGTTTCTTTTTACTTCTCCTCAAAATTTCACTCATAGCTCAAGTTATGAGCATTTCAATAAATTACACAGACCCGAATGCTGTATACATGTACAAAATAGCTCCTTTTATAATGTTTCCCAAGTAGTGGCACAAGGTGGTCAAGACCCATATCTTTTACCATGGAGATCAAGGTTCAAATCCCCTTATCTCCATCTCCTTAGGCACATATCATGGGATTTATCCCACATTTGAAGCTGGAGGGTGAGTTAGGCACTTTATAAGGCTTATTTCCCATGCATGTAGGTGGCTATATGAGCCATTGACCATTCAAACCTGTTTGGGTGCCAAAAAGGGCACTTGGGTATGTGTTGGCATTGTTTTAGGTGCCTTATTCAATAATTCTTATGGAGTTTTAGCAAATAAAATGCGTGGAATATGGTTTAGCAAGTAAAATGCATGGAATATGGAGGTTTAGATAAAATGTGTGGAATATGGAGGTTATTTAATTGCATAGTTTAAATGGCATATCAATTAGTCCCACATGCATAGCAAAAATGCAATTAGAGGCATATATATACACAAGTTGGTATAATGATAATATGAGAAGGAGGCCAAGACACCCCTCCATAATCAAGTGTGTCAAACCTAGCTGAGGGCCCCCAGCCAGTAAATAGTGGGGTCCATTTGTCCACGAACGAGTGTCCAAGACCGGCGTTCCAAAACCACTTTTATTTCGTCACACAAATTTTCCACGTCACAATATGATTGAAACACTTGGTGAGTGTGCACACGTCCAACCTGCAAAAAACTCCAAATTTTGCTAGTTGCCGAAAATTTCAGTGGGCTATAACTTTTGTAAACGAGCTTTGTTTCTTGCAAACAAGATATCGACGGAATCGTATAATTTTTCTCCACGCTTTAAAAATGACTGCAACTTATTTTGAGAATATCTTAGATCGATGTTTCTCTGTGAGGATCCTCTAGATCATTAGAGTATTATAAAGATACCTATAATAATATGAAATCTTCCTTATATGCCTTTCAACATCCATGTGGTTCACGTAAAATATTATGTTTCAACTCCTTTTGCTTCACTCTCAAACCTTACCTTACTTTCCTAGGCCCCTATGTAATTTTAGCCCTATCAACATGCAAAGTAAGTCATAACTTCCTTTTAGAAAACTTTATGGAAATTTGATGGTAGATTACAACACCCATTACCAAGTTTCATTTGTTTGGTGAATCTCAAGAGAAAAATCAGGGTCTCAATTAGCCTTCCTTTGTAAATGAGGCCTCTATTATTAGGTGCGGGACTATGTATACCAATCAAGATAGCCAACTATCATCAATATATCTAAAATCCTTCAATGAATTATTAAAAATCCTTCAAAATCTCATTTATGACTAAGGGTTATTTCTTCCAATTTTGAGGGAAATTTTTCATGTTTAGACATTTTTATCTCCCTTTTCCTCTTAAACCCTAACTATGCATACAATGGAGCACGAGAACATGATTTTTGCAATAAATTTCACTAATTATCGATTAAAGGAACTAAATTTCTTCAAGAAGTCTATTTCGACTTGATGCACATTATTTTTTTAGCATTATAGTAAATAAATTCCTTAACTCCTTGATCTCTTACTTACTCCTCCTCAATTTGAACTATGTCTTGTTATCAAACCCGGGAATCAAAAGACCCTTGTATCCTTCTACCTATTTGTTACCAAAACTTAACATTTATTCTTGAGGGCTAGATATGCATTCTCAACATGTTTGGGTTAGCAAGGAAGGTTATTAAGACATTTATCATTGATTTCACTATTGATGGATCTTGTACAAGTTATTAGGTTAAGATGGTCAAACCCTCAACCACGAAGATGGATTCTGAGTCTTTCTTATAAAGAGCATATGATATTAAAATTTCACATGCATTTATACAAATATCCTCGAGACCATTTAGTATATGCAATTCAATACTTAATCACAAAGACACTAATCCCATTCCAATTACATTTACAATCACAATCCCATGTTCTTTAGTGCACTCCAACATCTAACAAGAAATATCATTTAAGGGCTACTAGTAAACCTTGAAGACAATTTAAAACTATGAAAGTAACAATCTCACCCTTCTTTCTTGGTGAATCACCTTTATTTATCTCTATACTCCTTTATCATAGCCACCTTTAAGAAGACACTAGGAGAAAATATAGTTTTGAGCAAGACCATAAGTTTCCTCTACAAAAGAACATAATTCAATATTCATAGTCACACCAACTTAAGGAATTTTTATTCATGTACCATTTTACAAACATAGAATATAAGATCTAAGGATTACAACCATTCAAGAATGCAAACATGTGGGAATCTTAGATCACAAGCAAAAAAATCGAAACTCAATTTTTCCTCCAATCTTCCTCTTGAAACATTACAATTTTGATTCTCATCTAGATGGAATGAGATGATTCAGTTACATTTGATCATTTATAGGTCTTTCAACCAGATAATACTAACTACATTCCCTTAAACTCTTGATCACATGATTACACTTGACCATTCATTAAGAGCTTAACACTATTTATGACTTCTAACACAAAATTAGACCTAAACACCCTTATTAGACCTCATTTCATCCTTTTTCAAACTTGTTTGCTCTAATATTACCTCTAAAACACCTAAATTAAGCCGACTTACATAGTCTAACCAAAATAGGCCTCTAATATTTCAAACTTAAACTTTGGAGGGAAAGTAAAAATTTAAAATTTTGAATATCCTAGACCTCAACTAGAACACATAACTAACATTTAATGACCTCAAGACCTATGACCATACCGATAAAAAAAAATTGATGACATTTTGACTTATTTACAAGGATGGAGTTGATGCTCCTGCATCATACTCCAAGGGTAAGAAAGTTTAAGCCCCACTATTTTCTTTTCTTCTTCTTTTTCCAATTTCTTTGTGTCTTCATCCTTGCTCTGATATGATCTTTACCTTCATCCTCCTCTATCTACATTGATCCCATCTTAATCTTTTCTTTTTCTTCATGGTTATCTTCATCTTTCATGAACGATGTATGTTACTTCATATGTTTCTTCTTCTTTTTCATCCCTCATATCTTCCTCTTGCTTTTTTGCTGCTACTCTTTTCGAGTTTATATTCTTCATCATACACCTCTTCCTCTTCTATTGCACTATTTCTTCTTACCTCTTGCTTCTTTAATCTCTTCTTCCATATTATTGTTGTGAGATTCTATATGCTTCTCTTCCTTCATCTTGGAATTTATTTCCAAATCTTTCCCACATGATTTCACTGTGTTTATAGCATGCTCCAAAGCTATTATCTTTGTTTGCAATTTATCCCAAATTTTGTAAACAAATAATCTCTCCAGTTCATTCATCTCTTCTTGTTCTTGGCTTGCTTTCCTTTGCTTGCATATTCTATCTCAATCTCATTCTTTATACCTGAAAACACATAGATGCACACATTGTTAGATTTAAAATCTTAAGGTTCTGCTACCCCTATAATATCTTCCCTTATTTTCATCACTTCACTTTGTTCCTTCTTGAAATCTGCTTCCTTTATCTCTCGAATACCAACTGTCCTCATCATTCTCATCCATCTCAAGAGAAGCCAAAAATTATTCTATCACTTCTTCTTCACTCTTATCCGCAATCAAAATAATTTCCTTAATCTCCTATGTTTCTTTCTTCCTCATTCTCTTTTCCATCTGTCCTGGTATTATTTATTCTTGTCTTATCTTTTTCCTTAGTTACTTTCTTTTCCTTCTTTCCACAAGTAACCTAATTGGCCACTTGAATCTCTTCTTTATCACCATCCCCATGTCTTGTCCTTGTTCTTCTTTCTCTCTTTCTATGAGCACCATTAGTTGTGCTACCTCTTGCTTCAACTCCATGATCTCCTACTGAAACCACATATCTCTTTTCTTCCTCCTTTACTCTTTCATTTTACTCTCTCTCTCCTATTTTTCTCTCTTCTTGTGGTTAAACAACTTG
Organism: Taxus wallichiana var. yunnanensis; assembly: GCA_018340775.1. Taxonomy (NCBI): domain Eukaryota; kingdom Viridiplantae; phylum Streptophyta; class Pinopsida; order Cupressales; family Taxaceae; genus Taxus; species Taxus wallichiana. The sequence goes on along the minus strand of CM031239.1, from coordinate 97,941,334 downwards.
ACTAACTCTCTTATCAACTCTTCTCTACCCATCTCTTCCTCAACCTTTTTCACTTCACTTCTTCTCTTAACCTATCATTTCATTCACATACTCACAATTCCACTTGTTAGCCACAAAACATTCAAATTTTAATTTTCAATGAAAATTTAATAGGATCCCAAGCTCGATAGCATAAATGATGTAGTCATTCCTCACATTTACACACATCCAACCATGTTAGGAAAAAAATCAATCACTTACTCTCAAACTTTACAAATTAAGGATTTTAACCCAACCTACAAGGCTAGAACTTGTAAATTAGACTCAATATTCACCATAGGTGATTTATGGTGTTGTCCTACTTCTATACCCTGCTCTAGTGTTAATGCAACAACCAAATAGATTTCACTTCTTGGAAACAAAAATTCTCACCATTCTCCAAGACTGTCATGCACTTCTCTCTCTAGCTCTCCTTTTTTGCAAGTTTCTTTTGTATTGATGTTATCAAGGACATTTTTACTCATTCACCCTGTTCAATCACTTCCAATCAAAGTTAGAATAACAACTAAAAGGTTACAAAAGCTTCATAAGATCAAATTTTTACTAAACTTGTTAAAATTACTCCTTCATCTTCTCGGGAACTAGATGTTTACAATGTGTGTGGTTAGAGGAATCCAAAGCTACCCAAAATAATATGATATATTCCTTAGATTCCTTTCAACATATCTTTAGTTCATGCAAAACCTTATGTTTTAACTCCTTTTTCTTCACACTCAAATCTTACCTTGCTTTCCTAGTCAACCTAAGTAATTTTAGCCCTATCAACATTCAAAGTAAGTCTTAACTTCCTTTTTAGACAACTTAAAGGTAATTTTATGGAATATTATAACACCCATTACCAAGTTTCATCTATTTGGTGAATCTCAAGAGAAAAATCAAGGTCTAAATCACCCTTCCTTTGTAAATAGACCTCTATTATTAGGTCCGGGACTATGTATACCAATTAGGACAACCTAATGTCAAAAATATATTTAAAACCCTCCAATGAATTATTAAAAATACTTCACAATATCATTGATGACTTTGTAAGGGTTATTTATGCCAACTTTGAGGGCAAAATTTTTTGTGTTTAGACATTTTTATCTCCCTTTTCTTCTTAAACCCTAATTGTGCATACAATGGAGCCAAAGAACGTGATTTTTTGCAATAACTTTCTCTAATGATTGATTCAAGGCACTAAATTTCTTCAAGAAGTCTATTTTGACTTGATACACATTATTATTTTAGAAGTATAGTAAATAAATTCCTTAACTCCTTGATCTCTTACTTAATCCTCCTTAATTGAACTGTGCATTATTAACAAACCTGAAAATAAACAAACCGTTATCTCTTTCTACCTATTTGCTACCAAAACTTCAAATTTAGTCCTGAGGGATAAATATGCATTCTCAACATGTCTAGGTTAGCAAGGAAGGTTATTAAGACATTTATCATTGATTTCACTATTGATGGAGCTTGTCAAGTTGTTAGGTTAAGATGGTCAAACCCTCAACAACAAAGAGGGATTTTTGAGTCTTGATTATAAAGAGAATATGATATTAAACTTTGTTATTAATTTATAAAATCTCCTCTAAGAACCTTTAGTATATACAATTTAAAAGTATCAAAAATGAAACTAATCCCATTCCAATAACATTTACAATCACAATCTCTCGTTCTACAAAGATTGCACTCTAACATGCAAAAAAAGATAATTTAAGGGCTACAACTAAAAATTGCAGTCACCTTGAAACTATGAAAGGAACAATATCATCCTTATTTCTCTATAAATCACCTTCATTTACATCTACACTCCTTCATCACATCGACCTTAAAGAATACACTAGGATAAAATGTAGTTTTGAGCAAGACCATAAGTTTCCTCTACCAAAAAGAACATACTTAAATATTAATATTCACACCACTGAAGGTCTTGTTAGTAATGGTCCGTTTTACAAACATAAAATATAAGATCCAAGGACTACAACCATTCAACAATGAAAACATGCAGTCATATTAGATCATAAGAAAAAATATTCAAAAACTCGGTTTTACTTCAATCTTCCTCTTGAAGCATTACAAATTTGATTCTCATCTAGATGGAATGAGATGATTCATTTACATTTGATCATTTATAGGTATTTTAGTCAATTAACACCGAGTAAATTCTCTAAAAATTTTGATCACATGATTGAACTTGACCATTCATTAAGAGCTTAACACTATTTACAACTTCTAACACAAAATTAGACCTAAACACCCTTATTAGACCCCATTTCATCCTTTTCCAAACTTGTTAGCTCCAATATTACCTCTAAAACACATAAACTAAGCCAACTTACACAATCAAACCAAAATAGGCCTCCAAGATTTCAAACTGACACTTTGGAGGGAAAGTGAAAATTTCAAAATTTGAATATCCTAGACCTCAACTAGCACATCTAATCGGCATTTAATGAGGTTGAAAGACACTTAATTTTGCACAAAAGTAGAAATACACAATATCTTCATTGATTAAACAGAACATTACACAAACCAAATTTATAGGTGAGGTTGTTCCTAATAATTAGGAAACAACTCACAACAATAAACCATAGATTTAGGTTGTTTAAACCTACGTAACAATTGGTAACTATAAATATAAGTTGTTGATAAAAATTATAAACCCACAAGATATATACATGATTTGTTATTAAAAATCACTCAATAAAATTATATCATGAATAATTACCATAGTAAATACTTAATCTTAACTTTCCCCCTTAGTGTTTGCATGGTAGAAAAATAACTTTCACACTTCCTCTACAACCTGTCACCCGTGCTTGCTCATGATCTTGGTACAACACTTGAACTGAAGGTAGAAGAAGGAAAACATAAAATTATTATCAACCATGCGTAGTAAGGAACATTTCTAATGACAAGGATGAAAACATGCTCAAGAATCATCTACTTATCAACAATCACTCTAGGGAACACATATGACCTAACAGTGTGGGAAATCAATCAGGAAAACATCTGAACAACCTTCAATGGTTTTCCAGAGGATAACCACAAACCTAGGTATGAACAGGAACACATATGACTGTTCAACCTCTTCAATACTCATGATGCTACATTTTTTGTGTTATCTGTTCTTCACTATATTATTGTTGTAGACACCAAATTTGGGTCACACTCCCCTTTTGCCCCACATGTATATTAATTTAATTCCCTATAGTTAAATTAATTCCCATTAACACAATATTAATTAATAAATACCTTAATTAAATTAATTCCACCTCACCTAGACACCTCACCCCACCACATCACCTAGACACCTCATCATAGACCTATTCTTAGCATGTTTCCTTTTAACTAAGACTCAATCTCTACTTACCATAACTAACTAATACTTATTCTAACCATAACAATAAATGACTATTCTTTCTCTAATAACATGCCCATTTACCTATGCAAAAATTCCATTTTGGATCCACAAGTACGGATAGAACAGGCCAAAAGATAACAAAGATTTTCTATTTTTGGTAACTTAAGATATTCCACCTTAACCGACGCTAGTCACCATAAACCACCATCGGTTACCATATATTCAATTTGGTAACCTTGATCCAGAGGTTGGAATAATTATTCAAGTCTGAGAAGAGAGAGATCTGCATGCAAGCATGAACCAGAGCCCTCTTGCACATCCAGATATCCTGAACCAACACCAAGACTAATATGAAGGTTGAGAATTCACAGTAACATTCCGAGAAGCACTACCACGACACTGACATCTGATTGCATAGATCAACCATCACCTCCATCCAACCACCAAGTATGTAAATACAATTAAGTGCATTTGGATCTGCATATTTCCATACTTATTTAGATTAGTTTATTTATCTCTATTGGAGACTCATATTCTCCTTTGTACCCCATCATTTCCCACCTTCCTGCCAATCCATCCACCTAACTACCTACAACCTCCCAACTCTCCATACCCGACTCCATACATCTCTGAGTATTCACAGTGCTATCATCAACCTCACCACTCTCTTTTTATTCTCTGTGCAATCATAAAGAATCATCAAAACCAAATTTTATTAAGTTTCTATCGGTTCACCTCTCTCGATGCCAGTTAACCTAAACCTTCATCAGTTTCCCTCTCAACCAGCATCGGTCATAGCCTACCGACGTTGGTCTTTGTATCTAGTAATTCTTCCTATAACTGGAACCTCATAACACTCACCTAAACAAACCAAACTACCCAAAACCTGATCCTGACCTATCCTAGTCACCTTGGCTACCTACCCAACCTCTAGGCCTGATCGTAACCTTACTCGCTAGATTGAATTTATTATTGTATTTGAATGAGATACCTAAATCATATCAACTACAGTAGGATGCTATTTTATTATGTTATTTCTTGCATTGAATCTAATTAAAAAGTGGATTAAAAGCCATCTAGGAAGTATCACACTTCCCGGATCTAGCACATGCTAGGCAATCCACTGACATATATTGTTTAATATTCTTTTTGTGGTCTTGTTTTGCATTCACAGGTAGTTCCTCCTAGAAAAAATGAAGTTCTCGCAATCATAACTGGATCAGGAAATCCGAAGATGCACACTTTACCTTCCACCTTCATTCACAGGTATTCCTCCTCACCCTTACCCTATCTATTTTTCTCATACATACACAACTTATTGGTGAAACATTTTGGCACACTCGGTGGGACCCTCATTTTTGGGTTTCTTTCTATTCATATAGGTTACATATTGTGTGTTTCCTTTATAAATTTTTATTCACTAAGTCTTCTTCTTTGGTAATATTCTCTTTCTTTCTAATTTCTCTAAATGAAACATTTCTTTTGGTGCATTTAAAAAGAATCATTCTTCTTTCTTTCTGCATTAGTGAAAATCATCCTCTCTCATATTCATCATTTGCTACATCGAATATAACTATCGATTTGGGTTATAAAATTTGTTACATTTCATCCTTGTATGTTGCATTATTATCTCACATTTAAAATTGAGGGAAAACTATACATTGGAAGTCATGCCCAACTGATGGTTGAAAAAATTGAATCATAGAAATCCATTTCTCTCTTCTCTCTCTTTGCCAAACTACACAAATCTAAATTTACACATCTTCTTAATAACACCTTACCTCAAAGAATCATTAACAATCACATGATTAGAGGATTGATGGTGGGTGCCTAGCTCATTTCTCTATCCACTCATTATCTCAGAGAATGGACCGCCCCCATCAAAACATAACCTGAAACATCCCCTTTAGATTGCATCTTCATAGGACACCTTCCCAACCAAAAACTTAGTTCTAAGTTAAGAAGTCAGTCTCAAATAGCATAAGCTAAAGTAACATAAAATCCACTCATAGGATTACATGTTTTTCTTAGATTTCTTCTTGAATTATGTTTTGAGTTGTGAGGATTACATTTCTTCATTTTCTTCTTCCTTTCACACTCCCCATCATAGTTGGAGTATTCCGATTGATTTTGAGTGTGTCAAGGCCTCATATTATCATCCTCAAGTATTTTGGGTTGTTTCTTCATCTGATTTAATTCACAAAATCCATTTTTCTTCACTTCTTTAGATTTCACAGTAACCAATGTCGATCCGGTGGTGTTGTCATCAGTTCTCATCGATCGTCGTTGGTTTACCGACAGTGTCAATTACCAACTCTTTTGGTTATTTTACCCAAAAGGGATTTCATCACCTTCTCTTTTCTATTTAAAGTCATCTGGACATCATCATATTCCCAACATTCTGATATCACTGTCAAGTATAATTTCCCCATTTCATTTTTCATTTGTTCTTCATTTTCTCAAACTGGTGTGTTCCACGAATGTAGGTATCGATTCTTGTAATTTCATCGGTCACCCTCAACCATCATTGGTCATCTTAACCGGCGTCGGTTTCCCTATTTTAATTCTTAATTGAAACATTGATCAAGTCTACATACCAAGTATATGTTCTTTCTCATTCTTATTCCTTTCTCGTGTCATCTGCAAAATACGGTTTCACCAGTCAATGCTAATTCACATGGTGTTGACTCACAACCAAGCCAACTCCTTATATTTCATACTAGACTTCATCCCCTCCCATCTATCCCATCACTTTGCCTTCCATCCTATCACCTATGGTTCCAACTCTACCTATCACCATTTCTACCAACGAAGAGGAGTTTGTAAGACTCCTTGATCATAATCCCGTAGCCTTACAATACTATCTTGCCGACTCATCTAACCAAGACTCATTAGGATAACTAGTATATAACATTCTTGTATCTATTCCTCATTCCCTCACCCCCACTTCCGCGTTAGCTACCATTATCTCGGTGCTACTCTCATCCACATCACCCCCGTGGTATCTCGAATGGGCCCCACCTCTACCATTATTACTACCCCAATGACATCTATTACACCCATGGTTTCAATTTTTCCTTCAACAAGCACCTTGAACATGGACCCATCTACCCCATTTTCTTCGTATATATTAGTTGCATCACTACCACCTCTAGTGTTGGCAACCCACACCCCGTTCAAAACCTAGTTCTTTCCATCCCTCGTCTTTACCACCTATTAAAACAAGATTTTTGTGACCACCCCACCTATTTACACGCATCACTAGAAACCCCCAATCTCGTCTATCACTTATTCGGGTATATTCCACCTATATATATCCCCCTTCAAACTTTTCATAGTCGGTACCCCCGTATCTTGAGATGCCATCCACATCATACACCCATCATCAACCTCCCTTTACTGCAAGAGGTGCCCATTCCTCACAACCCACTAATGACCTCATTAGGATGATGATGGAAAAGATGTAGACATTAGAAGCATTATTTTTGGCTCTCGTAACTCCTTAACTTATGACAAAATATGTAATGAGCCTATTCATCCATCTATTCCTATTCTCCCATACCATGTACATTGGGAAATGCCCAAGTTCAACCATTTCAATAGTAAAGAGGACCTGCAACAACACTTGCAGTCATTCAAACATGGGTGCTACCTAATTACCCATGATGATGCTTTTCTCTTACGAACATTTCCCATGTCCCTAACAAGACCTACCTTAGATTGGTACAATAGTTTACCTAGACATTCCATCTACTCCTTTAACCAAGTGGCTCAAGCATTCCTAGACCACTTCTTGATCAATGTAGTCAAAAAAGTCACCATGACCAACCTATATTTGACATGACAATATGACGACGAATCTATCGCAGATTTTGTTGCTCGCTAGCAAAGTCTTATCAACCAATTAACATTCCAGTTACCTCAAGATGAACTTATTGAGTTATTCACTAGAGCTTGTGCTAGACACATCTCACCAAATTTGTAGGTACAAACCTTTCGTACCTTCAACGAAGCATTCACCATGGCACGAAAGCTAGAAATTCACACCATTGAAGAAAAGAAAATCTAATTATGAAACAAGAATGCCCCATTCAAATCAAATGATTCTTCTTCATCTTCAAAACCCCAAAATAATTATTCAAAATTCAAAAGTGGGGTCGAGATCAACCTTTATCTTTTTCTCCTCGTGTAAACCTCTTTCCTTCCATTTTGGAATATTTATGGTGAAGGGATCACTGGCATGTTTCAACTGGCTCTAGCCTTCTCTCTTCACTCTCTTTCTTGAGCTATTTTTTCATGAATAGCTCTAGCAACTCTCATGGCTTTCTCTTCTTCGTTATCTAGTACTGATGTGGTGAGATGAAAATGATGGTTACTTGTGCGCTTTTCCCAAATAGCTTGCCTCAAATATGATGATATGTCTTCTTGAGTATATGCAAAAACAAGATTTGGTTACAAGATAGGTGGGTTACCTATAATATTCATACAACTTATTACCTTGGTGGAAGAGGACCACGTCGGTGAACAATGATCAGAATGTGTCCAGGAGGTCTTTTGGCCACAAGTGTGAGTGCTCTTCTTCTAAGGTCTTCGATGTAGATTTCTCTGTCAATGGATCTTTCTTCAGCCACAAATTGCTACAAGCTTTCACGGTTTTCCCAAGCTATGGTTGAAGGTTGGCAGCAACGTCTCCTTGGAAATCTTCATCGGTACAAGGTTCGGTTGAAGAAGCGAAGCTTTGTACAGAGGGGAAAGTCATAAAGATTTAACCAAGCCTTTGGTTAACAATTTCTAAATCCCCAGTGGAGTCACCAAAAACTTTTAGCATATGGATTTGCACACATGCAAATGACATGCAATAGTGTGGGAATGAAGTCCCTCCTCAATGAAGGTGAGGCTGCCTTTATTGAAAACCAAAACTGTATTTACATCTATACATTCAAAATTTTATGTGGGGGTTCTGGAACATCAATGGAAAGAAAAGTGAATGAGGGAGATGGAATGGAATGAAGGAAAGGAATGGAATGGAATGAACTAAAAGAACATGCAAGATTTAGGTAAAAACAGAGCCTAATATTGCATGAAGAGGAAAGAAGAATAACCAACACAAATAAAACAGAGTTTGAGTTAGCCAAACAAGAACGTGTAAGGGGAACACACATGAGCAAGTAGATAATCAGAGCTTGATCACTGTGAACTAGAACAACTGATTAACAATGTTGACAATAAGATCAAAGATAATATTTGCATGTAAGATTCAAACACCTAACATCTAATGAACATAAGAACACCAAATGTTACAAGAGATAATGAATGAGACACAAAGTTCGTATTCCATTAACTCCTAAATGTTTTTCACAAAAGAACACAAAGTTTCTTCTTGAAACAAAGCTTGCACAAAAGTATTTTCTTCTCCTCTCTCAAAGTCACCCTTAAAATGAGTGCTTTTTAACCCAAAATGGTTAAGTAGTTAGGGTTTTCATGATCATTAAAAAGGCCTAACTGACTTTTTCTAACCAACTTTATAAAAAGTGAATAGAAATAGAAACCACTTAAGTTAAAAATTTACTTAAGGAAAAATACATAAATAAAAGAAATGGGTACATGTGGACCCACTTAAATGACTTGGACGCACACATATACATCCTAGTAAGCAACGTGTCACCCAGATCAAGACACCTAGGATCAGTGCCTTATCCATTGGGCCAAGAGTCCGCCTATCCCGATTGTACGGGAATGAACTCATTGACTATGCTCTACAATCCTCCAAATGACAAGAGTGTTGAGCTTGAAACTTGAGCAATTCATCCACCCCTCTGTCTGAGCAATATCCTGGTGTGAGAAAATTTGTCTTCATTCGTATTCACATTCACAATTCTCCACATGCTCCGAGTACCTTTCCATGGTGAATTATTCATTTTTCACGAGACCGTAGTCATTACGCCACCTTGGTTAATCAGAATCTAACTTCTGGTATTTCACCATTGAGAAGATATCCAATAGCCAAAATTGCAATTCACCTCCAATGGTATTAAAAAACATGGCTTTAAAAAACACCCCATGAATAAATATAACCAGTTATTTGCACTATACATCTGATTTGATGAATTCAAAAGCATTGTCTAGCTTTGCAAACACTTTCTACAAATTGAATAACTGACTCTTCCATCTCACTTTGCATATCCTATCTTTTATTGGTTCACTTAACATCACCAATAATCACCAAAAATAGCATTTTCCTTGTTTGAAATGATGGAAGCAGTTCTCATATTTCACAACAATCTAGGAAACAAACTCGGTTACGATGTGTCGGCATGCACATAATTGAAGGTTCTTGTCGAAACAAATAGTTATTCCAAGAGAAATTTTTATCAATCAATATGGCAATGCAAACTTCTCAAATATGTGACAGAGGAATGGTTATTTTACTCATGAACATCATTCAAGAATATGAATCGAAAAATACCATGTTGCCTTCATCTCGTGGGTAATTATTAGTGTGATCTATCTCCTCCACAAAAAGTATGAATCATTGTATGGTCTTCATACATAGAATTAAACCAAATTCAAATCATAGCATGGTCTTCATCCATAGGCTCAAACCAACATCTATAGGTATTGACCTTGCCACCATGATTACACTTAACTCTCGTCAATAATCGTTAAGTTGGTTGTGGTGTAGTCAGAATTGTTTTTAGCTTTTCAGCTCAACTACTTTATATTCAAGCTTAACCCAACATTTCTGAAAAGAATGGTTTTACCACAATGCTCACGATTCTTCCTTATTATATAACACTTGTAGTAAGAATGTTTTGGCTTTTCCATAATAAGCACAATTGTACCTTCCAAACGATGAGAAAATGCCATTACCAATAAAGACCTAATGTTGCCATGATGATGACCCAGGTTCATGCCCATAACATGTCCGTAGATATCATTACCAATAAAAAATTACTGCGAGCTCGTGTTAGTGCCACATTCATGTGGCGAACATCAGCTACAAAGCCAACCCCATGATTTGAAAGATAAGTGGTTATGCACCACTTTCAACTTCTTGCCAGAAAACTCATCATGTAGATGATGGCTTAAAAAATAAATGGTGATATGATACTGAGCAAGTGATGCTCACTTTAAAGAACAGATGATTGCAAGAAGCATGACATGTAAACTAGCACTTGCCTGAACTTGATCAAATATCTATCATATTCAATCATAGTGTTAATGTGCCCATAGGCACTAACAATACAAAGAGCTTGAAAAGAAGCCTTCACATAACTTTGAAGACCTGCATACAACTGGAGAGAGGGTGCGGAAACTACGGGAGCTACAACTAAGATGAGTTACAAGTTTCATGGAAGTGACCGCATTGTGTAGAGGTATCATTGTTTCAGCCCATCTTCGCCTATTAATCCTTCCGCTGCCATTTTGAAATGGATTTCTCGTCCTATGAGGAGGCCTAGTTGTTTGTGACGTGGCAGAATAATTTCTAAATGAATTGAATGTAGACCTTGCACTCCTTGAAAATGAGAAAGCTCCGTGTTGAGCTACCATTGACAAATTTCTTTGAATAAGTACTGTTCGGGGAAAATTTTCAGTGGGTCTGGGTTTTGCTGGCGTGGCTTCCCTTTTCCTCTCCCCAAGGCATCTCCTTTTTTAATTTAAACTTACAATTTCTCTTTCCAGTGAGTGAATCCTCCTTCAAGTGGCGTGGGTTGTTTCTTGGCTTAAGCGTGGCTTTCTCTTTTATTTGAAAACTGTTCAATTTTGTCAAGCGCCTCCTTTTCTAATGCATGGAACTAGTCTATTTGATCAATGTGTGAAAGATTGTTGTCCTTCTCCTTTTTATTTAAAAAATATTCTTGTTTCCTTCACACATGGCCTGTGGTTAATCTTCTTCAAACTGTGCATGGAAAAGAAATCTTAAATCCTTGTTTTATTGAAAACTGGCTTATTTCCCTTGCAATGCGTGGAAAAGGAATTTTTTTTATCTTCTTGAAAACCTGCGCAGGTTTAGAACAAATGCCTCCTTTTTTTCTACGTGGAGATTGCTCCTAAGGTGGCCTGCTCCTTTTCTCTCTCCTAGGCGTGGGAATTTGAAAACAATTCTATTTATTTGTGTTTGGTTTCCCACGTGGCCTGTGGTTGCACTTTTCTACCCCTGCGTGGAAGATTTTTGTTTGGACTGTGCACCTCCTCTGTTCTTAGACTGTCTTCTCCTTCCTTGGGTGCGCAGAGATTAGCTTGGATGCTTGTGTGGGCAAAGCTTTTATTTATTTTTCTTTTCAGCAGTTACTTTCTCCAGATAAATACGTTGAATTATGTGCTTCTTTGGATTGGCGTGGGACTATGGAAACTCCCCTCTAGGTGTTGGAAAAATTGTTCTTTGCCTTCCCCTCACGTGGTCTTTTTTTGTCGTTAGCATGTGAATTGCTCTAATCTTCTGGCAAATGTATTGAAATTGCTTCTTAAAACTTGCATGAGATCCAATGTCTCTTCTCTTCCTTGCGTGGAAAATTCCTTCTGTCGGCTGTCTCAATGGCTGTGTTCTCTCTTTTTGCATAAAACTTCTTGTATTTCTTCTTCACAATGGCGTTCACAATATCGTGGAATGTGATAAAATATTACTTCCTTCAGAAGAAATAAGAAGCAAAGCTTCACATGACTTTTTCCAACGGGTTTGATGGAGGAAGTTATGGGGATTAATATAACTTCCTCTCTTCTCGGGTAGTGGCTTAAGTACTAGGGAAAATGGGGAAAGCAACGAACAATTGCTAATGGGAATGGCAAAGCGGGTTGGCAATCTCCGTTCAATTTCCCCATGTGGGAAATTGGGGAATTTCTGCCGTTAGCCAATCCAAGATTTGACAATTGGCAGAGAAAATCCCACGTGCGGGAAAATTGAAGGAAATTGCTAGGAAAGGGGAAATCCAGGTTCGGGAAGCCAAATTGGCTTCCCGGTAGTTGGAAGCGTAAGCTTACTTCCCCGAGCATTAAAATTTGTCGAATGATTTTTAATTTATATTTATTTAATTAAATACTCCTCAAGTGATTTAAAAATTAATTTAATCAAACAAGGAGCAATTAATTAATTAAATATTAATTAATTAATTTTAATGTATTTTAACGCGTTTTAAACCCGGTGGGAAGAATTCTCACCATAAAAGGACGAAACGAAGACCGAAACGATCACAAAAATGAGATGATCGCGATGAGTCCAATGAACCACGCAAAGTAACACTTTTCAAAATTTTCAAAATTTTCATTTTTTTATTATTTTTAAACAATTTTGTGAAGTCAAAATTGGCTGATAACATACCCCTCACCATGTGGCATCGTTTACCAAATCATCTCATTCTTCTACCCCCATGCCCACTCATCAAGTCACCACCCTCAATTTCTCTGATGAGGAGATTGTACCTCTCCAATCGGTGACATTGATCCCTTCCTTTTCATCTCTGCCTATATCGATAACATATGCGTCAACGCATTATAATCAATGGTGGTGCTAGCATCAACATCATCTCCTCCCATGCATATAATCAAATGTGCATCCCTTCAAATTGTATGCATAATAACCCAGTTATATTTCTCTCCTTCGATGACGCCATCACTTCCACCCTTGGTACCATTATTCTTCACATTTGCATAGGCCCTCACCTTTGTCCTATAATTATTCTACGTCTTAGAGGGGGAGTTTTAGTAAAACCTATTACTCGGACGACCTTGGATTTGCATCATGGGTTGTGTCCCTTAAAATTTACACGATGTGTAAAATTCAAACATAAAGGGAATAACTATACTATCCTAGCTGACTCGTCACCATTCAAAACTTGTAATATGTTGTACCGACCTATAAATATCATTGTACCAGTTAAGGAATCTTCCACTACCCACACTTCTCCTACACCCACGGTCCCATCCACCAATGTTTCCTCCAGCGCTCCCATACCTAACTCTTATATTCATACTACTACCACAACCTTTGTAGCTCACCCATCTACTTCCTAACCAACCGATACTTCTCTTGCCTAATCGTCTAGTGATTCATTTATCCCTCCTACCCGCATATCTACTACCATACCTTAGAATGTGTTTTTAAATGCCTCACTCTGGGGGAGTATCGCCTCTAAATTATCAAAACATTCCTCACTCCACAAGAGCATGAAAACATGCAGTAGCACCCTCGTTATAAGTATCTCATAGGAGAGGTTTTCCCTTATGGTCCTCCCCACCTTCACACTAACTTAACGTATGGGGGACTTGATACTGCCACATATTCACCCGAACCTCCATCGCAAACACAAACCTTTTCATCTAACCTCCAATATCTCACAGACTACCACTTCTCCCACACTTTCCTTCACCGATGTGCATGGAAAGACTTTGGCTTCGGTTTTTATGAACAAGGCCGTCATACCGTCATCCCATGTACCACCTGTAAACACAAAGATCGTAGTGGCATTGGATTTACCACACCATCTTCTAAGAAGGCCCGCATCAAACCTCATTGAGGATGACAGACCTTCTCCACCCCATTCACCAACACCACCACCTTCACCCTCAAAGTCCATAGATCTAGAATCTATTTCTCCTAACTTTTTTTTCATAAACACAATTTCCCTAGGACATCTAACTTATCAACGTGATGGCAAGGCTCCTTTTTCATTTCGTTTCTGTATCTTGACATGATAGATGATGATACACCTTCTATTAACGTCGTTGATATCGGGATGATTAGTTTATCCTCACATACCTTGGTACGGAAGATTCTTATATTCACTAGTCATTGCCTTCTAAGACGTGAAACCATGTTAAACGAATCGACTATCGAAATCAACATTAACACTCAGGATGACCCACACATCTTAAAGATAGGTCAATATTTAGATGCTATTGAACAAGAAGATTTTGCTTCTTTACTTTGGGACCATAACAACGATTTTCCTTGGTCCTAAGTTGATAAGCCCATTATTGACCCAAACATTGTGGTCCACAATATCGCAACCATTCATGACGCCAAACCCGTAAAACATAAGCTGCAGAAAATACATCCTCACATTCCCTTCTTGTTAAAGAATAAATTAAGTGCCTTCTCTTAGTTTCCTTCATCCTACCCATTGACTATCCCCTATGGAATTCTAATATCGTTCTGTCACAAAAGTGATAGGGGGACTCTTATTTACACGAATATCCATGACCTCAACTAAGCTTGCCCCAAAATTGAGTTTCCTCTACTAGTCAGCGACCAATGGTTAATCTCACCATTGGCCATGAGATGCTATCGCTCATGGATGGTTTCTTGGGTTATAATCAAATATTACTTGCTCCAGAAGATCAACACAAAACTTCCTTCATCACTCGTTGGGGGACCTTTTACTATCAAGTAATGCCTTTTAGCCTTAAAAAAGGCTGGTGCTACATATCGGTGAGCCATGAGTTATATATTCGATGATATAATGCATCACATATTGGAATATTATGTAGATGACCTTCTTGCCAAATCTAAACATCGGGATAAACACTTGATAGCCCATAAGGTCATCTTTGACCGCCTCATCAGTATTGTCTTAGCCTTCAACCTAAGAAGCATGTCTTTGTGGTGCTTTCAGAAAGCTCCTTGGTTTCATCGTTTCTTTATATGGAATAGAATTTGATCGTGCTAAATTAAAGGCTATTCTCGAAATGCGTCTGCCTACTAATCTCCATCAGCTTTGAAGTTTGCAAGGTAAGTTGCAATCTATCATCGGTTTATTTCGCAACTTTTCAACCGATGTAAACCATTTCATCATCTCCTCAAAAAGGATGTCTCCTTCAAATGGGATGATGAATGCCATAAATCCTTTGATGCCTTAAAACAATACCTTCTTCAACCACTGGTGCTCATTCCCCCTAAAGATGACCAACCTTTTTACCTATACATTTATGCTATTAATAATTCCTTAGGTGTCATGCTCACTCATCGTGATGTTTAAAGACAGGAGTAAGTATTTTATTACATAATTCATACCCTTTTGGACTACAAAAATAGGTACACCCATGCTAAAAACTTTTCTTAGCCTTAGTTTTTGTCACCACTAAACTTCATCATTACCTACTCAACCAAAAACCTTTGTCATCACTAACACTAATCCCCTACATTACATGTATGTCAAACCCTACCAAGCATCAACATGTTGCATGTTGGCTCATGCTTCTTGTAGACCTTGACCTCAAATTCATCCACCAAAAATATATCAAGGGCCAAACCATCGCTGACCAACTAGCAGATGCACCTCTTTCTGGAGATCAACCCTCTAACTTTGATTTTCTAGATGAATCCATTGCTACCCTCTCTTTGGACGATACCACTTACCAGATGACCTTATTCTTTGATGGTTCCAAATGTCAGCGTGGAGGTGGTGTTGGAGTTATCCTCATTCCTCTCGATGGTGAGCCTATGTCGTTATCTTTCAAACTAGATTTTGATTATACTAACAACATCACCGAATATGAAGCACTCATATTAGGCCTTCAAACCACCATCTCCCTAGATGTTAAATCAATTAATATCTTTGGTGATTCCCAACTGGTTGTAAACCAAGTCAATGGTATATACCAATGTCGTAATGAAATACTCCAAAAGTACAAACACCATGTCAACATAATTTTAACTACCTTCGACCATTACAAACTTCAAACCACCCCACGTTCTACTAATAAATTTGTGGATACCATGGCCTACCTGGCTTCTCAGATACCCACTTCATCTTTCGACTCAAAAATATTTGTCACAATACAAAGGTTGCAATCACCTTCTTATTTATCTCAAGATGTCAACTCCGTCGGGCAATTGCGCTTTGACCTCGTGACCTTTGGTATAATAAGTTTGCAAACTACCTTTCCATTTCAACTCTTCCTCTCGATCTCACTCGTAATGGACAACGCGCCTTTCTTAAAGTTTTCTCTCGTTATGTCATCATGGGTGGTTTGCTTTATAAACACGGCTTCGATGATATTTTCTTATGATGCCTTACAAGTTCTGAAATTTCCTACACCATCAAGCAAGATCATGACAGAATTTGTGGAGGTCACTTTAGTGGCTTAGTTTTCACTAAATGCATTATTCACCTAGGCTATTATTTTCCAACCCTAAACCATGATTGTTGTGACTATGTCAAACATTGTGTGAAATGCCAACAACATGCTAATCTTTATCAAACACCTAGTCATGCCTTACAGGTCACATGAGACCTTTGGCCTTTCTCTCAATGGGGTTTAGATCTTGTTGGAGAGATCAATCCTCATTCTTCACAATGCCATCAATGGATTATAACCACTACTGAATACTACACTAAATGGGTAGAATCCATCCCCCTCATTTCTACAAAAGCTAAGAAAAATTGTGAATTCATCAACCATCACATCATTTATCACTTTGGTGTCCCTCATTGCCTCATCACTGATAATGGAAAGCAATTCAAAAACAAAACCCTACGAAAGCTTTGCGACACTTTTTACATTAAACTAATGTTTCTCGTCACCTTACTACTGCAAAAAAATGGCCAAGCAGAATCAACCAATAAAACCTTGAAAAAATTCTTATGAAAGTAGTTGACGATACTAGGAAGGATTGGCATACGCACATTCCTTTTTCCTTGTGGGCTTACCACACTAGTATTCACACTTCGAATGCTACCACACCTTTCTCTCTAGTCTATGGTACCGAGGTTGTCTTGCCTCTCGAAGTCCAGATTCCATCTCTTTGCATCTCACTACAAGACATGCTCAACGATGATGACTTTCACCAAGATTGTTTAGCACAACTTGAGTTGTTAGATGAATGTCGTCTCAATGCTCTTGATCATATCCAAATCTACCAAAAACGTATCAAACATGCCTATGATAAATGTGTCCATGAACGAACCTTCCGTGTCGACGACCTCCTCTGAAGGAAAATCAACATGTAACCAAAGAAGAAAAAGTAAACAGGGCAAATTTGCTCCTAATTGGCTTGGACCCTATATCATTACTCATACCTATGGATCAAGTGCTTATTTTTGTCTTCACTCGAAGCTAAACCCGAACCTAAGCCCCTCAATGCCTTACATCTTCAACCATTTTATTTTTGAAATCCAGTCCTATATCACCTTCTGCGTCTATTTACCGCTCATCGTTTAAGCACCATTCACCTTCCATGTTACCTGTTTTTAGGATCAACGACTAAACAAGAATCATGTGATTACCCATCACCTTTCAGCCTTATCTTTAATATGAGTACCATAGCTCTACTCATGGCATGATTCTTATGGATATTTTCCATCTTTTCAAAGATGGAATCCCATGGTCATTCATCACTTGAAACTATCTCTTTCATAGTTAACCTTTGTGTGTTATGGTTATGTATTCTAAACAAGAACCTAACCTTCCTCTATAGGCTTGTCCATGACTTAAACATCCAAAAGTAAAATGATATTCAATTCCTTGAGTAAAACTTCCAAAGAATGAGATTACTCCCTCAAAAGGGACATATTTTCTCTCTATCTCGCCGCTATAAATAGACTACTCCTCAAGGAAAACTATACAAATCTTACCATATTGCACATAATCTATTAGAAAAAGAGACTATCCTTGTAAAAAAATTAACATTATCATAATCTTCCTGCATTGATCAACTTCACGAATACCTCGAGGAGATAATATACTCATCCCACATAGACTTCCTGCATCAATTAGTTTATCAAAAGCAAGAACAAAAGAATAAAATGATATATTTTTTTGTTATGGACTTGCCTATTTTCAATCATGGGTTTCTTTCCAGGTAAACATGCCATCGTACACTAAGTTATGCTAAAACCACCCATTTTCAACTCATTGACTTTTCACACTAATTTTCTCTCTTCTCAAGGGACTTGCCACAAAAACGACATTTCATGAACATGTGACTTTCTTCACCCTTAGAATAGTCAATTATGAAACTCCTTTAGGGTCTTACGTTCATAAGCCCATCTTTGGTATGGTAAACGTGTTATGGTTCTTGTCAATTAGGTGGCTCTTTTTGTCACTTCTTACCATTCACCTTCTCCATTAATTATTGATTACCCTATACAAGACCATACCATTCATATCTACATTCTAAAGATTTCCACTTTCACCTATGACTCAATCATGCCTATGATCTAGACTCAATCATTCCCGAAACCTACCAACCCATCCCTCTACCTCATCATATTCTTCCTTAGCTTATTGGAGAACTACATCAGCTTTAGGCACCTTTTCACTTTGGGGTTATGTAGGAAAGCACTCCAAGGGCATGGGGCCCTTGGAGGTTAGATTAAACACTCTTTACCATAACCCATTTTCTCCACATGTTTTCTATCAACATTCACCCTTAATTACTTTCCATTTTTCATAAACATTTGGAAATTTCTCGTTCATACATATCTACCATTTTATCACACCATCAAAACATCTAATCAATCATTTCACATTTCTATGATATCAAAGATTTCAAAAATTTACACCATAACATACATATAACTCATCATTTATTTCCCATGTTACCAATAACTTGGAAATTAAATCAAAACTAAAAACAAGACTCCACCATGCCTAGTTGACCTAACTCAACCATGCCTAACCGACCTAACTCAACCATGCCTAACTGACCTAACTCAACCATGTCTATACTTGACTCAACCATGCCTATCCAACCTGACTCAACCATGTATAAGCGGCCTGACTCCACCATGCCTAATCCACCTAGTTTCCATCAATATACAAATAACAATAGAAATAACGTAAGCAAATAACAATAGAAATTTCAAAACACAAGTACATCATCCATAACCATCGATCTCACCATCTATAAATGAAATTTTGTGTATCCATCAAATATACATTGATACAAAATAATACAAGTATCTCTTAGGTACAACCTCAAAATATTTGGCACGTAGGCTGGTATAATAATCAACTCACAAAAATCTCATGTACAACCTCACTATCATTCGGCAGCCGATATATATAAAAAAAAATCAAAATGATGATATACAAAGATATCAATCATCAGCCCATCTAATGTCCATGTCGGTCTCATCTGTCTCCTCCTCTCTCTCCTCAAGACAACGCCTTTTCAAGCATCTCTCCACCCTCCATGGGTCTCGGTCAAACCTCTTCACGACTGATTTGGCACTGGTCAGAGCCTCGTGAACTAGTGGCCTCACCCTGACCTTGTCTCGGGGCTCTCCGCCCCCCTGTACTCTCTGCACTATGCATGCGGGATATCATCCTCTCACTCAAGGCCTGTTGTTCTCTGTACTCTACATAAGAGGGGACATCTATCCCAACCGTCATCAAGTGATCTTGGTAATATCTGGCCTCATTCAGGGCATCCTTGAATCTCACCATCGACATTGTCTATGGTGGTGCCATAGGTCTCATAGCAGAACCTGCGAGCTCTATCCTACTAATGATGGCCTTGGCCCCTGTACTCTATGAACTCTTCCCTCCTCCCTATACCATGGGACCTTGTCCTGCTACTGCTTGTAATATTAGACCCTATCCCCCGGGCTGTGGGGTTCCTACACCGTGATCACGGGCTTGTAAGGCCACAATTTGAGCTTGTGCGGTGGCCAAATTTCCCTACAGACTTGTTACTTGTGCCTATAAGGTGACTACCTATCCCCATCACCATCCCCACCCCTATGCGGGTACTTTTCCTTGTGCAACCTGGGCTTGTAGGGCTGCCACTGTGCTGTAACATGAAAACCTATGCCTCTCGAGCCTATAAGTTTCCCTTGTAATACTCCTAGTTGTGTCAAAAGGGTGGCCACCTGCCCCTATAATGTGTCCCTCTAAACCGTAATAGTGGCTAGGTCAGGATACCCTAGCCTCGGTGGTGCTGCTTGTAGCTGCACCGCCCACCACTTCCTGCATTTGTGAGTAACCACGGTGTCATTAATCCACTAGTCCACCTCTTGCTCCTCCTGCCCTATTGGCACAGTCGGTTGTGGTAGAGGCATAGGCCTCTTCATGTCATCTCTCATGTACTTGGGGAATGGTGGAGGCACGCCCGAGGTAGCCCAAATCGTCATATGACCTATCAATTGGTATCATCTCGTGCTCACCAACATGATGATACTCTATCCCTCATCTACAGTTGGTCCCTAGCTTGTATCCAACAAACCACAACATTGTTCAGCCTTAACCATACCCAACATACCTTTTACCCAACACACCTATTACATAACGTAACCATTTCTCACCACACCCTACCCAAAACACAACCCTACCGATTGCCCCCATTTTATTTTCCTAGTGTATTGTTACACATATTCTCCCTTATTCTACTTGCCACCCCCACCATCGTCCAAACACCCCTTTTCCCATATTTTCCCTACATACACCTTCCCTTAACCCTCCTTGACTAATTTCCTTCCCCCTACCCTTTCCTTACCCCCATTCCTCATCATCCCTAACCGGCGTCAATCACCTTAACCATCACCGATTTTCCTTGACCGATGTCGGTTCAATTTCACCGTGTCGGTCATCTCAGACTTGAGCAATGCCGGCCAAGGTCGATCGACGTCGACAACCCCCGACCGATGTCGGTCTCGTCACACAAATAAAAATCCAACCCCTGCCTATCAAAATTTTCTCAAAAACACCCTAAAACACCTAATCTACCCTACCCAAACCTACCCTACCTTCATTCCCACCCCTATTTACACTATATTGGACCCCCTCCTCATTTCATGCATTTTTACCTACAAATGTAAAATTCATTTTCCCCAAACCCCCTTTTTACCCAAACCAATTTAAAACATCATTTTTAACCAAATGACAAAAGAGGATTGAATCCTACCTCATCTCGATGTCGTCGGCATGGTGGTACGTCTAGCCACTACTGCGTGGGTGGTCCACCCGAACCCTCTCCCGCCTCCACCATCACCAAATACACTCCTCACCTTGCAACCAATCAAATGGCTCTAATCAATCTCATGGATCGCCCACCGAATGCCAATCACACACTAGTCACTCGTCAGCTCATCTCAAACACATTGTATTGTCACTTTCTCCTCTTACCCCACTACTCTGTCATTTTCCCAAAAAGCAACAAGTTAAAATGAATCCGTAAAATATGGATTTTTCTTTTTATTAACCCTACCCGACTTGACTGATGTCGGTCATAATAAATTGATGTCGGTTACTTTATAACCGACATCAATTTCTGTTACTATCATTTTTACCCCATTTTTCCCATTTTGACCTCAACTCCTCATTGCCCGATACCCTTTGACCTCACCCACACTTATTGCAACCTACCTACAAGCCCAAACTACCCCTACATTTCCTTAGTTGCGTCTAGGGATTTGTTATTTTACCTATACCTTGGCCTTACCCATGTCATGACCTATTTACCTAGACCTAACCTACTTGGTGTGACCATTGACCTTGTGTACTCGCTATACCTTGCGATGCTATTACCTATGTTGTTTTAGCCTAACAACCATACCTTACCTATGTCGTGCCATTTATTCCGACTCCAACCTCGGTGTCTAGGAACATACCTAAACATTCCCGCACCGACCTACGTTGTGTTTCCGGACCATATCCTATGCCTTGGATGCTTGATACACTTCACCCGTGTTTGGATAAACCTATCGACTTCAACGATGCGAGACTTTGCAAGCTTTTCAACCTAGTACCCGTGTTACTGATCTATACATGTGCGTGCATTTGATTGCCATTACCCATTACCTAATTTGACCTTGGCCCATTACCTATTACCCGATTTGACCATTACCCATTCCCAATTTGACCCGCCTATTACCTATTACCTAAGTTGCCCATTACCCTTTCCCAAAGCACCCATACTCTTCCCCACCTACCTTAACTCACACCAACTACACATTTATCAAACCACTCACCGATTCCGTATAACACCTCATCAGTTCTGGTTTGAGGGGGATCACCTTCACCCACACACGGGCAACCCCACTCTCACCCACACATGGGGCAATCACTTCTTGTTTTTGTCAACATCGCTTACCAATACAAGCTATGCGAAAAAAGGGGCAAAATGTAGACACAAAATTTGGGTCACACTCCCCTTTTACCCCACATGTATATTAATTTAATTCCCTACAATTAAATTAATTCCCATTCTCACAATATTCATTAATAAATACCTTAATTAAATTAATTTCCACCTCACCTAAACACCTCACCCCACCACATCACCTAGAAACCTCATCATAGACCTATTCTTAGCATGTTTCCTTTTAACTAGGACTCAATCTCCACTTACCATAACTAACTAAGACTTAGTCTAACCCTAACACTAAATGCCTATTATTTCTCCAATAACATGCCCACTTACCTATGCGAAAAATGCCATTTTGGATCTGCAACTACAAACAAAACAAGCCAAAAGATAGTCAAGATCTACTATTTTTGGCAACTTAGGATATCCCACCTTAACCGACGTTGGTCACCCTAAACCGTCATTGGTTACCATATATTCACTTTGGTAACCTTGTTCTAGAGGTTGGAAGAATTATTCGAGTCTGAGAAGAGAGAGATCTGCATGCAAGCATGAACTAGAGCCCTCTTGCACATCCAGACATCCTGAACCAACACCAAGACTGATATGAAGGTTGAGCATTCACGGTAACATTCGGGAAGCACTTTTGCCACGATAATGACCTCGATTGCATAGATCAACCATCACCTCTATCCAACCACCAGTCTGCAAATACAAGTAAGTGCATTTGGATCTGCATCTTTCCATACTTATTTAGATTAGTTTCTTTATCTCTGTTTGAGACTCCTAGTCTCCTTTGTATCCCATCATTTCCCACCTTCTTGTCAATCCATCCACCTAACCACCTACAACCTCCTAACTCTCCATACCTGACTCTAGACATCTCTCGAGTACTCTCAAGCACTATCATTAACCTCACCGATCTCGTGCAATCATAGAGAATCATCAAAACCAAATTTTATTGAGTTTCTATCAGTCCACCTCTACCGATCGTTGGTTAACCTAAACCATCATCGGTTTCCTCTCAACCGACATTGGTCATAGCCTAGACCGACATCGGTCTCTATATCTGGTAATTCTACCTATAACAACAACCTCATAACACTCACCCAAACAAACCAAACCACCCAAAACCTAATCCTAACCTGTCCTAGTCACCTTGGCTACCTGCCCAACCTCCAGATCTGATCATAACCTTACCCGCTAGATTAAATTTTCTTATTGTATTTGAATGAGATACCTAAATCATATCAACTATAGTAGGATGTTATTTACTTACATTATTTCTTACATTAAATTGTATTAAACAATGGATTGACAACCATCTAGGAAGTATCACACTTCCTAGGATCTAGCACATGCTAGGTAGTCCACTGACATATATTGTTTAATATTCCTCTTGTGGTCTTGTTTTGCATTCACAGGTAGTTCCTCCTAGCAAAAATGAAGTTCTCGCAATCAACATTGGATTGGGAAATCAGAATGCATGCACTCTACCTTCCACCTTCATTCATAGGTATTCCTCCTCACCCTTACCCTATCTGTTTTGCTCATACATACGCAACTTATTGGTGAAACAATTGCATTGGGGAAATATGTAGGAATATCCACATACAAAGTGAACAGGAACATACCACATATGTTCTTTTTTCACACCACATTGAAATGGTAAAATCAAACACACCGCATGGTAAAATAATCACACATGTGCCACCAAATCGTGAAGCGGCCCGTCATTGGCCAATGACGAGAGGTCATGATTGAACTCCATCCTCCATTGCATCCAACCCGCAATTATCGTTGCTTAGCTCATTTGGATTTGATCATGGACGCTCAACAATTTCCACATTGGGTTTATTTGTTTAACTCTCCCCCAAATGTGAAATAGTTTATTTTACGGACGCTGTCAGGTAAAACCAAAAACACGTTCGCGAGGAGTTTTTTTAATGTTTACACACTTTTAACAACTTAACTATTTTGACTACTAAAAAATGACAATATAAAAATCCTAAAATCACCTACTTGACTAACTTGACAACACAATAACGTTAATGACTTTATTACAACAATATATTTGATGACACTTTGGTGACTAAATACTATCATCACACAAAACTCTAATTACAATAAGCTTATGACTAATCAAGTAATTTTACACGTGGATTGAAATGACATTTATAATAATACACTCTTTTTTCTTTTAAAAAAAAATGGAATGACTATTACACAATAAAACAATGAACCTCTAAAAACGTTATACTATTTTAGACTAAGAAACACAATTGTTCACTTTTTAATGACACATGGACAATTTTGACTAGAAAAAATATTGAAATCACATTATTGAGAGGTAATTTTAATGTGACAATACTAGAGACTATTAAAAATATATCCTATAGACATTATACCAAACTTAATGAAAGATTTAGACTCTTACGACCTTGTCAGATTTTCAAGCAGCAATGTGGTAGATTTCTCGACTAGTGGAAGGGGATGACGTGTGGAGTAAAATGGAGCACGAACTGGTATGTGAATGGCGACAGTCAATGCAGAATTCTTTAGTGCCTGAGAGATCTGAATATTCGTGGGCCTGTCCGCCTGGACTATGAACTTGTGAAGCTGTGTGTGTTGGACTGAGGATCAGATCATTTGATATGAAGACCATACACACCAATCACCCGTACAAGAAGATAATGACACATAATGCACTTGTGAAAGAGTTTTGCGTTAGCAAAATTCTTCCAAAATACATATTATTACACAAATTCTTTACATTCTCATCTCTCTCATAAGACTCTCATTTAGATTTTGCTCTGATACCAAATCTGAAAGACACTTAGTTTTGTACAGTAGAAACACAAAATATCTTCATTGATTAAACATGAACATTACACATGCTAAATTTATAGGTGAGGTTGTTCCTAATATTTAGGAAACAACTCACAACAATAAACCATAGATGTAGGTTTTTTAAACCTACATAACAATCTGTAACTACAAATATAAGTTGTTAATAACAACTTATATACCCATAAAATATATACGTGATTTTTATTACAAATCACTCAATAACATTCTATCATGAATAATTACCATAGTAAATACTAAATCCTAACTAATACCTATGACTATACGATATACCAAAATTTGATGACATCTTGACTTATTCACAAGGATGGAGTTGATGCTCCTGCATCGCCTATCTTGTATCGGTCTTCTTATTTGACCAAAATTTGATTGTATCTAGAATATCCATCCAAAAGACAAAACCTCCTAGCCCCTACTATTATCGTAATATTTGGTCCATGAAGGGAAAAGGATAGTGATCCTTGAGGGAGGTTCTATATAAGTCCCTAAATTCCACAAAAATCTTGATTTCCCCATTTTTCTTCCTAACTAGAACTAAGTTTTCCACCTAAGAAGAGTACTTGATAAGAAAGATGATTTTGGCTTCTATGAGCTTGGATAGTTCTTTTCTCATAAGGGGATCAATTTTAGGATTTACAAGTCTTTTGTTTTTTCCTAATGGGCTTGGGATTGGGGTATAAGTCTATGACATATTGAACAATGTCAGGATTAAAGCCTTTTAGGTCCTCATAACTTCATAAAAATACATCACTATAATTCTGACACAAGGAGATAAACACTTGTTGTTATTTTGAACTACATACATTTCCTAGAATCAACTCTTTGTCTTATCTAATGATGACCTTCTGATAGTCTTCTTCCTTTGCTTTGTCATGTTCTTATTTCCCACCTTAAACTCATCATTCATGCTAAATATGTCTTCAAGTGTGACTGGTACTTTAGGAAAATTATTTGTCTTTAATTTGATAAACTAATCATCATAGAATTATTGTAGTCTAGAATGTATTTTTATGAAAACTATGCCTCATTTTAGATGAACTAGACTATTTTATCATCACTATCAAAGACTTGCCAACTTACTTCATTATTAGGAATGGATGGTCTAACCACCATCTTAACATGTTGTCAATTTCCCTAGATGAGGTCCTTTGGTGGAGAAAACTATGATTATATAGTTTTCATTTGATCAACTTCACCATTTTGTCTTCTTGGTACCACTTGTGTGTTAATAACTTCAAAATTTTCCATTAGATGCCAAAATCTATGCTTGTAGACATTTAGGATCTTATTCTTGGTAGAACACTCCCATCTTACTTGAAGGACAACTAAATCAATGTCCCAAATACTTACAATGCTTTTATTCATCTCTTCTTAGCCAATAAAAGTCCACGAATCAATGCCTCATACTTTGTAATGTTGTTGGAACATGTAAACTATAATCCATGGGAAAAAGAATTTCTTACCTTTGGAGAAATCAAAATTACACTGCTCACTCCATTTATACTTTGTGATCTATCAAAAATATTTTCCGTAAGCCTCTTGAATCCTACTCCTCACTTTGAGTGACATGGAACAAAAAGATCCTCCTTTTGGATGTAATAAGTGCCCAAACCAGTCTCCTCAACTATGTCATAAGGATAAAACTCATAATTCTCTTTGGCCCGTTCATCTAACAAGAGGTTTGGTATTGCAAGAGGTGGAACCATTTTTGTATAGACATTGAATCAATTTATTCATTCTCTTGAACTATGTAATTAGCCCTGATAGGGGTGGGGTCATAGGACTCAAAATGATAAGATGAAATGGAATCAAGTTTGATGGTAAAAATTGTGTCACACTTGGTCTTTAAGAGCATGTGATACCAATAAGAGGATAAGTACCCAACCACCTTGGTTGTGAAATATCTTGACAAGTAGAGGGAAAATAATGGAGGTAAGTCAATAACTTATACATCTTGGGTAATGGTAAAACTAGGACAAACATGGAGGGTTAGATCAAGATCTTTGATGACTCACGATGTTTTGATTTTGTAATGTCATCAAGTGTCTACTCATTTTGTTGGGCATTACATAATTATTGTCACTTGAGTCTATCATTGTTGGGCATTACAAAATTATTGTCACTTGAGTCTATCATGTAGTTATGTACTAAATGGTGCCCAATAATCAAAGACAAGTAAAAGGGTGGTTCATTGAATCTCTTTTGTTAGGAAATTAATATTGCGAAAATTATATGGTGTAATACTATTTACGCGGTGGTAAATATTATTATGTGTGTAAGTTAGGTTGTTGTAAACAACCTACATAATTATCTTGATTATTAAACAAGTTGTTAAAACAACTCGTGTATTGTTAATGAGTAGTTAGTGGAGCTATGTTAGGCTTCCTAGATTATAGGAGCAACATTAGCATATATATGTGTAACTTTTTATTATACTAAGATTGTTTATGTTAAGATCTGCACCTGCTCTTTCATTTGGCACCAGAGCAGGATGAAATATTGAGAATTGTTTGGGGAAATTCATTAATATTAATGGTTTCCCGTATAGGCAATAAGTTATTATATTTGTTCACTAAATATTCAGCTTATTTTAGGTAGTTTTGTATTCACATTGAGGTCTGTTGAAATTTATAAGGTGCAAACGTGTGAATTGAAGACAAGTGCATTCAAGTGACGTTTGTAGACTTGTATTCGTTGAATTCATGCTGAGATACTCCAGCCATATTTTTTAGATCTTTAAGACACGTGTAATAGTGGCTTCTGTTATACTACTCATTGCGTGATTTGACATTACTGTTCCAACGTAGCTGCAAAATATGAATAGAATATCCACGTCTCTCTCCCTGTCAAGATTTCTCAACATATTTGTAGCTTCAAAATCTTTACGATCCGATGTATTGGTAGAAATCTTAAACAAAATTGTATCTAGACAACCGCGCAATTGGCCCACTTGACGTTTCTTTTGGTTCCAGACTTGGAATCACCATCACACTCTACAGACTGCTGACTGCTCTACTAACTCTAGTTTCATAGTCTATACATATTATTTTATCTCGTAAATGTCCATGTAATTGTTATAAATGTTTTATGTGACTATCCTTATTAATTGTTTTTGTTTGTCATAAATTGGGTAGGAGGAGTCCATTATCAAAACTGTGCCTTCTCAAAACAAAATCTAATTAAACTTAGGGAGGGTTCATTGTCATATTTTTAGTATCACGAGTCTTTCTAAGTCAAAAGTTTATTTTGTGTAGTGAAAAGTCGTATATCATTAAAATTTCTTTATCATCCATATTAGTTGGTTCAAGTGAAGTGTTACAAGTATTGTTATTTTAATTAATCTATAATTAATTTTTTATTTTTAATCGTTAATATATGTTGAAAGGGTAATTGTGTTATCTTGTCAAAATCGAGTTATTATTGTCTTGTCTCTTGTATCGTCTCAAAAGTGTCGTGATATTTGTAAATTGTCATCAAAAGTCGTGTCATTATAAAAATTATGTAAAATAATTTTTTTTGCCTCGCAGATGCATTTTCGGTATTACTCTATGTCCATAAAAGAAATTATTTCACATTGCAGGGGGAGTTATACAAATAAACCCAATGTGGAACTTATTGAGATTCATACCCAATCGGGATAAGATAGCAACATGAGATTGGAGGATGGAGGAATTAGAGGATGGAGGTCAATCAACGACCTCTCGTCAGTCACCAATGATGGGGCTGCATATCAGTTATGGTGGCAACTTTGTGGTGTGAGTATTTGATTTTTAGTTGTGTAGCTTTTAATGTGCTTGATTTGCTTTTTTAGATTGTCAGTGTGGTGTGAAAAATAAGAGCAGAGGTTCATTCTTGTTCATGTGTGTATGTGGTTATTCCTACATAATTCCCTGATGTAATAACATAGTGAAGAACATATAACACAGTGAAATGCAACATCATGATACTTGAAGAGGTTGAACAGTCAGATGTGTTCATGTTCATACCTAGGTTTGTGGTAAACCTTTGTAAAACCATTAAAGGTTGTGCAGATGGTTCTTTCTTGAGTTCCCACACTTGAGTAGGTCATATGTGTTCTCTATAATGGTTGGTTGATAAGAAGATGGTTCTGTACATGTTCCCACACTAGTTCGGTTAGATGTGTTCCGACAGTGTTTGGTCGATAAGAAGTTGATGTGTTCCTTCTTCTACCTTCAGTTCGAGTTATGTGCCAAGATCATCAACATGCACGATCGGTAAGATGAAGAAGGAAGTGTGATTTTCTTCTACCATGTTCACACTAATGGGGGAATGCTAGGAAATTAATATTGTGAACATTATATAATGTAATAACATTTACGTGGTGGTAAATATTGTTATGTGTATAAGTTAGGTTGTTGTAAACAACCTACATAATTATATTGATTATTAAATGAGTTGTTAAAACAACTCATGTATTGTTAGTGAGTAGTTAGTGGAGCTATGTTAGGAATCCTAGATTATAGAAGCAACATTAGCCTATATATGTGTAACCTTTTATTATGAATGATATACTAAGATTGTTTATGTTAAGATCTACACCTACTCTTTCATCTACTTACCCATTTATTCTTGGGATGACATAAGCTAATTGAAGAGTTTGGATTTGCATGGTTGGTTCGGATAATGGAGTTAACTACTTAAAAGCTTCATGCAAGAGGTCACTTTGTGAGAGGGGATAAAGAATGCTTCCCACATGGTTACATTCAATTTTGTCTTCTTCATTTGTTCTACAATGTTCCAAGGGATACTTGTATTATTGTTTATAATAGGTGCAAGGATTCATTCCATTATTGCCCCATCATTGGAAAATATTTCCTTAGATGAAAATTAAATTATTTTGTAGGAGCAAACCTTATAGAAAAATGTGATTTCTTGTTCTTTCCTAAATCTGCGTCGATTCTTTTCTTTGGGAAGAGGGATATCTTGCACTAAAGAGGATGGAGAAACAATTCCTAATTTCCTTTTCTTTCTTATGTTATTAGCAACATAGATTTATAGTATACTTGAGCTATCAATAGTTTGGTTGAGTGGAAAAAACTCATTAGGAATACAAAACATGATGTTAGCTTTGGGGGTAGCTTCTTGTGCTATCTACACATTATGATTTGGAGCCTCCATCAATAGTTCTTGTTGATTTAGTAAATTCTATATCGTGAGGGCCTAAAATTGCACACCATTTGCATAAGTATTTTTATTTTTAGGTTGGTTGCATGGGAAACACCACTCTTCCTCCTGAACCACATTATTTTGTACTGGAACAAGGGTTTTAATTGTGTTGGAAATATGTTGTTGTATAGGAGAAATTACTTGAAGGGGAAAAATAGGGTTATGGCCTTGGAATATAGTTGGTTGGTAATTATGACCATATCTTTGGTTAGGATAATGAGTTATACGCTACTTATATCCCTATTTAAAATTTTGATTTAGAGGTTTCCCTTAATTAAAAATTGGTTAAGTTTTATGAACTTGGGATTGTTGTCTTTTGAGGGAAACAATCTCATTGGATAAATTATTCACCGAATTTCTAATATCACCATTATCATCTTGCTTATTGGGAGAATTAGATACATGAGTAGATGAGGAATATTTTGACTTGAGAATAACAACAAAATGAGGCTAACCAACTTGGGGTAAGTCTAGAGAAAGAGGTGCAAGAGGTCTAAGAGTTATTTTACTAGATTGAATTAAACAATTCTTAGCCTTAATGGCTATTGCATATGCATCAAGTAATGCTACATATCGCATATATTGAATCATTATCGTAATTTCAGAATTAAGAGATCTTAAAAATAGAAAAATGCACCTTAAGGGGTTGGCTTCAAAAATGTTAGAATCATGTCCCAAGTTATCTAAAATCTAAAGTTTAAGTCCATCATTACCTCGGTAGGAGTTTCATTAATAATTATCAATTACTCCAACACAAATATGTTGTTTTATTTTTCTCCAAAGTATAGAAAAGGTGCTTCTCTAAGCTCATCCCATGAGAAAATTAAGGTAGGTAACAAAATCATGTACCACTGTAGTGCCTTTCCTATGTCGGATGAGGCTAAAATCCTCATTGCTATATGTTATTAAGTTACAAAATGAACCAAACACTCATTAGAAATATCCTGGATGGGTTCTATAGGAGTTACAATTGAATTTTCACTAGTGAAAAATGGAATGATCTTTAAGGTAGTAGTTGGTATATCATTATGAGTAGCTAAAGCTAAGGAACTACCTCCATTAAAGGTCATAAAAGGTAATTTTATTTAGTGAGCCATGACAAAGATATGCCTTAAAATTATGAGGGGAAAACAGAAAGGTCTAACAGGAAGGGGAGTGGAAAAACATCTTTTTAGAGGAGATGGATCTCTCTGAGAAGAGCTTCCCCTTCTTATTTTTAGTGATAACTATAGGTATTCAAATGGATCTCATCTAGATAAACTGTTGGTGTGAGTCATTTTTCATGCCACATGGTAGGTCATCTCACTTAGGTGAGGTCATAGCTCTAGGTATTATTTAGGGTCATCATAAGATTCCCTTACATATCAGTGTGTTAGTGTGTTATATTTTTCATATGGGAGTTACTTCCCATTTTGGAAATATAACTCCCCATATCCACTTGAGAGGTCATGAGAACAACACTAGGGATTACACAACACCCTCTATATGTACACTACCCTTCATTCAGATCTATGAGAAGCTAATGAGATTCTGCCCCTTTTTGAATCCTTGCATGCACGTTAATGATTGATGCTCGCTCCTTCATGGGACCTTATCATGCTTTTAGATTGCAACTCAGTCGATGTTCACGCCATCCTGCATGATCCTCATGCTTCACATTTTCACATTCTCACTCATGGTATCAAATCGCATGTTGTGGGATTCATGTTACATAGTGTCTACCATTTCTCTCTAGCTCTCCATTCATGTTTTTGGTTTCATGAGTTTCATGTCATAATGGTTATTCTATTTGTGCCTTCAATGCATTTATTTGGGCTTCAAATCTCGTATGTGGGAATTTTTTCATGTCCATGGTTTCGGTTTTTTTTTTTTCAAGTTTTTTTGGATCTCCTAGGTTTTCCAAGCTTTACATGTGTGTTTGAAGGTGTTTCAAAAATTCGAGTTTCTGATTCAATGTTTCAATTATGGATTTAGTGCTTTGGTTGTTGAGTGTTTACAAACTTGTTATAGCTATTCAAGGGCTCAAATCGTCCCCATCTCGTTGAGATGGCTCCTCTAGATCACCATCTACCTCCTACATGGCTCGCCAATCTATCTTGTTAGCTCCCCTACATCATTTTTTTCTACATTAAGTTTAGTGTTTTCAACCGCTCGATTTGGTACCTTGTTCACTCTGCGGTGGGTTGTTTGTGGCTCTTTGATTGCGTGGGTTTCTCTTCGCATATGTTGGCACCTATACCCACCTTAAGATTATGTGCTTAGCCTCTTCTTTTCTTGACCTCATGTGCTCTTGGTTTGGCTTGAATGCTGCCATTCTCACCATCACAACTAAGCTTGCCCATGTCTCTGCTTCCACCCTATGTTGGTAGTATCCCTAGTTGGAACCCTTTTATTTTTGGTTTTTGGTGCTACCACTTATACCTTGCTTTTGGATTGACCTAATCTACTTCATGCTTGAGTTCATCATGGTCGATTCTACCATCGTTTCATATGTGCATCTAGTCTTGTTGTTCTTCCCACTTTCACTTTCCATTCCGTTTGGTGCCTAGTCTATTATGCCTTGGAGCGTTCTCCCAAGAAGCTCTCGAACCAATTCACACTCAACTCCAACCTCCATGTATCCTCCCGAAATATACTTCACATCCCAGGTGACCGACCTCTGTTTGAACACACCGCCTTGAAAAACTCACTCCACACGGTAACCTATGCATCAACTTGGCCGACACACACCATGGCATCCCGTTTGGTGTTGACTCACCTCGTGCTCGACGTGTTCTCGTAGACCAACTTGGAGGTTCCCACTAACTATCTCACCCTTCCTCTAAGCCGACTCACTTTGGTGCCTCTCGGCTCGCCACATTGAGCTTCTCGAGCTAACTCACCAAGTTTCCTACTCTACACACCCCCTCTGGGGCCCCAAGACCTACTCCACCCTATTATGATTTTTTTATCATTTTTCCCCACTTTTATAATTAGTGTCAGTCTAATTAAATGAAAAACATAAAAAATTCACTGTAATAAGGGGGATTATATTTTTCGGGCCTCTGTATAGGGTTATTGGGATTTTCGTGCCACTTTTCGAGTCTTGTTGATTTGTATTTCTCCTCTTTTCCTGCGGCTAGTGAGTGCATCTACCACAACCTTGCGTAAAGATAAATTTATTTTATGCGATGTGAGAAACCTTTTATCTCACACCGATAAGTGTACTCTTATTTTATTATTTCACCTTTTGTGTTTGATTGCGTGTCATTCCTCTACTTCCGACTAGGAATTCTTGTGGCCTCCACTCTCGCGTGAGTCTTCATTTATGCAAGGCGAGTGGTCAATTATCCAACATCACATGAACACACCCTATTATAATCATGCACTACTTATAAAGTACCATAGATAGGGGTTATCACTATTCTTCTTGGGTGTTGTATTTCTTGTAGACACATTATCGATTGAGTCTAACGTCTTGCATTCTTGCACCCTTCTTCTTGTGCACCTTGCACTTCTTGTTTTCACTTCTGCATCATAGAGAATGCTCTTTCTAGACTTGAGTTTTGAAGGATTTCCATACAACCTCTACCACTTCTTATTGGGAGAGAGAATTACACATCATGAAATACTTCTATGGAACAATAATTTTCCTATGAGGGTCTTGCACAATTTTTTCTTAGTCCAGTTCCTGAACCCACTGATTCCAGTCATCTTGAGGAATTTATCGACACATGCGACCATGTTGTTGGTAACTTGATGTTTCTCATCACTAGCCCTCTCCACATTTATGTGGCACACTCAGATCCTCCCCACCACATCTAGAGAATCTTTCAGTCCTTGTTTGGAGACTATTGACATCTTCTACTTTGCTGATACAATTGTCTCCTTTTCATCTTCATGTGATGAAAATTACACTAAAAAGAATCGATTGATCCTACGTCAATGACAAGGATTATGCTTCCGATTCGATGCCGAGAGTACCACCGAGGACTCCTCTCCTCCTTCTCTCTTTATTCTAGAGTATGTTGACACCATTCGTATCTCATCGACATTAGAAAATATTCTTCTCGCTTAAGCCCTCATACCATAATTATACCATCCTCCTTTCCGGTTCAGTGTGTGAGGCCATTTCCACTCCTCTTCCTTTATGCATGGATGAATTATACTTTTCTAAAACTGATATTCTATTTTTCAAGCCCTCTCATTAGGATGGGTATCTTCCGAACTTGGTCATTTTTTATAGTCTCCAATTATGATGCAAGTATAGGTTCATCATCCTTCTACAATATTTTTAAAGGAGTCAATCATATTATTTCTTGGGAATTTACCTTTTGGGACTCTTATCACTTCCACTTTTAGGAGATCTTCATTGATCCACTCTTTTTATGGATCCTCCTTATATTGTGGGGGTTGTTTAATTTCCTTCACATCTCTCAAGCATCCTTTTAATGGATGTTCCTCTTTCACATTATGTCCTTCCTAAGGGAATTCATATAGTTCAATGTGGGTGTCTCTTCTTCAATCTAGAGGTAGAGGATAATGTCGTCAATACTCTTCTTGGAGACTTCCTAGAGTTACAAAGATTAGATCTGTCCATGGAATTTTTACATTCCTCTCATCTCCTTCCTCTTCTCCTCTCTTCTTCTTCTTTATGAGAGATTTCCCTTTTGTACATGGGTACCTTATCAGGATTCTCAGTGGTGGGACCCATTTTTGGCATCTTTCTTAGATTAGAGAGTGTGTTTTTCATCTCTTATGGTGGATGTTTTTCCCACTGGGTTTTCCTTCACTGCTTGAGATCCTTGTTGTTCATGGGTACCTCATCAGGATTTAGTGTCGGAACCCATTTGTCATTTCTTACTTACCATCTAATCCTAAGTTATGATGAAGGGGGGTGTTGGTATGAGTCATTTTCCATGCCACATGGAAGTTCATCTCACTTAGGTGAGGTCATAGGTCTAGGTGTCATTTAGGGTCATCATGAGATTCCCTTACATGTCAGTGCATCATATTTTTCATATGGGAGTTACTTCCCATTCCGGAGAATGTAACTCCCATATCCACTTGAGAGGTCATGATTACAACACTAGGGGTTACACAATACCCTCTACATGTACACCACCCTTCATTCGATATATGAGAAGCTAACGAGATTCGACCCTTTTTGAATCCCCGCATACATGTTAATGGTTGATGATTTCTCACTCATGGGACCTCATCACAATTCCGAATTCAAAATCGGTCGATGTTCATGTCATCCCACATGATCCTTGTGCTTCGCATTTTCATATTCTCCCTCATGAACTTTTCCTTGTTTTTATTATTCTTATAAAATGAACACTAGACTACTTGTAACTAGTAGTTGTGGATTTGGGAGTCACTAGATGTGCTTAGATGATACCTCTAAAGGCTAAGTACCAATAAAACACACACTAATATTAGTGAAATTGATCGAAATGAGATAAAAAGACTCAAATAAGTTCTAATGGGCATGCTAAAAATTGTTGTCACTTAAGATTACATCCTTATCGAAACTATGCTTAAAAACTTAGTGAAACATTGAAATACCTTTAAAGTGTGGGACAATGTTTATTTTAAGGTGTTGTCATGTGTTTTTGCAAAGGAAAAATTCAATTTGAAAACATGATAACTTTACCCTATTGTCAAAAAAATATTCTTGTAAGCACTCTAAGCACTCCTTGATTAGTTCCTCCTCCTCGTGTGGGCCTATCCCAATCCTCCAAGTGCTCATATGTGTTGTGAAAATATTTTCAATTTTTTGAAAGATGAAAACAAGTTCATGAATTTCTTCCAATTGAGTGCTTATTAAGACAAATTCTTGAAGAGACTTAGAAATGGCTATTTTTAGCCTTTTTGAGACATGTGTGCACCCCAGAGCAGAGTTGAACAAAAATTCATCGGGAAGTGGTATTGAGTAGAAAAGAACATATTTCAATTGGTGTAGGAAAGTTTAGGGAATATTTGAAGGTTTAGGGATAAGTTCAGTAAAAGCGGGATTTTGAAGGTGAAGAAGCTTGAAGTTCAACATAATTCCCGATGTTAGAGTAGGTATTTACCTTAGCTCATGTTCACCTAGGTATTTTATTTACCTTTATTGTATTTATCCTCACTCACTTATATGTGTGGATATTTATTTTATCTTATTTAGATATTATGAAATATTATCTAGTTGTTAGGTATAGTTATTTCCTTGATCTATGGTATTGACTAGTTATTTCCTTGATCTATGGTATTGATTAGATCCTTGATGTCTAATTATCTCCTAAATCTATGGTCTTGACTAGTTCTTTGATGACTAGTTATTTCCTTGATTTATGGCTTGATCTACGACCTTGGTGGTTCTTAGATTGTTATTCCTTGCCTATATAAGCAAGACCCATTCTCATTGTATCATTGAGTTCCATAATAATATATGATATTTCGCTCATTTGTTTGCAAAGATTTATGTAAAGTTATTCGGAGAATTACTTTCATCTTATTGATCATGATGTTTGATTAGCATCTGTGTTCTTGGCTTGGTATGATCTGGTTATCGTTCCTTTCATGGTATCAGAGCTATAGATGATGTAGACATCCATCTGTAAGTTTTTCTTTGCAAGCAAGGGTTTATTATTTTCATGTATTCAGAATTTGGTAGCAATTTCCTAAAACATGAATTTTTATGCAAAATGGAGTGCCATTGGATTTGAAAGGTGCAAAAACCCTATAAATGACTGTAAACTTGACCATGTTTTGAGACAGTCAAATCTATACTTTTCAAGGGTTTTTTTGGCCCATTTCTCAAAAAATCCATACAATTATGTACAGACATATTTTTTGACTCAAACATTATATCAGATTTCTGGGTTTTTTGAGAAACTTTCTCTCTATTTTTTAATACGGAGTGCGAAAAAGAGATATTTGTAATCAAAGTTTGTATTAACAATTGTACTTTTGCATGCATTCTTTTATCTATTGGATATAAGTGTGTACCTTTCGGATGCATTATTTTACCCTCTGGATATTTCTATTTTGGATGTAGTATTTTATCCACTAGATGTAGATCTGTACCCTCTAGGTGCATTCTTTTATCCATTAGATATAAGTGTGTACCTTCCGGATGCATTCTTTTACCCTCTAGATATTATTATCTTGGATGTAGTCTTTTATTCATTAGATGTAGATTTTTACCCTCTGGGTGAATTATTTTATCCATTGGATATTGACATATACCCTTTGAGTGTAAGGATTTACCCTCTTGACATTTAGGTTTTGGGCGTAGGCTTTTATCCTTTGGTCGTGAAGCTTTGTATTGTGTGGATGCAATCTTTTACCATTTGGACATTTAGGTATCACGTGTACCTTTAAAAACAAACATCAACATTAAAATATTATTATAATATCAAAACCTTCTACACTCATAAATTTTGATTTGTAGTTCGGATTAAGGTGATTTTTTTGAGATCTACGCATTGGTGACATATTTATACACATATTTTAAATGTAAAAGGTATTGTTACTCATTTTAATATTTACATGCACTCAATTATAAAGTTCCAAATTTGGGAGGGTGTTGTAATCACTTGTGGACGCAATTTTGGTTGAGCTCGACATCCTAAACTTTTGGGTATTGCATTCTTATATCTATGGGTGTATATATTTATATCTCTCTTGTTTGTTGAGATATTTTGGATATGTATTTTCGACACTTTTTTGGCATGTTGACAATATCTCTTGTGGGGGAGCTATTCTGGTGAAGCCCAGTGTTAGTTTGTCAGTGTTTGAGTAGTTGATTTTGGCAACTCATACAGATCTGTGGTGTCACTCTACCCATTCTACAAAGATGGGAGGGTGTGGTGTTGATACTGATTCTTTGGGTTTCATGTCCTTTCCTTGTTACATGTTGATACTACTTCTTTGGGTTTCATGTCCTTGCCTTGTTACCTTGGATTTTCTTGGATCGTGGCACTCCTATTTATTTGGATCTTGTGTCCTTGCCTTGTTGCCTTGGTTGTTCTTGGATCGTGGCACACCTATTTGTAGTAGTTGATCAAATTATGTTTGGTGTTTTTTTTGCACTTTCGACATCACTCCATTGACAATATCCTTGCATGGAGCTATTATGGTGAAGCCCAGTGTCAATTATTTTTGAGTTCTATGATCAAGCAGTGGATTCATACCACAGTGCACACCACACTTCTTCAACATTGTATGAATTTTTGGAGTTGATCTTCTTAGGATATCTTGCAGCAGGATTTTTCTCTCTCTACTTTGTTATTACTAGTTTTGGGTACCTTGTGGTGTCCAATTTTCCTAGTTATTGTACGTGGGTACCTCATCAAGCCTTGTTTCTAGGACCCACCTTCTTTTTCGCCCACCTAAGCTATGCTTACGGGAGGGTGTTAGTGTAGGTTATTATTTATCCTTTTATTTATTTATTAGGATAATTCTTACACTTGT
Source organism: Taxus wallichiana var. yunnanensis (assembly GCA_018340775.1). Lineage (NCBI taxonomy): Eukaryota > Viridiplantae > Streptophyta > Pinopsida > Cupressales > Taxaceae > Taxus > Taxus wallichiana. The sequence continues at coordinate 97,902,428 of CM031239.1, read as the reverse complement.
GTTAGATTTACACTTGTTGGGTTAGTTTGCTTAGGTGTACTAGTTGTGTGGAGCCAACTTACTAGTTGTGTTGAGTTAGCTTCTTAGTTATGTGGAGTTAGCTTACTAGTCTTTTGGAGTTAACTTAACTACCAATATCGCTTAAGGGGATTTCTTCACCACCGATTTAGGTAGTAGTTGAAATTCACTCCTCCTATATGTACATCTTTTCTTATTGAGTAATTCAAGTCATTGTATTGTAATGTTTTAAGCATTATGGATTATGATGGATTTCCATATAGGAGCTATGTCAATGTGTGATCCCAATGAAGTATCTACTCGAAAAACAATGTCATGGAGAGAATTCCACTTAACATGTGGAATAGGGGAAACAATACCCTGTGAATTCCACTTAACATGTCAAATTATGTTTGGTGTTTTTGTTACACACTTTTGACATCACTCCGTTGACAATCTCCTTGTATGGAGATATTCTGGTGAAGCCCAATGTCAATTATTTTTGAGTTTTGTGATCGAGCGATAGATTTAGACCATAGTGCACACCAAAATTATTCAACATTGTATGAATTTTTTAAGCCGAGCTTCTTGGGATGCCTTACAATGAGTTTTTACTCTCTACTTTGTTGTTACTAGGTTTGGTTACCTTGTTGCGTCCCTTTTTCCAAGTTATGGTACATGAGTACCTCATCACGCCTAGTTTCGGGACTCATATTGTGGACATGCCACTTCTATTTTTGGCCCTAGCTTCACTTGGGGGTGTTAGAGTAGGTATTTTGTAACACTCAAAATTACAAGAGCTGGAAAATGAGGATTATTTTTTTTAAACATAAAAACGCAATCGCAATCGTATAGATTTATTTAATCAAATTAATTAAATCAAATTGGTTCTTTTGATCTATCTGATAACATCCATGTAAACCATGTGTGGCTGAGAAGGGTGTATCTAGATCTCCATGATCTCCCTTCGTCACTACTTGGTGACGATTGCTTAGTAGCATTTCAGCTCAACCTTTTAAAGGTCATGGGAACTATGTGAAAGTCCTTGGGTCTACCACGAAGCTAATTTCCCAACTTCATATTTTGGTATCCAACCATTGTCTACCTCATGTTCAGTGTTCAACTTCCCATGATCAGGTTACAGACAATTTTTATTTTAATTGGAGGACTTAGGTGATCAGACAATGCACAACCATCAATGCATTACTTTGGCCAAAGTTATCCGCCATGCAGGTTACGGCTAAACTCAAGATAACACACTAGTCTTATGAGTTTTAAGTCTTCCACCACCTCACAACTATCCCTTTCATAGTTATCTATATATTTATAGTTTTTTTATTTTATTTCCAATTTAACCTATCTTGCAAGAGTTTATATTAAAATAGATGCCAAAGGCCAACTAGGATCATTATGAGATAAGTACATTCGTTATGCTGAAATGTAACTATATCAACATTCTGCATGTACTTATCCCTTAATATGCCTAACAGATCGTTTCATCTATTTACCATCCCATTTAGTCTCTCTATTCCTGACGTTTGATTCCTTAACCTTAAATTACCTCTTTACAACGATACTCTTCCATTCTCTATACAACAGGATTTACAATCTTATCATAATAATACCAAGTTTACCGAAAGGCTAAATTAAATATATACATTAATATATATATATATATACACATATACATACACACATACATACATACACACATATATATATATATACATACATATATATATATATATATATACATATATATGTATATGTATATATATATATATATATATATGTATGTATATATATATGTATATATGTATATATGTATGTATGTATATATATATATATATATATATATATATATATATATATATATGTATATACATACATACATATATACATACATATATACATATATATATACATACATATATATATATATATATATATATATATATATATATATATATATATATATATATATATATATATATACATATATACATTCCATTGATTAGCTACGCCACTAAATAGCTATTAAATTTAGAAATTAAAAGACAAATGATTGTTACAATAATTGTCCAATTATCGGCTTCATACATTGATTACTATCAAATAAATATATTTAACAATTTGTGAAAAGTAAGATTTCTCAACTCAAGTATTCATCATTTACTCATTTTGAGACATTATTACACACAAAGTAATTATCTCTTTATTAAAATCATAAATTACATATGCCGTTAAGGTGAATTATATAACCGGTATAATAACTCTCACATAGTGAGGTTTAAATATTTACAATGGGTCCAAGATCCCAATAAATTCAGTCAAAATTCTAGGATTTCATCCTTCTACAAATTGAAATCCAAGTATCTCATTTTGATCCATGCTATGATAAAACTTCACAAAACATGAGTTTCTACACATCCGAAAGTAACGGCTAATGGTCCTGCAAGACTGGAGTAGTGGTATGATGTCAATTCAAAATGAACTGGCATGAATATTAACTCCATTTTCTGATGCAATTAATTAGTAAAATAAGAAAGGATATACATGTTGTTTTATCAACAAGCATATGGTAATACAACTGAAAATGATTTACCCCCTGGTTTCTATAAAGATACAGCTATGGATGCATACAAATAGAACAACCAATCTCTATTTCAGCATAATCAAACCATAATCACTCAACCTCCGAATTCAAATTATGACCACAAGAAAATCATACTTTATTTGGTATAGATTTTAATACTATTTCTCTTATCTTCCAAATCAACGAGCAACTTAACAAAACTGTCCAAAAATCATCATTACCAAAAACTAATCAAACATATTCTTTCTAGTTAATGAGCAGCTCATCATATTGTCCAAGAACATCATTACCAAGGAAATAAAACTTACTTCTTTTCAGTCAATGAGCAGCTCTACAAATTAGCACAAATATCACCAAATTTACATCACTTTAACATGTTCTATCTGGTAAATGAACAACCCCAACAAAACAATATAGAAGCACCCTGATTACATCATGTAAACATACTTTGTTTAGTAAAAGAACAGCTAATTATTTCTTTCATAAGATATCATTATATAAATCCCAATCATGCCACCAATTACTCCTTGGTGCATCTAGGTCAAGTCTGTCCTGGCTTTCATGCCCTTACCAAGACAAGCAATTTCTTTTTCATAGTTTTACAAAAATCCAAGTCATATTGCAGGCTGGAAGTTACAGGTTAAATTCCTTTTTTACACATAACAACACACCCTCATTTATACATGATCTGATTTAGATGTCCATAAAGATAATTTTTTTGGAAAAATCAACCACATGCAAGAGCTTTGACATCCACAATTATCATTCAAGAGATCACAATAAGTTAACAATCAGACCTGCATATAACAAAAAAAAAAAGAAAAATACAAAACCCCAACCGGTTACATACCCATATCGATGGAGTTACCCAAATTGATTCATTTATGCAAATCGATTTGTATACCCAAATCGATTTGTTTACAGAAAACACACAACTAAATTTCAGTAAACCAAAATGAAAACCCACAAGCACAAATCGATTTTAAACACATAAATTCACAAAACATTTTCCTTCTTCCAGTACAGGAAAAACCCAACTCTTTTCCTTTGGTTACAATTTATTTTAATGCAAAGAAGGAATTTTTAACCTTTCTTTTACTTTATTTTTGTAGATCAAAACCCAAAACCCCATCTGCGTATTTTTTGGGTTTAGTTAAAACCACACAAAGAAAACTAAAAAGAATACAAAATTCATCAATTTTCTTTTCAAACTTCATCTCCAAACAATTAAATCAAAAGCTGACCACAAATTCCTTGATTGCCATAAAAAAAAACAGAATGTGTATTTCCTCTTTTTTCCTTTTTACAAACAACGCAGTCAAAGAAGGGAGAAGATATTCATGCCTGAAGTAAACCCAGAATCAAAAACTTTCTACTCTTCTAGCTCCAACAAGTTGAATCCTTCTTTCCTCCAAAACTCACGCAGGTATTCCAGAAGGGGAGAATGAAAAATAGACCAAGGAGAAATAACAGAAAAAAATATAATGAAAGAGACTATAGTTGGGTGGCATATTGAAGAATTTTGGGCTTCCCAATGCTGGTACGTGTACTAGTGCATGCCACACACTTGTGCCATGTGAAGGTGTTTCACTTTTATGAAACCCATAAATTTCAATGTCTAAATAAAAACTTTTGGCTTACATGCCAAATCCCTCTAAAATATATATACTAATTAATATTTCATACACATTTTTTTACTTTAGTTGTTACCCAACTTAATGGTTAAGTAAAAATTAACCTTCATAATACAAGTCCACATATCTCCCACAATATATTACCATAATAATTAGTTGAATTTCTAGGTTTATATAAAACATTCCAATAACAAAAATCACCAAGTCCGTAAATCATAATTTAAATATTCTCATAAAGTTGGCTTAATATAGCTTAGTCAAATAAAACAGAGGCAATTATCATCGCGGTCATGCAAAAGTCGAACAAAACAAAAGACGACCAAACCGAATAAAATAAAGTAACCAAAATACAAATAACCGAAAGATCCACAATCATTTATGAACCGTTTTACCTACGATTAAGGCCTAATCATGTTTTAGGAAGGATCATCAAGGTGGGTGTGGGGTTATTCATTCCGTAGTGTCATGTTGCACAAAAAAGCTGTGGGTCATGACACGATGAACCAAATGAATTTTACACACAATGATGATCTCGTCTAATCCTGATTAGACTTATCCGTAGTTAATTTAACTTACAAGAAATTTTTGGGATGTTACATATTTACCTTAGCTCATGTTCACCTATGTACTTTATTTACCTTTATTGTATTTATCCTCACTCACTTGTGTGTGGATATTTAATTTATTTTATTTAGATATTAGGAGATATTATCTATTTATTGGGTAAAGTTTTTCCTTGATTTATGGTATTGACTAGTTATTTCCTTGATCTATGGTATTGACTAGATCTTTGATGTCTAGTTCTCTCCTAAATCTATGGTCTTGACTAGCTCTTTGATGATTATTTATTTCCTTAACTTATGGCTTGATCTACGACCTTGACCGGTTCTTAGATTGTTATTCCTTTCCTATATAAGCAAGGCCCATTATCATTGTAATTCATTGAGTTCCATAATAATATACGATAGTTATGATCATTTTTTTGCAAAGGTTTATGTAAATTTATTCTAGCAAATTTCTTTCATCTTATTAATCATGATGTTTGATTAGCATCTGTGTTCTTGGCTTAGATACAATTTGGTTATCGTTCCTTTTACCGAGCTTCGAAGATGGTTCCGGGAGCTCAATAAAGAGTTATAGGTCAAACAATATACCACTGGGAATATGATTAAATGATCTAAATGATGGTTCATTCATATTTTTCACAAGACCAAAACACTTCTCTCCACAACCCATTTTTGGTAGGTACACCTTGTGGTCTAAAAAGGATATTTTTAGGGATTTTTAGACGAATTATATCACGGATTCATCCCATTCTTCTCGAAAGGATGTTAGGAGTCAAAATCATATAAATAGGTGCCATAAAAGTCCTCTGGGAGTTCCGAAGCTGCATCTTCAAGGTTTCTCTCAAGGCATACTCCCATAGTTATAAGTTTTTGAAGAGAACACATGTCACCTCTTGGTGAAGGCACCTTTGTGTCCCATGTGTCCAATATATTTGGGATAGTTAGGAAATAAAATTACACCCATTCTTGTTTTAGCCCCCTACGGTCCATCATATGACCCAGAAAAGCTATGTGATGCAAGTTTAGCTCCTTCTCACCTCATTTTAGACCCCTACCTCGTCCCAAATCACAAGTTTTCACTTGTCACTCCTATAAAAGGGAAAAATTATCTTCTCCATATAGACTCTCCCTTTTGGATATTTGGGATAAAAAATGTGCACCATTCTAGCCCTTGATATGGTCCTTAATGTGACCCGATCTAAGCCCCCTAGAGCTATTTTCTTGCTTTCTCTCTCTCTCTCTCTCCACCGAGAAATCACATAGTGCCACTTGTCATACTTAGGTTAGGGCACATTTTTGTGCCCCAGCCTGTCCCTTCCCTTTGGGACAGGTTGGGAGAAATTTTTTTACTCACTCTTAAGAGGTTTTAAAAGCCAAAATTTGTTAAATTTTCTAACTGTCGTGTTTCTTCCTTCCATGAGCGTGAATGAGAGGTGTTGCTAGAAAAATTAAAAAAACCATTGAAAATAATCTCCATTCCATTTATCCTCCATTCATTCATGTTAATAGCTATAAAAAACCAAGAAATCTGTAATTTTTCGGAATGACTACACACTCGAAAACTAGAAAAAATCATATCTCCCAATCCGGTGGACAAAATTGAAAGGAAATTTCACAGTCTTCCTATATTATAGGGACCTTACAAAATAAAGTGACAACATATCAGATGGTTCTCTAAATTTTTAATGGAAAAAACCCTCATTTTGTACCATATATTTTTTTTTTCCGTTTTTGACATTCTGGCGGACAAATTGAGGTGAAAATTTTAACACAAGGACCTGAGAGCGAGCCTATTCAAACGAAAACATGTTCATTGCAAACCGAGACAAATAAGTGTAGTTTATAAAATATCAAGTCCTTGGTTCCTCAACTTACTAAAAATAGTAACTCACCCAAAATAGTAATCCCTCTCGTAATAACAGTGCACTCAATGAATGGTGAAAGTGATAAACTAGGTAATTTTGATTAAAAAAGCACAAAAAGCAAAAATAAAGGCAACTGTCTAAAAAATAGATTTTTTCCAAAAAAATAAAAGTATCATCAACAGAGTGGAAATGAACATTCTAGAGGATCAATAAGTTCAAATTTGAGAAAAAAACATGAAATATTCCAAAATAGCAGGTCTTAGTTCAACCTGTTAAAAAAAGAAAGTCTTCATTCTGAGTGATGAAACTTACAATAGGCTCATTTTTCATCCATATCTCTACTTTTTGATAACCTCAAATGGTTTCAAAGTAATCTCATAGCAAAAAAAAGGTAATCCATCCTTCACGAGGATCACCAGACATAATTTTTGTTATAGTTGTGTATAAGAGTGAGGAAAAACATTACAAGGTGCAACAATTGAAAAAAGAAGCATTGTGTAAATAGAGGATATTTTAAAAGGGTAAATATCTTAGTTAATTTTAAGCTAAGGTAGTCATCATTACTTATCATTTAAGTTGGATTCATCATCATCTTTCCTCGGTGAGCTTAGGTGAGCTTGGTGAGCCTAGAAATTTATCCAAAGTGAGTTGAGAAATTTGAGTAAGCTTAGTGAGTTATTCAAGGACAATTGGTTGAGGTAAGAATTACAAGTAAGATTCATCCAAAAGAGTGATTCATATAAGAGCATCCAAGTATCTAGGTATGTATTCCCTAATGGAAAATCCTTCTCATGATGATCAAGAGATAGTTCCACAACAAGCTACGAAGGTAATCTAGTGATGGGAATCATTTCAATTCCTACAAACCTTTTCTATAGATCCAATAAATGCTTGAGAGTGAGATAAGGAAAAAAACCTTCTATCATGCCTAGTCTCATAGAAATCTCAGGAAAATTGAAGTCCAAGTGAAGAAAGAAGGCCCAGAGAACATCTCACTTCTTTAGTGACACTTCAGGTAATCAGTATGTTGAAATTGCTAGACCTAATAATGAAAATCCCATTAAGGACATGACTCCATCAGATTATGAGTTTACCCACATCTCATTGGGTCAAGCTTCATATGAGTGTGACTCTAATATATTCAAGGAATCGATTCTTGCCTCCTCTCTTGGAACAAAGAATACAAACAAACAATTTTACAATTGGAGGAACAAGTAAAAGTTCTTAGTGCTCACATTCAACCCTTCTTGGAACCTAACTCAACAACTTCTCTTCCTATGGAATACATTGCTCGATTAGTAGTATTAAACCCGAGAGGTCATCAAGAAAGCACAAGGCTATATGATACAGGGGAAGGCTAATGAGAAATGGATTAATAAAATTATTGAGAAAGGCAAGGCATTATTTTCATATATAATTTCTCTCATCAAGTATGTTATTGCAACCTTGTCGAAGTGAATAAATAAAATGAGGACTTTGTAAAAGAGGTCAATCACTTGGATGAGATGTTTCCATTGGTATCAGAGATGAGTTCCTTTGAATCTCACACCCTCGTGGGTAAGAATATGTTTGCACTGCCACATAGAGCTTGTCTCAAGTTTGCATCCACATCATGGACTTGAAATATGCAGTGCTCAAGAATGCTATATCTAAGTTAGACTCTTACAGACAACATACTTTTGAAATCTTGAACAATGTCTACAATTGTGTTCGAGATGCTTGTGTTCCCTCTACTCACTGAAGACTCATCATTAGAAAAAATCATTATTTGTTTTCAAGAGCTAGTCAAAAAGATCCATGTGACTCTCTCTCCTTCAATGAAGAAAACTTAGAGTCCCTAGCCAATATCAGAAGTTTCATTACTGAAATTATAATAGATCATGAAGGATGGATTAGTCAATGTAATAGGATTAGTGATGTCCTTGGGACATGGACTAAGGTGTTGGGATGCATTTTTATTCCAGAGACGGATAATTTAGCATTGGCGTGAGCTCAATTCACTAAGGAATTCAAGGAACATGAATCCATTCGAGAGAATCATCATCGGGAGGCATGAATAAATAAGGTTCTTAATCGTAGGGAGTTTCTTTTTTAGATATAGTAACTTATTTTCCCTTCTCTTTCCCCACTCTTTCTTCTCTCCCTCTTCTAATTCTCAGTATTGCGTGTAATCATTGTATTTCATCTCATTCACTTAAGTGACTTCCTAAAGTTATATTGTAAAAGTCTCTTTAATTTATTACAAGGGAACTTATTTTTCATGTCATAGAAAGATGTAAAGTCACGAGTGAATGAGAACATGAAGAGTCATGTGGGGAGGGTAGGTGAAATGTCAATTTTCATTTCTATAAATTGGGATGGCTTCTCTATTCCAAAGGATCCTGGAAAATTTAGTTCTTTATAGCAATGGTGGATTGTGATTTGGGTGTTGAGCTTTGTATCACCAACACATGAAATAAAGCTACATTTATTTCATTTCCCTTTTCCTATGTGTTCCTCTATTTTCTCTCTTTTATGCACTTTGTAAGTATAGTGATCAAGAAAGAGATTTGTATCTTTGATAAATGAATCTAAGAACTATGTGTTTGGGTTTGTTCTTCTCACTAAATGGATTCATTTTTTCTTTCCTATAATTGAATGTTGAAATAATTTGGTTATTAGGTTTGAATTATGCTTGTGCCTACTCATAACAATAACCTTCCTTTGTCCAATTTCTCTCCTTCACCTTTCATCATTGTAATTTCCTCCCTTGTACCCCTTAGAAGCACTTTTCCACAAGTTCAGTGATGTGGTCTTGTGCAATCCCCAATCTATTTGGCCATACGAAAAAATATGCAGAGTAGATTATTTTACATTCAATAATGGGAACCTCCCCATACACAAGAATGAGGGGGTATCCTCATGAATGTTGGTAGAAATCAACTAAGTTTCCATAAAAAAATTATTTCGCTAACAATGTTGTGGGAGAGGTTTTCCCAAGTGCACGAAAAGATATCTCGCAAAATAAAAAAGTACATATTACAAAAAATAAGAAGTTATATTTCAAAGAATAATAATTTTTAAAATCGACTCCATCAAGGACTGAATCCATGTCACATTAGTTTCATACAACATAATGAATAAATTTCTAGATTGGAGTGAGGTACCAATGAGTGACAATGAAGAAGAAAAAGAAGATGACTACCGAGAAATGTAAATTTTTGATCAGCCATCATATTGGACCAATTCTTACAAATGGGAGAATTCAAGAACAATAAAAAGATCTATTGCTTCAAGCAAAAATCTGCAATTATACAATAGAAAGAAGGCTAGTGGCATGTCTCCAAAAAATCAAGGAAATAATGTGTAGAATGAAGAAAATTTCTATTTGTGAAGAACCTATCATCAAATCCTAGTGGCTTCAGTTCAAGAAAAATACTGCTAAAGGAAAGAAAATGGGACTTGCTGATGAGGAAGAAGGTAAGAACTTGATGAAAAAGATGCAAAGGAGGTACAATATGTTGTATGAAGTCAATGAAGATGAAGAATCTTCTGAAGGTAACTTTTTTTAACTTCTCATAGTTGACTAGAAAGTTGAGAACATTTTCCTTCATCTCCTTTCTTTAGATGATTTCTTGCATATGGAGATGAAGAAATGGATGTTTTTAGAAGATAGTATGTGCAAATACTTCTAAGTGTGAAAGAAGGAAATTATGATCCCAAATCCTATCATGAAGTTTGGAAGCATCCAATGGCCTTGCAAATAAGGTATGAACATCTTGAAGCACTTTGTAATTTTGAGGAAGAAGAAACTCAAGAAGATCCTAATGACTTTCCACACTACAAGGTGTTCATCCCGTGAAGATTCTTTTGTACTTATGATGAATTTCATATCCTTGCACCTTCTAATGAGAATCAAATCAGCACCTTGGAGGATGATGAAGAAGACATGATAGTTGAACCTCCATTCATCAACTCATTTTGGCTCAAGACCATCTATTGGAGAAACAATGGATTCAAGAGAGGAATATTCTTTTTGTACAACGAGAGGATCCAATGCTTGTTGATTACTCCATCAATCTTGAATACATAAGAGAAATCAATCCTTCATCCTAGACTCAAGATGAAAAATTCAAGGTAATCATGGATAATCTCCTTTCCAAATTTGATTCTTCAAGTGATGTAGAAATTTTGAATGATGAAATGGAGATAGTTGAAGAATCAAATTATCTTCTTGATTCAATGATGGATGAAAAAATGGAATAATTCAATTTATTTCTTGAAACCGAGGTGGACGGATAAATTGAGCATGACCTCTCTAAAGATCTAATTTCACCACCCTCATTGAAGGAACACAATGGTGATCATCATAGTAAGTACATAACCTCTCCTTTTCATTAAAAATAAGAGGATGATATAAGAAATTATCAAGATTAAATTGATGATTATGATACCTCAACATGCTTCTCTACTTCCCATCATGAATATGATGAACTTTTTTGAACTCAAAGGTGTGCCCTTCCCACATAGATTGGACCTCTTCTCCTTGTCAAAGGATGTTGAGAATCAAGTAGTCCCATTATTATAAGAAGGTGAGCCTTAGATGATAATAAGTATAAATAATATGAATAAGGATGTTTGAAATGAATCATGGACATGTGTGGATCATATTTTCAATCATCTCCTTGAAGATCAATGCAATGAACTTTATAGTAAAGGTGATAATGAGTATATGGTAGGTTTGGAAAAGTTATCCTCATAAGACATTATAAGGACTACGGAAGCGAAGACCCCAAATTAGTCTTCAAATCATGACTTGGGCTATGGAAATATAAGATAGGTATGAGGCAAGTTTTGTTTCCCATTTTTACACCAATGTTTGATGATGATATGAAGAAACCATATGAGATTGATGTCTTCCTCAATACATGGATGGATGAGAGAAAATGTGAAGGTAAGTCTTCATCTTTTTGTTTTGTGAAGAAGATCATAAATGTAAAGGAAAGGATATTTTTGAATCTCTTGTGAATATTCTCACCTTATAAGACAACACATTCGCCATGAAGGATGATAGTGAGAAAAGTGTTGAGCTAATTTGTACCAAAGAAATTTTTTCAGAACAGATGTAGGAGTTTTGTGAGTATATTTAGGGTCAAATTGTTCTCACCACATTTGGATGATCCACCAATGAGGAACAATAATTCATGTTGTAAAATCGAATCAAGGGTGACGAATGCTTCTATGACAAAATAGAGGGTTGAAATTTTGAAAATGATGTCAAGATAAATTTTGAGGTGATAGGTATTGACAAAAATTGTTCCAGAAACAAAGTGAAGATGTGCAAGAATTTTGTTCATCTTAAAAGTATCAAAGTAGATTTGATCATGGAAGATCATGTTGGAAATAATTTAATTGATGTCAAAGGAATGATGATGTCAAAGAAATTAGCTTACATGATCCATATGTTAGAATAACTTGTTGTTGATGTCCAAGGAATGATTTTATCAAGAAAAAGTGTTTGGATTTTTAATTTTACAAGCCATATAACAAAGGAAGTCATATTGTAGTGTTTTATGAGTTTTCAAAGATGCACAACAAAGGAATTCAATTTGTAGTGTTTCACAGTTTTCAAAGCCGCACGAAAAAGTTAATTTGTAGTGTATCATGATTTTCAAATTCGTGCAACAAAAGAAGTTAGTTTGTAGTGTTCTGCAAGTTTGAAGACAAGTCAATGCCATGTAACAAAGGGGGACCATTTTTAGTGTCCCATGGGATTTTGGATGTGAGAATGCCATGGAACAAAGGATGTGTACTACAGAAAAAGAAGTGATCCATAATATTCTGCAGGTGGTAAGAAGAGAAAATATTTACATAACAAGGGATTTTTCGTGGAAAGATGCGAAATTTAAAGATGGGCCACATAGGTCTAGAAAATCTATGGAACAATCTGCATAGTCAAAGAAGATCTATGGATATCTAAGAAAGCCACAAAATAAGGTGAAAGTAAAAAAAAAAGGTTGCACTGCATGGTCAAGGAAAGCTGCGGGATGAGGATAATGATAAGGTGGAAGTAATGGAAAGCCACGTAACAAGGTAAAAATAGCGAAAGTCTGTTGAAGTCAAGGAAAAACTCAGAAATTAAAAATATCAATCTGGAAAGGTTGACTCATGTATTGCATCCATACTAATTTTATTGGTCCGACCCTTGGGAAAAAATAAAACCATTTTAAGAGATAAAATGATATATATGGAAACATAGATGGATTTATTTAAGTGTGGATATGTGGAGAAAGGGATAAGTGTTGAAGAAAATTAAATTACAAAATAAAGGTATATTTCTACAAGGGAATGAATAAAAATCATTAAGAGAAGAGTTTGAAGAATGAGAGGAATAAGAAGATATATCATTAAAGCTTAAGGTAGATTTTGTGAAGGAGATATATTTGATTATAATCCACTGAAGAATTTAATTTTGAGGTTGGTGTTTCTTAAGATAATAGATTGGTGTATCTAGCTAAGTTTGTGCTTAGAAGTAGGGATTGGTGTCTTCAATATGTTGGTTCCTACAAATTACTTATAAGTGGGGATTGGTATCTCCTATAGGTTAGTGCCTACAAAATTTATTAGTGGTAGGAATTGATATCTCTAATAGGTTAGTTCCTATAAATTTATTAGTGGTGGGAATTGGTGTCTCAGTAGGTTGGTGCCTCTAATTTTTGTAAAATAATTTCATTATTTTGTGACTGGATTTTTACAAGTAGATCCAAGCATTCTTTTCTTTGTGGTATTCTCTCAAAATGGTTTCCACATAAATCTTATGTTTCATAATTATTTGATCTTGTGTGATTTTTGTTATTATAGACATTAAATTTTAAATAAGTAAAATATTGTATTATATTGATTTAATCCCCTTCTAATTATAAGTGTATTTTCATCAGATCAACACTTTTGGTGAACATGGGATTTTCTCCAAGTGTGGAACTTACATCTTGAGATAGAAATACAAAGAATAATGAATTATATACCTATCTAACCTAATAATAACACTACCTATAATCTAACCTACATTATTACATCCAAAAGACCAAGGAGAGAGAGATGAATAAAGAAAACCTAAGCTAAGGGGAGGTGAATAGTACCAAAAGAGAAGGGGTGATCACTCTTATGAGGGGATGAAAGGGAAAAGAATGCAAGAGAGAAGGGTAGAAAGACCTACCACAGACCTAAAACCAAAAAAATAACCCTTCCCACACATTTATAACACAAAAAAATGGAAAAACCTACAAGTACAACACACACATCATACTAAATAAAGAATAGAGAAGAAAAATGTAATAAACATGATTATGGGGTAGGAAAGAGCCACGAACACAAGATGTTATTGCTTAAAGGATGAAAAAATGATTACATTCATGGAAAAAGGTGAAAATACATTGCATAGACCAAATTAAAGGTTTGGAACTCATGGGAAGTTGGCCATCATTTTGGTATGATGCGATTACAAAAAAAAAGAGATATATGTTTTTATGAATATTACTTCCATACTTAAAAAAAATGGGAGATAAATAAGAGAAGGAGAGAGAGGCACAACTAGGAGAGAGATTTAACCACTAAGGACCAATCACCACAAATCTTTGTAGATAGGTATGGGTTCATGACATGCATTCTATCACGCGCCATCATATTTATAGGTTGAGTAGAATAACACCCATACTTCATTAAATTATGGTCGGTGAAGTGGTAGGACATTTTATTTCAAATTAGGTGCAACTCCTATGTGTAATCCATTGAATTTAGATGATATTCATTATTTTCTGTGGATTTCCCTTTTTTGGTAGTGTCTTAAATGTTATTTAATTATCTCATGGGAATTTTCTTTATTCTTCAACTTTGAACACATTCCATGACTTTCTAAATGTTCTGCATCTTTCACTACGGTTCTTGAACATAATATTTTTGGTAGATTGAGAAATCCAAAAGAAAATAGCTCCCATGCACTCATAAAATTTTTATATTCCTCCTCTAGGTGCTATGGAGGCCTATTCCTCCATTGTGTGGTATTTTGACTTGGTGACCCTTTTCCCTTGTTCTGCATAAATCCCTTAATATTTTCATGAATCACTACAACATTTAGAAGACCCATGGAACACTTAGTGTTTTTCTCCCTTTTGAACTTAGTCACCTTTCAAATTTTTAACCTTTTCCACACAATGTGTCTAACTTATCCTCTGTGCATCATGACTTCACTAGAGAGAACTTTATTCTTGGCACATGAATGAAGAAACCTATAAAATACTTGAATTTCCCAAGCCCACACAAACATAATTTTTTTGACTGAAGTACTAACCTCTTCAAAAATCCTCCTAACTCCTTAATGTTTCTTTACTTGTTATGCATATTAGGAGAACCCACATAATAATTAGTTCCTTTGATTCTATATAATACTAGGATAGTGTTTCATGGATTTCGAGAAAAAGTGCATAAGTCCAAATTTTTAAATAAGTAGTCAAAAATTTCAAGGGTGCAATTTGGGATAACAAAGTCAATCAAAGAAACCAATATTTTGTTACATTTAATGAAAAATTCCACTAAATATTTCCCAACATGATGATATACCCATGACATCCCTCAAAAGTGTCCCTTTTTCACTTTGGAGAAGGAATGATTAACCTTATAGAACATATTAATGATGTGGCCAAAATATGTTTTATTGACCATGTAACCTAAGAAAAATTGTAATTAAAATGTTGGCTACCTCTTATAAAGGAAAATGTTTGCATTTTTACAGGGGGTTTAAGGTTGAATTCAATTAGCATGTAGGATGAACTAAGAGAAGCATTATGAAGGAAATTTGAGGACAAATCAGATCACTTGTCTTTGGTGGAGTAGTTGACCACTATTAAGAGAGTACCACATGAGTTAATATCTAATTTTAACTTCATATTCTAAAAACATTGGATATAATTCCAAAATTGGTAAGACCTTCACGAGAGTATGCTTTTTGTACTACATGAGAGCTCTAAATAGTGATATTTTAGTAACGATTCAATATATGGATGGTAGAATACTTCAAGTTCTTATGAGGTAGCCATTAGGGTGGATAATATTATTATATAAGATAGAAAAATTACACCAAGGCCTTCTATGCTTATATTTCTAAATGTAAAACCATCTATGTCACTTCTAATACCTGTAATAAGTACCTATCCTAATGCCAATTACTCGATTTTAAGACAAATCAATATTTCCCCAAGTACATCGAATGTCTCGTAAGATTTGAAAATCCGTCTTAAAATTTTTGGCAAAGAATTAATGACTCTCAAAAGGAAACAAGAGAAAATTCATAGACATTATAAACCACCTTATCAATCTTCTTATCATCCTAATAAGCCTCCATATCAAACAAACTTCCAAGGCCAAGGCCAATTAACTCATACAAATCCTTACTAATCATAAAACCCTAATGACATAAACACTTCTAAAGCAATGGTTGCCATTCAAAACAATATAGTAAAGGACTATGAGTAGTTATTTCCTTATAACAAAGCACATAATTGAACTTATAGTCTAAATGACATCCTAAATCAATATTTGATGGAGCAAAATGCCTCAATTTTTGTAAGTTCATTAGCTGAGGTACCACAACTACAAGATGCTACTCAAGAGCTAACATAACATGATTCTACACTCGTTAACTAGAAAACATAAGATTTTTGTGGAGTGAATCATCTACAAGGACAAAATTAGACCTCTTATTCAAGTATGAAAGCTAACTAATTCCAAGAAAAGGGCCATAGAGGTAGATAAAACAAGTAATAAAGGTCCTACTTCAAATCTAAATATGTAAGAGACTCTATCAAATAACACCCCAAGATATCAAGAACAACCTAGAAGTCACTATAACCCAATTTGAAACATAAGAAGGTACTACTTTAAGTAAAGTGTGAAAGATCTTAGTACTTCCCCATTTAATATTCTTGAGCATATGAAGAAAACCAATGTGAATATTTCAATGTGGGAGTCTTTGCCTATCCCTATGCAACAATATATTGTAAAAGATGCCTAGTCAACCTTAGCCTTTTAAGCGAGTCACCTAAAGAGCAGTAAAAATTCATGCTTGTATATAAACCTCATCCAAAGGAGTATCAGTCAATTAAAAGTGCAAAATATCCTCCCTTCTATGTGTCATTGATCATTGGCAACCATTTAGTTCACAACTACATGATAAATTAAGGAGCCACTAGTTCAGTCATGCCTAAATGGATAGTTGACAAGCTTGGCCTCAAGTATGGACATCTTTCTAAAGCAGTTGTGTATCTTGATGGGAAAAATTATATATAATAAATGTCATCATGGGTTAATCCTCACTTTATATATATGTTCCAATTCCTCAATTCTCCAATACTTCTTCATAATTGACCTCCCTCTATTATTTACTTTGTACCTTTCTAGAGACTTTACAACCAAGATATCTATCATTAGATTGGTCAAACATGATTTTTTCAGTACTAGGTATGGCACTAAGGTCACCATAAGGTTTGAATCTATTTCCAATTACCATATATAACCTTATGTGCCAAGTGTCATCAATGCTAATTATACAATCTTTAATCAAAAGGACCATTTTTCTATCTAGAAGCCAATTACTCTTTTTGAAGGTATACCGATTTATTTCTTGATGAATGGGGGACTAAAATTCATGATTTTTATCCTTATAAGAATATTGAAGAGGTTAGTATTGGTACTTATTTATTTTATGAGGGAGAGTATTTCATTGCTAACAATATGAAGATAAATAAATAAGATGATGGTGTTTGGAAAATGCACTTTGATGGATCCATAAATAGGAGTGGGGAAGGAGGAGGTATCATAATTATGTATCCCATGAAGGAGAATTATTATTTTAACTTTATCTTTCATTTTAGTTATACAAAAATTCATTTGAGTATGAAGCTCTCGGACATGGTATCTAATGGGCAAAAAGAAAGGTGTTAAACAACTACAAGTATTTAGTGATAAATCGGGTAAGAGGTCCTGAATGTAACAAAAATGACTTGTTGAAATATTATAAGCATATAATATGGGGTCTCATAGAGTAATTTGAAGCATTAAACATACAATTCATCCTAAGAGTGAATTATAAACTAGTGGATAGACCTAGATTGTAATCAAAGCATAGTTTGACATTCTGAAGACATAAAAAATGACAGAGCACAAAAACATATTAAAGTTTTCATAAGGCTAGTTATACCTGATAAAAACACTAATTGGAAGGTGTTTGAAATTTCCCAACAAATCATAAATTTTCTATAAGAATAATCCTATTTATTAGCTAAAAAATTAGGTTAAATTATAACAACACTTTGATGAACAAATCATCAGGTTGAAGTTAAACAATTTCCCAACAGATTTTGGTTACTATTGAATCTATCTTTGGTAATGATGATTAATTTAGATGAGACAAAATTAACATGTTTTTCATTAAACCAAACTATGAAATACCCACCAACTTCAAGGACAAGATTTGTAATTTCTGTAAGGTATGTATTCAAGAAGCAAAAATTATATTTGTTGAACTTTGTGAAGAGTTTGAAGATATATTTGCATGGGATTATAGTGACTTGAAGGGATTTGATCCTATATTAGAACAACATACTATAGAGTTAGATCCAAATTCCAATCCTATTAGGCAAAAGAAAAGGCCTATAAACCCAAAGATAGAGCCTCTCATGAAGCAAGAGTTGAATAAGTTGATAGAGGCTAACATAATCTTTCCTATCAAACACTCATCTTGGGTTGCAAATTTGGTTCCTATGAGGAAAAAGAATGGATAAATAATGTTATGTGTTGAATATAGAGATATAAATAATGATTCTTTAAAGGATCACTACCCTTTTCCATACATGGAGAAATTTCTACAAAAGGTAGTAGGTTTTGAGAGGTTTTTCTTCTTGATGGCTATAATATATGTAATTAGATTCAAGTAAGAGAGGAAGACCAATTCAAAAATATTTCACCACTAAATGGGGAACAAATGCATGCATGCATATTCTTGTATGTTTGTTTAATGTAGGATATAAGTTTCAAAGATCTATGGATATGGCATTTCATGGGCTAATCAATGGAATAGTACTTGTTTATCTTGATGATATTACCGTATTCTCTAATCATTTTAAAGATCATTTGTCTCATCTTAGATAGATATTTGAAAGGTGTAGGAAATTTTAGCTTTCTCTTAACCCACAAAAATGTATATTTTTTGTTCGGGAAGGAAAGCTTCTAGGCCATATTGTCTCTAAGAGAGGACTTGTAATTAATCTTTAAAGAGTGAGTGTTATTCTAACATTGTCCTTGCCTAGTCACAAAAAAATATTACAAAGTTTCTTAGGGAGAATAAATTTTAATAGGAAATTTATTCTTGATTTTTCCAACCTTTTGAAACCACTAACCTCTATGTTAAAGAAGAATATGGTTTTTAGCTAGACTAAAGAGGGAAATAATGGTTTTAAAGTAATTAAGAAAGCTATAGCACAAGATCCTACCCTCATAAATCTTATTTTACCAAAGACTTCACCTTATACACCTTTGGAGGCATTGATACTATTTTATATATTTTAGTACAATAGAATAATGAAGCGCAGGAACATCTAGTATCCTTCTTGAGTCGGAGATTGTATGATTATGAATTAAGATACTCCTTTATGAAAAAACAAGTTCTTTCTATGATAAAAGGTTTAAATAAATTTATGCATTTGGTACCCAATAATAAAATTCATTTGATTGTCTCACACGAAAGTGTTACAAAATTCCTCTTGAGCATGAAATTAAATGAGAAGAGGGTAGGTTGGATCACAAAAGTGATGGAGTATAATGTTGACATCAATATCACAAAGTTGGTAAGAGGAAAATGTTTATGTGAACAACTAGCTTCAAAATTGAATCATGATAAGAATATTGACCTTGTGCTTCAAGGTGGCCAATAATTAGTTGTGAATTTGTTGCCTATTAGTTGAACTCATGACATGGTCCATTTCCTTCAAATATTTGAGTTCCCTCAAAGTTTTTTTTTTTATTATTGGAAAATAGTTTTTTGAAAGGGACTATACCCTTGAGTACAAAAGATGGCCTAGGAGCCAGAATAGGAATGAGAACCAGAGAGAAAAGGATCAGAATCCAAATGTGACAATGAAGCTCAAAGTAGCCAAAAATAGCTACCCAAAAAGACAAAACACCAAAAATATTACAAAAGAAGTAGAGAGACCGCAAAAAAATAACATAAAAACATACAAGAACAGCTAAAGCATCTACAACTACTTTTTGGCAGCTTTGTCTATGCTGGTCTTGATATTCTTCCAGGAATGGAACATACCCAAAGTTGTCATGTGGGCAGCGTCAGTATTATCCAGCTGCTCAATGGTCCTTTTGCTTTCCTTATCATTACCCCAAAGTGTTGCCGGAACTCCGCTGAGGTTGGAGACACTTTTGACATGTTGCTCAATGAACTCCTCAATCACCCTAAAGATGGCCATGTTGTAATCATGTTGAGTTTTGGCCTTCCCTAAACGGGAGTCTAAGGAGTTCAACTTCTTGTAGATATCATCAATCTGGCTGCTATCAATATCCACCTCCTCCTCCTTCTTCCTCTTACCTTTCTATTTTGCCAAGTTCTTAACCTCATCCTTCAACAGTTTCATATCAGCCTCTAAGGCTTCCAACCTTTTTGAAGAGCTTTCCATATGCACATCCCAGGGACTGGCACTGCTAATATTCAGGAGGTCATGTGTAATTTCAATTTCATGAGGACCCTTCTCCACAGCAAGAGTCTCAAGGTTAAGCTTTCTAGAAGCCCTGGTAACCTGGTCATTCGAGGTGGAGGTGAAGTGGGGGGCGGGAGCAGTAGTAGGGGAATGGAAGAAGAAGCCCTGGATGGTAGGGGGGGTGACAGTGGTGGCGGGGGTAGAGAATGGAGAAATAGGGCTGGCAGTAGCAGAACCCAGCAGAGGGGGAACCGAGCTAGGAGAGGATGGGAGACCAGGATACTTAAGAAGACAACATTTATGTAGCAGCAAAATAAGCCCCTGGTGTAAAGGAACCACCTGGGTATGCTTTTGAAACTCCAAAATGGAGCGCTCAAGAGAGTTCAGCAAGTAATGGGGGAAACAAACCATGTGATTCCTATGGAAGTGGTTAAGAAAGATAAGGTGCTTAGCAGTAAACAGTGACAAACCTTCCTTCCAAGGAGATGAACCGTATCATCATGTGAGTAACCTCATCATAAGGCGAGAGGGATCAAGCTAACAAGCAGGCCCACTGTAACGTAGATCAGCTTCTCAGATCCCTCCACAAATCTCCTCTCTTCAACATCTCTGTCGACCCTTTTGTTAAAGAAATGGTAGCCCTCCAAGCCAAGGCCGGTCGCTTCAGCAATAAGTTCTTCATTGACCAAGATCTTACGCCCCCATATTCTGATTCGCTCCTTCCAATCCTTTGCAAAACGCACAGAGATGCTTTGATCATGCCACTTTGAACCTTCTCCATGAAGTTGGTGATGCCACCCTTTTGCTGATTATGCTCCATAGCTCAATATTATCCTTCCGATGCTGGGTCCACACTAGGCTCAATTTGGCAAGGGGACCCCCATCTTCTCTATGATTAACTGTTTGCAAAAAATTCCCAAATTCTTGTGAGCGCTGAAGCCAGTCCGCTTTTTGCTATTGTAATCCACACAATATTGGAAATGAGAGCCATTGCTTTTCCCATGAACGGCTGCGTGTCTGCTGATCTGAGCCTGTGGAAAATTACATGTGGGAATAGCCCGCTCCCTGTCATCAATCACATTACTGCTATCTTTGGTTTCCATGGAGCTTTGTATCTAACTTTTAGCAGATGCAGTGCAGCCCGCATGCGCGATTTTCAAATCAATGTAACTCCACTTGGAATTCCCCATATATTTCACACTATCTTGATTATTTGACATGATTTGCATAATCATATTCTTTAAGTCAACACGTGTGGGAGTATTATTGATGCTGATCCACACCCAAAATCATAACTCAGCTCTAGATATTGCTTGCGTATAGAAATCTGCATGAATGCTATTTTGAAGCTGCTTAGGGATGCTATTATTATCCCAAACAGTGAGGTTAACATTAATGCCATAATTAGCCAGCGCATCCGCCAATTTATTACCCTCCTGGTAAGTATGCATGATCCTGATGTTATTGAAAGTATGACTAATACTTATGGACTCTGAGATAAAATCCTTGATGCTCCAACTTGGAGATGAGCACTGTTTAAGAAGATTAATGATATTCAGGGAGTCCCCTTCAATAATCCCCATAGAGCAGATAATGCTTCGACAAAATGATTAGTTTGAATTCCCATTTTCCCAAAGATACACAACAATCGGATTACCTTTATGATCCCTGTATCAATCCTCCCCGCCGCAATCCTGTGGTTCCCTTAGAGGCCCCATGAAAGTTCAACTTATACCAATTAAAATAAGGAGGATGCCATTTAATCAAAGATCTATCAATGCTATTCCGGGATTGCTTCAACTATTGACAGTTCCTTTATGCCAATTGGATAAAATGTATTCTTCATTCTCTGGATATCTCTTGTTCTTGGGGGGTTTAAATCTAGCAATATTCTCTTTGATACCATTAGAAATTTTACCAATACTAATTTTATAGTTTTTCTTCTTATTTCTAAAGATAATATCATTTCTATCCTTCCATATCCTCCAGATTAAATGAGGGATAACTAGCTTCCAGATCCTTTTAACAACAAAATGCCTAAAGGGTGGGTTCCATTGAGTCCATAGCTGATTAAGATCCTTCGGCAACACCCAGAGAGCTTCAAATTTAGAGAGGGAAAAACTCCATATTCTAGTGGCATACTCACAATGTATGAACAGGTGGCTGATATCCTCAGAATATTTCTTACAAAGATGGCACCTATTAGGGATTATAAATCCTCTTCTCATTAGGTTGTCAGTGGTAAGAATCCTGCCTCTGATAGCCAGCTAAAGGAAAAAATTTATTTTGGGAGTTAATTCAGACATCCAAATCTTGTTCCAATTGAACTCTGTTTGACTACTGTGGAAGAAATTATTATATCCAGTTTTGACAGAGTAATTCCCATCATTGGAATTATTCCATACCAGCTCATCCTTGGAACCCAGATAAAGATAATAGGAGGTATTTTAGACTAAAATATATTCCTTTTTTCCTTATGGATGACATTTTGTTTTAATATATCAATGGTGTTCTTTTGAGATGTGTTAACACAAATAATATCAAGATGATTTTATAATAATTTAATGATGGATCAAAGTAGGTGTACATTATGCCCCAAGAACAAAAACACTTAAAATCATGAAAGGAGGATACTATTGGCTAAGTATATTCAAATATTTGCACGCATGGGTCAAAAAGTGTAATAATTTTTCCTTCTTTATGGGTAAAGAGAAACTTTTAAACCTTCCTCTCTACCCCATTTCAATTGAGAATCCATTTATGTAGCAAAGGTTATATTTTATAGTGAGAATAAATTGACATTCAAACTTGGGACAAAAATGGATAATGAAAGCAACATATTATTTCACCAGGTGGACATAAGGAGTTACTTTGAAAGAGGAAAATGATGTTGATATATTTAATTTCTATGAGGGAATTGTAACCAAGTTTGGATTCCCTTCCAAAATCATATCAGATATGGCCTTGGCATTTTTTGGCACCAAAATAACCGAGTGGGATGTAAAAATGGGATTCATTTGAGTACATCCTCAAATTACTATCCCCATGGAAATGGAATTGTTGAATCAAAAAACAAGAATACTCTAAGGATCATTAGGAGAATTTTGGAGGAGAATAAAAGAACATGGCACATAAAGTTAAAATAAGCCTTATGGGATAATAAAATTAATCCTAAAAGGTCTACCGATAACTCACCTTATAAGCTTGTTTATAGTAAATAAGGAAGATTTCCATTATCCCTTGAGTTACCTTCCTTAGAGCTCATAAAAAATATTGAGATGATTGAATAAGAGGTATTGAAAGATAGATATGTAGAGATCATGGAGTTAGAGGAAATAAGTATACCAATCCATTCACACAATAGAACTTCATCAAGCCCAAGTGAAAAGTTATTTTGACAAGAAAGTAGTGGAAAGAGATTTTCATGGAGGAGACCTTGTCTTCAAATGGATTAAATATAGAGATGAACCAGGTGAACATACAAAATTTGACAAAATATGGAGTGGTCCTTATGTTATTTCTAGTTGCAAATCACATAAAGCCTTTTCAGTTTTCAAGGTTTAGTGGAGAGGATATCTATATCCCAGCTAATGGGATATATATCAAGCATTGTTATTGAAGTGAAGTGTCATCTTATACCTAGTAGTGTTATATTTTAACTTTCCTCCAAGTGCTATGCAAATTTTCCAGTTAGTAGTGATAGTAGTTTTAATTCTTTCTGTATATTGCAAAAGTGTTGTTTATTTGAGGAGGAATTTTTATTTTCAAAGTTTTATGATGAAGGTATAATAGTATTTATCATGTTGAGATCATGTCTTAGTGATAATTTTCATGAATCCATGCTTAATAGATATGACATACTACTAGACAATTTATCTAGTAGATAGATGTTCCCCAAAATTCAGCAAACTATTTTAAAAAATAACACCCATACTATTTTTACAACTTCATCTAAGTCAAGGAATTAGGCCCATTTTTGTAAAGGCTGCAGAGGTGAAAACATTAGTATTCTATAAAAATCTAGAACACAATGTTCTACAAGTTTCTAAAGTCATAGAAAAAAGGCTAAGTACTTTGCAACATTATGGGTCTAAGAAACGTGTTCCATGGGAAAAAATCCAAAAGTTAGTCTTCCTGAGAAAAGGGAAGTTAGTCTTCTATGGAGTTGAAAAATCAATGTGTAGTGGAAGTGGAAAAATTAGTGTTTCATGGAAGTGGAACAAGTACTATTCCAAGGAGGTTAAATGTAACTTAGTGTTCTAAGGATTTTGAAGAATGAATGTGTTTTGTAGGTTTTGAAGTCCAAGTAGCAAAGAAAAAAATTACATAGGAAATTATGTCATGAAACTAATAAAAGGGATATCCAACATTACATAGAGTGAGTTAAGTGTGAAGGTCATAAAAGTTAAGTTTGGGGTCAAGCTACAAAAAGTTTATAAAGTTATGCAAAAATAAAAGAAACATATCAAAGTGAACCTATGAGATAAAGAAAATAAAATAAAATATTGTGGATCACAACAAAAACATCGAAATATGTGAAAGACCATGAAAACAAAGAAAAAGGCCACGAATCACAACAAAAACATATAAAGCAAAATAAGAAAAAGGAAAAGGTATCAGACCATAAAAATTATATGATGTATAACAAAGTTGTGTCTAATTCAAACCAGGTTCCCAACTACTCCAACAACCATAATTGAATTTTAAAAACATTGCCCTCTACATTGATGATTTAATTGAGTCATATTAGAGTGATGTAAAGCACCCATACCTCACCTATGAAATCAATGGAAATTATTCCTTAGAGAGTGGTGAGTGGCTAGCCTTCATCAATAATGGCATGATATGATCTTCTCCCTCTCTCTTCTCTTATTCTATATATAAAATATTTTATTTTTCATTATAAATAATCCTCTCTTGACTATAAAGTTACCATGTCAAAATGGTGGCTGTGCTTTCACTAGTTGTAGAACTCTAATATGAAACTTTTGTAATGCATAAAAATCCTTACGAGTGAATGTAATAGACTATGCATATTAATAAGAAAAAAATATGATGTTGAATGTGGCTTGTATCTACCCTTTGGATTATATTATTATCTTCTTGCATCTCTATTATTTTTATTTCATGTTATGTATGGACTATAATGCATGGATTTCATTTCTCTATGTCTATAATGTGTGAAATAGAATAGTTCACATAATGTTGATCTATGGCATGTATCTACCCTATCATCCTAATTTTTATTTCCTATTCTTCCCTCATGAAGAGATATACCCTTTCTGTTTCTAGTGTCATCACCATTTTGTTATCTTAGTTTTTAATTTGATTCATTCCTCCTTCCCCTTTTCCCATACATTTCATAGTTTAGCTTAGGAATATTGTTAGTGTTAAAATAGATAGGTATAGGAATTTAGAATTATTCAAAGTTTAATCTCATTAAGTCCTACATTAAGAGATTATCCCATGTTCTAATGAGGTTTTGATCCTTTTAGGTTTTAGTAAGGGTGCACCTTCGGTGAAAAAAAAGTAGGACTACATAATTTCTCTATGAAATACACCTAATATGTATGGTCCTAGTATGGTCTTGGACCCTTTGATAGTCTAGACTTGAAATTTTAAGTATATGGTATTTTTGTATGTTTCTCTTGATCATACAACTTTGGGATCACCTGTAATCACCTAGAAAAAGTGATATCACTAGTAACATGAAAACATATTCATAAGAGAATTAGTAAACTAAAATGAGAAAATATGTGTGTTTTGGTGAGGATAGAATAATATTAGAAGTTAGAATCCAAATTATTGAACCAATCCAAGTGTTTCACCACATACGCTTATTACAAGGATTAAGCCTCATGTAGTTATCATAGGTTCTTGTGTAAGTGTGAAAAGATACCAAAACCCATAGGGATATTTTTATGTCTCTTGAGACTAAGATATGAGGCTATTAATGTAGTATAGAATTTACCTAACATGCTATTAGTGATATGTAGTGTGCCTCAATTATGTGAACCAACCAAGTTGTTAGTTGATACCCTTTTTTAATTCTTGGAGTGAAATTTATCTTGCTAAAATATGGGTCTAAGACCCTTTTCAAGCTTGTAATTAGGGGAAGCTAGACTCTTTAAACTAGTTAACTGATTTAGAATTGTAGCATAGATTGCTCTAAATGATGTGAAAATTATTTGAGAAGAATTAGGAACCATTTGAGTCGGTTTGGACTGATATTTGCAATATGATCTTGTCGAGTTCCAAGATAATTATAAAGTGACATTAAATTACTTTTATAGCCTTCCATAGGTGAAGTATTCTAATAGGTATGATCCTAGGAAGATGAAACGACCCAAATAATATATCGAAACTGAAATTAGAGTCATTAAATGTGAATGGGTGGGACCATATAGGATGAACAAGACCAAACCTAACATCCTAAACCTTCCTATGTTTTTACTTTGAATGATGATGAAAACAAAAATGAAAGTTAGATCATGAATAATAGAGGTTTTATAATATAATAAAATGATATTATCATAATTAATGATAGAGTAGAGTGTAAAGCTAAGATAGTTGTAGAAGAGATATATAGATGGGGTCATTGTATTTTGAATGTGAGCATTTTTATTATAAGGGAACATAGTTAAACTTGGCATTACACAAGTTAAAGATACCCATTTTTAGTGTCTACATTTTCCCCATTTAAGTGTGTAATTAAAAATTACACATGTTTAAAGGAAAAACATACCTGAGCATACACAAATAATTTACCTTGTCTCAACATTATTTTTATAATGTGTTGGTGTTTTTATGATCCATAAAAAATGTTGCAATGTAAAGTGTAGTCAATGTTTACGATAGAAATTTAACTTTTACTCAAAATATAGATAATGATTGTAACTTTAAAATTTCCAAAAAAATAAACATTAAAGAGATAAAAAAACATGGAAGGAATACACATGTTAGTTTTAAAGGGGGAGGATATCATGATCCATGTCATGCCTTGGATACTTAAAGTTATTTATGAAATGTCAGAGGATTAGGGTGACCAGTCCCAAATGTTGTACCAAAGGATATGCTTGAGTATTGAATATCAAATATTGTGAGAAGAGGATCCAAAATGTCCCCATTTTTATAAATTTGTAGATATGAAGGTATATATAATGTAAAATTTATCTAGTTTAATGTCTTCTCCATTTGGGAAATTGGTAAGTGAGACAGAAAGATCAGTCTTTAAAAAATCTATCCACTTTTATGTTTCAACTAAACCCATGGACTACACCATTATAGATTTATCTATGCCAAGTTGTACCATCTTAAAAATCAGACCTTGGAAGGAATTGAAATTTTCATGCTCTCATAATGTGATACTATAACTGAAATTGGTTATGTAGAATTTGAAAAATTGAATGGGAAAAGGAGGCTCATGTCCAAAACCCTATATTAAGTAATCGAATTTGAATAGTTTTTGAAGAAAGAATGAAGTAATAATTCCCCTTGTATCATGTTATGTACTATGTCATTTTTATATTTAACTATGTGAAAATAATGTAAATAGATAATAGAATTTATTAAAATAAAAAAATACGGTGAATTTACCCTCTTCCCAAGAATGTAGAAAAATGGTCAGGACTATACCACTCTCCTAATTGTAATTTATGGTTTTGAAACTATTTGGATTCTACCAAATTTTAGTATTTGTTACCTTTTTTAAGAATATGATCCCTACAAAATATATTACTATATTTTTAATCTATCCATAAATATAGAAATAACTTTGATGAATGCCTCCTATATTGAGGCATGTGTGAAAAAAATTGAAGTATCCAACTAAAAAGAATAAAAGAGTACCCATGTACTAGTACATTTATGATAATTTATGTAGGATCAAATAGAAGGATATAATAGTGGCCACTATTGAAAATGTATACCTATAGAAGGGGTTGTGCACGGAGACAACATTGGTGTAGAGAAAAAGTAACGTGCAACAAGTAAGAACACATGTGTAAAGTAAATAGATCCAATAGAGAAAAGAATCAATCATGTCCTACTTTGTAGTATGAAAAGTATAGAAAATTCATAGGTACAAAAAGTATGTCAAAAATAATGTTAGAAACACTAGTGTAAAGAAAAGTAATCCATAATGTATAAAAAATCCATATTTTTTGTATAGTGATGAAAACACGGGACACCAAGGTGTCACAAGAAAATTACAATGTGAGGAACAATGCTCGATAATCATAAAGGAACGTACATACAAAATATAGGTGTAGATCCACAAACATGAGACACCCATAGTGTCACAAGAAAAACAAGGAATTTAGGACATATCAAGGAAATAATCATTATATTTTAATCACTCAAGATAATCAAATGAAACCATGTAGTGAAAAAGAAAGAAATAAGTACATATAAATAAGTGGTGACAATAGTATATGAAAAAAGTGTAGACAATAGTAATGATGGAAAGAAAAATAGAAATATAGGATAATGTTACACAATATACATGGGTTATTCCTATTAACCCAATAGGTAACCATAAAAATATGTATGTAATCAATAATTATGAGGAAGGTGAAAATTAATATATAATGAAATAAAGACACCTATATAACATGGAGGGATGACCCCAAAATAATAGTGTAAGTAACCAAGCCAATTCATATCATCGTTTAATTATTTATGAATGTCCTACATC
This sequence comes from Taxus wallichiana var. yunnanensis, assembly GCA_018340775.1. NCBI lineage: Eukaryota > Viridiplantae > Streptophyta > Pinopsida > Cupressales > Taxaceae > Taxus > Taxus wallichiana. The sequence goes on along the minus strand of CM031239.1, from coordinate 97,873,339 downwards.
AAGCTCAAGACACAAAATGAATGCATGTTTGTAAAAAATATATATGCTATATATCAAATAAATGTGCCAAACATCATGTATTAAATAACATGCTAGCTAAAAAAACTAGAACAATTCGTAATTGTGCATTTTTTCTCATATTTGCATGTTTTTGTATTATGTGATTATTTCAATGTTTTTTCAATATTCGGAAAATACATATGTATAAGAAAAGGGACAAGAATATATATCTTATTTATCAATGAAATGTGACAAAAAAGTATAAAGTAACAATCTATCCATTCAAACTATAGCATGTCCTTATTTTGTATTTTTTCCATATTTAAACATTTTTATATTATGTGATTATTTGAATGTTAAAGCAATGTTTTGAAAATATATATGTATAATAAAGGGGTAGAACCGTAACTACCTGATTAGACTCCCATGAAGAGGCCCATCATACTTATAAGGTGAAGGATACATAGACCCTGCAAGTGTGATTAGAGTTGATGGATGTATATGAATAGCTAGTGGGTGATCCGTGGCATATGTCATACAAGATCGAGGGTGGGAAGACTTAGGGTAAGTAGTGTACATGATTAGTGAGTGATTTTAATACCTGGGATAATATGTATGTTGAGTAGTAGTATGACATGTATATGAAAAAGGTCAAGGAGAATATGTCTAATGAGGACATGACCAACTAGGAATAGTGTGTGAGCTAAAATACTTATTATTTTATGTACATGAGGGGAATGTCCTACAAGGCATACCATGAGAAATAAAAATCTATAGTGTGGGGGAATAAGTTCTAGGTGTAGTAACTATATATGTGGTGTTGAGCTATGATGACGTGGAATACTCAAATGGAAGACCCCTAATGTAACCACTTAACTATTGGGCATGAACTTAACACATTGATGCAATATAAAGAGTATGGATTCAAAGGTGAAGCCAAAAACAACCTAAAATCATGTTATATGAATGCATATATGATGACAATAAGAATGTGAGATCAAAAGTAGAAGAGTGAGAATGAGAGGGATACCAATATTCCCTTTGTGTATTTGAGGATTGACTATGATATAATTTTTAGTAAATATGAGAGAATGAAATAATGTGAAAGTGTGGAGGATGTCTTAGAGTTGTAGAGAAATCAAACTAAAAACAATTATGATTAAACTCCAAAACATTTCATTCATATTCCATACTTTCTACATAATACATTTACATATATATGACATATAATTCCTATATTTTAGGAGGTATCCTTAACTACTTCTCCCATGAATCTCTCCCACACACCATATACGTGATTGGTTAAAACTCACCAACAAATAGTTGTTATATGTTGTTTTATATATTCTAGCTTAAATAATAATTACCCTAGTAGTTATTATTTACTAATTTAATAACATACATCCACCAAAATAATAATTACACAAGTAATTATTATTCACTCCTACTAACTATATAAATAATGTGAACACTGTTTTCCTAACATTCACCCCCTTAGTGTTAATATTCACCCCCTTAATGTGAACATGAGGAAAAACCATATTTTGAAGAAGTTGAACCACCTCCTGAAAGCACTTGCTTAGACCAAGTACAAACTCCATAGATGATCTCTTTACCCTCATAAAGGCATAATGATGAGCTAAATTATGCAAGAATACTCCTTACATCATTAGGTTCATGTGGGAATTTCCCTTCCTCCCAAGGTTCCTTCAGTTTGGATCTCCTACATCCACAAGCTTGGCACTAGTTGGATAACCATCCCTGAGCCTACCTCATAATATTCTCCTACTCCCCAAAAGTGAGTTTTCTGAAAACATGAATCTTCCCCAAAATTTTGGAAAGGGGTTTATTTAGCAAACCACCACACTAAAAAAATAGGAACTCTAAAAACACATCATAGTGAAAAGAACACATTGAAAAAAATTCCACCAAACCATCTATACGACTTTGTTGTTGGCAACTGACAAGAGGTCGTTGATTGGCATCTAGCCTCCATTTTCTTCCATCCTCTAGTGCGAAGCTACTAAATCGAGTGAAATGTGAATATGAAGCTCAAGTTTGCATATTGGATGTTACGTTCTAGTGATAATATGCCCATAAGGTAATTTCTTTTTAATTTTTACAATTTTTGACTTTTGAATTTGACACTTTTGACTATAAGAAAACAAAATAAAATGATGACTCAAGTATTGACTATAGAAAATATAACACAAAGTGGTTATTTTTGAACCTCATAAATAACACATACTATACCAATGATGATAATTTAATTTGATAAAGAGACACATTGAATTTTATCTTCAAACTTAACAAAGACCCTTTTAAAAATTGATATTGGCTTACAAAACACCTATTTAAACAACATAAGAGATGACAATAGATACCTTATAGAACTATTGAATATCGGGATAATAATTTGATTAACGGTAACATTGCGTTATTTTGTTTTATTATTGGTAAATGGTTTTGAAGGGGACCATACCCCAAGTACAAAAGAGGGCTCAAAATCTAGATAAAACATAGAAAAAACAATTTTTTTACTAGTGGGGACAACACCCTAGAGAAAAAGGCCTAGCAATTAGATAAGAAAGATAAAAACAAAGGCAAAGTGGACAAATTGCCATCATGAAGAAAAATACAACATCAATGCAACAACATAGTAGTTATACATCCACAGAGAACCAGAAAAAATAGACCACCTAGCAGAAAACTAAAAATCCTTCATTTAAGAACTTTTTGAAGACCTTTTTTATCTCCTCCATATCTTTAAATAGGTTGAGGGTAGTGTGCTAAGAGGGGTCCTTGTTAATGGTAGAAATTGCAAGTTTCTTTTCTTTCCCTCCCTTCCAAATCCCTAAAGGAATTCTGCTGAGTTCACATACCTATTTGACCTAAATTTTAATGAAGTATAGGAGGGATTTATGCATGGTTCTAAGTGGTTGATTTTCTTGTTGACAATATTATCCATTTCCTCTTCCATATCCTTATGCTTCTTAGTTATGGCTTTAATTTTTCCTCAAACATAGGATTACTATCAAGAACCTCTTTTCTTAGTACCCTCTTCAAGTAAGTGAACTATGTCCTTTCCAAGGGTCTTGATTCTCACATCATGCTTATTTATTTGAGGATTCAAATTAGTATTGCTAAGTGTGCTCGGGAAGTTTTACTATTTGATAGAATGCTCTCGTAATGGTCAATTATTTTCCTTTGTCACTACTACGTAGAACTGTTTTTCAGAGGAGGAGATGGGGTCTAATATTTTGGTTTTCACCCCGTGCGGCTATGGGGTTGAGTAGGAGAGATGAGATGGAAGGGGGTGTTCACAAAAATGTCATGGCAATATTGATGCAAAATAAAGATAACTCCCTGGTGAAGAGGGAGACCATGTTGGTGAGAATGGACTTAAAGGATTGATTTTTATAGTGATTCCAGGACATAATACAACATGATTACTTCCGGGGGACGAGAAAATGGTTCAGGAGCACAAGGTAATGTAGGGGAAGGGTTGTAAAATGACCCTCATGGGTGATATATCAAACTACCATTCAGATGACATCATCAAAAGGGGTAGGGATGAAAGAGTAGACAAGACCCACTTTAACAAAGTTGAGGGGTTTTAGACCCTTCTATAATTTTCTTCTCCTCTGCATCTTTATCATTTTAATTCCTAAAAAGTTTTATTCCATCCATTATAAGCCTAGTAACAAAACAAATTAGATTAATGGGAGATGGGAGGGAGCAATGAGGAGGTCGAGGAGAGAGACAAGGTTTTGAACAACAATGGGCATGAAACCGACAATAAATAGATTTCACCTAGGGGACATAGTATTAGAGGAATAGAACTCGATGGAACAAGGTAAGGATGAGACTAGACCTATTTCGGTACCCATGTGGGAAATGGGACCCCTAGATCATATGCAAAAATCTTGAGATCTGGGAATGAAAATTTTTAGGGATCATTCCACAACTTAAACAAGGTGAATCGGGTAACTATTTAGAAATCCCTGATAGCATTATTGATAGGACTTTGAGAAATATGGAGAATGCTTTGATAGGGAAACTGGTTGGTGGAAGACCCAATATAGAATCAATAAGATCTTGGTTAGTTCTGAAATGGAAACCCAAAGGGCATATGGAAGTAACAAATTTACCAAATGGTTTCTTCTTATTCAATTTTAACAATCCAGGAAGACCCCAAAGAATCCTTAATGATGGCCTGTGGTTCTAGGAGAAGCTCAGGATGTTCCTGAGAAATGGACTCCTATGTTCAACCCTGATAAAGAAAATATAAATAAGTTCCTGTCTGGGTGTGGTTACCAGGTCTTCCACTGGAACTATGGGATGTTGATGTTATTAAAGGGATTGAAAACACTCTTGGTACCTATGTTGTTGTGGATAACGCGACCCTTTATAAATCTCATGTTATTTATGCAAGATTTTGTATCTACTCTTTGATGGTATCGAATTTACCCAAATCCATACGAGTTTGAGAACTACCCCCAAAGATGTGATAAATGGAAAGGACGGGTTCATGCCAAACAAAAATGTAAAATGATAGTCTAAAAGTTTTAAGGAGAAGCTAATTAAGGAACATGTTAAAGGGAAGGAAATAGCCTCTTTAGAAAAAAATACTTCTAAGAATTCTAATCCAAATAAAGGCATTATAATTATTGAGAATAATGGAGAGAGGTCAAATTTAAAACAAGCTCAGACTCCTAAGTTAACAGATGATGGATTTATAGAAGTAAGGAATAAGAAGAATCAATAGAAAGCCTTATCTAAACCTCATTTCTAGATAGAAAAGTCCCATGTTCAGGTGGAGAAAATCCTACCATGAAAATTTTTGGATAATCTTCTGAAGGAAGCGGCTAAGGAACATTTCCTCGTAAAATAAAGGAAATGAGTCTTGATGAAACTTTGGGTCCTTTTACTAATCCTTTTGACAATATTCTGGGTTGTGAGGAGAATGATCTAATGATTGAAAATGAAGAACAGATGGAAACTGACAATGTCCAAAGGATCATCCAAGAAGCTTTATCCCCACAACAAGAATCTCTTCTTGACAAAAAAAAGCAACGGAAGTAGATCAAAAAGAGGTGGAAATAGATATCTCTTTGAAAACCCCATCTAAAAAAGGGGAGTCTAAATAACCCTACGAAACGGAGGTTAATAAAAGAGTTTAAATAACCCTACGAAATGGAGGTTAATAAAAGAATTGGATTCTAAACACAAACCTGATATCATGGTCTTACAGGAAACTAAGATGGAGGAAGGATATTTTTGGAAGCGAAATGTAAGTGCTGAAAAGACTTGTGGGACTGGCTATTAGTTCAAAAGGTTCTACAGGAGGAATGGTTGTCATCTGGAATGAGGAAAAACTCAAAGGTATGAATCTTCTTAAAAGAAGTAATCACATGGCTATGTTATTTCAAGATAATAAATCTAAAGAATTTTGGGTGCTATCTAACATATATGCTCCAAATAACAAAGGAGAAAGAATTTTTTTGGGCTGAACTCTCTAAATTTCAAAACATTATTAAAGGGATTGAATGGCTGATTATGGGTGACTTCAACACCCCTATGAGTCCCGGGGAAAAAGAAGGGCGGTAATATTGATTTAACTGAGAGTATGGAATATCTTTAGGATTTTATTATACAAAATAACCTCATGGATATTGAGTTGAAGGGTAGCAGATTCACCTGGTCTAATAGGAGAAAAGGAGATCAATTGATTCAAGTCAAACTTGACAGGGCTTTGACTTCATGGGGGTGGTTGAATAAAGAAGATTTCCTCTTTTCTCTCCCTAGGATTGGTTCAGACCACAATCCGCTTCTTTTCCAAATCAAAGATAAAGAGAGGAGGAGAAATCCCTTTAGATTTGAGAAGATGTGGTTACAAAATGAGGAAATTTTTGATCTTATGAAAGATTGGTGGAATGTGAAAATCAAAGGAACAACTATGTTTAGAATTGCTAAGAAACTTGCTCATGTTAAGAATAATTTGAAAGGATGGAATAAAAAATGTTTTGGTAACATTTTTGAGAAAAATAAGTCATTGGAAAATGAGATATCCTCCCTTCAGGCTACTTTGGAAACTCTGAATAATGATTGTATTCAGGAAGGACAACAAAAAGAGAGTGAATTATTATCTGATTACCACAACATTCTTTTGAAAGAGGAGACTTTCTAGAGACATAAATATAGGGTTCAATGGCTTAGAGAAGGGGATAAAAACATGAAATTCTTCCACATTTCAACCCTGAAAAGGAGAAGCACTAATAGAATATTGTGTGTCATAGGGGAAGATGGTGTGATGCTCACTGATACTAAGGAAATTCAACTTGCTACCACCTCCTTTTTCAGCAGACTTCTTTCTATATCTAGTTCTTCTAACAAAAATAAGGAAGAGTAATTTTTGGATTGCATTCCTCAACTGATAAATGAGACTGACAATAGTATGCTCACTAATATTCCCTCAATGGAAGAAATTGAATTTATGCTGAAAAATTTGAGCCCTGACAAAGCTCCAGGACTTGATGGATTTCTAGCTTTATTTTTCAAACTTTTTGGGAGATTGTCAAGGATGATACATGCAAAGCTATCCAAGAGTTTTTCAAGAACAAAAATATGCTTCATGAATTAAACAACACCTTCCTATCTTTAGTCCCTAAAAATCATAATCCTCTGATTTAGGAATTTTAGACCTATTAGCCTATGTAACTGTATCTACAAAATGTGTTCTAAAATCCTAGCTTTAAGAATTCAACTTCTTCTACCTTCCATTATTTTTGATCAACAAGGAGGGTTTGTAATGGGAAGACAAATCCAAGATGGTATTGTCACTATTCAAGAGACTCTTCACACCCAAGCAAAATAAAAAGGAAGCTATGTTTATTAAGCTTGATATGGAGAAATCCTATGACCGTGTCTCTTGGTCCTTTCTTCTTAAGGTCTTAACCAGGTTTGGATTTGATGAAGACTTCAGGATTCTGATACAGACATGTATTTCCATAGCTAAATTTTTTGTTTTGATCAATGGGACTCCCTGTGGTTTTTTTAATAGCTCCAGAGGATTAAGACAAGGAGATCCTATCTCTCCCTTTCTATTTATAATCATGGTTGAAACTCTCAATAGAGCTCTTAATAAGGATAATTTGGAAGGAAGAATTAAAGGCATCTGTCCTGCTGTTAATAGCGAAAATGTTGTTCACCAACATTTTTTTGATGACACTATGTTGGTTGGAGAGGCTATAGTCCCGGAGGCTAGAGAGTTTAAATAGATGATGATAGATTATGAGGAAGCTTCTGACCAAATGATCAATTATGGTAAAAGTTGATTATTTTTATCAATACCCCGAAAGAAGATGTGCCAAAATTTCTAGTATTCTAGGTTGTGTGACTAAAACTTTCCCTACTAGGTATTTGGGAATGATTATTGGAACTGAAAAACCTAAGATTGCTGAATGGAATTTTTTGATAGACAAATTTCTTAAGAAATTGGAAGGCTGGAAAGGCTCACTTTTATCTCAAGCGGTAAAGTTTTCCTTCTCAAATGCTCAATTCAAAATTTTCCTATGTACTCTATGTCTATTTATAGATTACCTTCTACTATTTCTAATAAATTGGAGAGTATCCAAAAAATATTCCTTTGGAGTGGCTCAAAACAAAAAGATAGAATTCCTCTCATTGTGTGGGAAAAGGTTTGTAAGCCAAAGAAAATGGGGGTCTTGGTATTAGAGATTGGGCTAAAATGAATAAATCTATGCTATCAAAAATGATTTGGAGATTGGTTAAGGAAGACAATGTGTGGACTTCCATCATAAGACAAAAATACTAGTCAAATATTCTAGCTAATGAATGGTGCTTTAACAATGCTGACTTTAATGGTTCTACTTTTTGGAAATCTATAAATTGGGATAAATACATTGTCTCCGAGGGAAGTAAATGGATGATTGGAAATAGGAGAGTGGTTAATTTCTGGGAAGATAAATGGTTAGGAGACAAACCTCTTAAGGTTATCTATCCTAACATCTATAAGGATGTTGTGGTTAAATATGGGACTAAGGTCAAAGATTACTTCAATTTTGAGGAACCCCTGGGCCAATGGAAAACAATTGAATTGGATGGACATAACAAAAATGATATCACTTCTATTAACAAAAAAATAAGAGGGGTTATTGTTAATAAAGTTTTTTTAGAAGATGATAGCTTATATTGGTCTAGAGAGGATAATGGTATCTTCTCGGTTCGAAGTGCCTACAATGCCTTTTTCCTTGATGAAGTTGATCCTGACAACTTCAAATGGGAAAGTGTGTGGGTTAAAGAAGTTACTCCCAAGATCAATATGTTCTAGTGGTTGGTTCTCCATGATAAAATCCTTACTATCAACAATCTTAATAAGAGAAATTTTCATATGGTGAATAGGTGTGTTCTATGTGAAAAAGATACTAAAGACTCTTTACATCTATTCCTCCATTTCCCTTTTATGATAGCAGCGGTTAGAAACACCCTTCTTAACCTATTTGAAATCAAGTGGGTTTTCCCATGTTCCATTAAACAACTGTGGTCCCAATGGTTTCCCCCTTTTAGGAGTCAAGGACTCAAACATATATGGAATCTTTCTATTATGCACATAGCTTGGGAAATATGGAAAGAGAGAAATAAGTGGATTTTTAAAGGAAAGAAGGAATTAAAAAATAAATTTGGAACTCGCTGTTTTAACGCTATTAATGCAAACTTCTCAAACATAGCCCCACATAAGAAAACTATTCTTCAAACTGAGAATAAATTATCTAAGAATTGGGGTTTATGCCCTACTCAAACTGACCTTCCTACACACAATCCTAGGCTCCAAGGTTGGGTGAAACCTAGCAAGGACTGGATAAATCTGAATTTTGATGGGGCCTCTAAAGGAAACCCCAAAAATTTGGTTGTGGAGGGGTCTTCCGTGATTTTGAAGGTAGATTCATTCTTGGGTATCATTGCAATCTTGGTATTCAAATGAATCACATTGCTGAAGTGACAAATATTTATTGGGGGTCTCTATAGCTTGTCAACATGGATTTGTAAGATTGGAAGTGGAAGGAGACTCATTGAACATTATTAACAACATTACTGGTAAAGGTACTACTTCTACATCTATCCAAAACTCTATAACTAGTATAAAGGAAATGTCTAACTTGTTTGAAACTATTACTTTTAAACATATCTATAGAGAAGAAAACTCTGTTGCTGACTATTTTTCTAACAAGGGGGTTAATTGTCATGAGATGAAATTAATCCATGATGAAGAATATTTAGATACTAAGGTGCAAGCACACCTCCAAAAAGATCAACATGGACACATCACAAGGTAATAATGATAGGTCATGGTATGGGAAGGAAATAATGTATAAGAGCCATTTGAATTGTGTGAATTTATGGTGGGATGATGTAAATATTTGGGATTGGATATACTCATGTCACCTAAGGGCCTTTATTTCCGTCTGTGCTTGTAACATCGGCATTGCTGGGATTGTTCGTATCATTCTAAATTATCTGAAGTTAGGTTTTTCTGCAAACTGGTACTCGTATTTCCAAATGGGGGTGATCTTGTGAGAACTAAGCCTTTTGATTTGGATGGGGTTAAGCTAGAATCCATGGAAGTGTTCAAGAGAAAGGGTTTCTCACCTTTCCTCAAAATATTTGAAGGTCATTATGAAAACTTGAGTAAGGACTTTATCGATCTTAGAAGATGACCAAAAAGGGGGTATTGTGGACATGAAAGGTGTTCATATCAAGATTAATATGGAGTCGATGTGAAAGTGATAGGTGTTCCTGCTGATCGTAGGGAGATTTATAATACTAAAAGGAAGACACATGAACAAGCTAAAGTTTTTCTTCAAAGGTAATGAAAAACTCACCACTCACTTTTCTAGTTTTCTTCACTCTACTTTACCCAAGCCTTTTGATGATGTGGATTTATCCCTTATTCAGTTTCTTACCCTAGAAGGTCGTCATAAGTGTATCTATGCCTACCATTTACCTATGCTTAATTATTTACCTCATGACCATAGTTTCATTTTCCATATTTTCTGTTCCACTCTCTGAGTGTGTCCATTTCCTAGTTTAAAAATAATAGAGCATCGTCCCCCCTTCACAAAGGCTTTATCCTTTCCCTAGTTAAAATATATTCTCTTGATATTGATAAATCGGGTACCCTCATGAAATATCTTGAGGCTTATGCCGAGGAAGAAGACTCGGACTCGGAGGAGGAGGATTCTAGTGAAGATACAGAGTCTGAGGAAGGATATTTGTCGGGGATGACAAGGATGTCATGGAAATTGATGCCAATAATAATCTTAGAGAGCTTTAATCAAATAATATTCCTAGTCATTCTTTCAAAACAAAAGGAGAATCAATCATGCTAGAAAATAAAGTACTGGTGAATGTCCAATTGGAGCAATAGATGGAATCTTTGGGAAAAGTGGGTCCTGAGAAAGGGGATAATCATCTGGCCAAGATGGCCATGGATATTGAAGAGCTGAAGGGTGATATGAGGCTTACTAAGAGTTATGTTTAGTTCCTCTTTAATGACTGACACAAAATGAAAATGTAGGTTGAAGATGTTGTGAAAATCAGTAATGGGGAGAGCTTGAAATTATGAAATCCAATTGCAACAACCTCTTGAATGAGGTGGATCACATCAGATATATTTTACATAGCTATATAGAATGAAGTTTTGTCACTATGAAATCCACTCTACAACATATCCAAACCCTTAGTCATTTGGCCAATGTTTACAGGCTCGTGGATGAGTAGGGAAATTTGAAGAAAAGAAAAGGGGATGTTGCTAGATGTGACCTAACATTGTTGGGGGTCAACATTGAGTCTCTATCAAAGGAATGGGAAAAAGTGTTGGATGGTCTGGAAAAGGAAAACAAGAGAAGTTTTTTGAGGTGGATGTTATTATATTGTATTACTTTTAATTCTGCTATTAGTTAGTTTGTGGTTTTATCATTACTGTTATTACTCTTTTTGTTGTGTTTTAATCTGGTCTATATGCTCATGGAGGAGCTCGGATGTAATAGTCATTATATTTTTATCTTTTTGAATGTTATGTAATGTCTTATCTACTCTTTTTGGAGCTCTGAATTATAAGGGGTAGGCCCCCTCAACCCTATTTTACCTATAATAAAAACAAAAGAAATCAGATTTTCGGTAATGGAAAATTCCTTACCTTTGTACATGACAACCCTATATTTCCAGTTTTTTGCAAATTTCACCAAAATATGCTTGTCATGGCCCTTGATCTACTTCATTAAGGTAGTAAATCCCTCAAAATTTAATACCTTCTAGAGTTATTAATTCTGTTTCCTTGTTAGATACCAAATTGGCTTGACTCTAGATGAAGCTCCACCCATGTTTGTAGAAGAGATATAAATTTTCGATAATGAGCCTTTGTAATCTTTTGATGGTATTCGAATGTTTCACATTGGTCCGATACTCAAAGAGATAATAAAATCTATGAGTTATTTGATTAAACAATAAGGGGAGGGAACATTGTTCCAATTTCTCACATGCTCCCTCCGATTGCGAGTACTAGTATTTAGTACAGGTGGCCACTTTTTCTTTAGAAATGATTTCATTAGAGATTTGAGGGATTTCATTATTATCATGCAAATAATAAAGATGATTTTTGCTAACCCCAAAATTAGGAAAGGAGTTAGCCACTTAGTTTCCCTCCCTATATGCGAGACAAAATTTGAAATTTGTAAACATGTTACAAATTTTGATGGCCTCTTTAATGAATTCTCTAATAGTCTAGCTAGGAGGGTGATTACCATTAAGATGATTGATAATATTTAAGGATTCACCCTCGATGATGAGATTAGTAATATTGCAATTTTTAGCAACTCTTAGGCACTAAAGAGCAAGTGCCTCAACATAGTGGTTGGATTGAGTTCCCACAAGGACTATAAAGGAAACAATGAGATGACCTAGGTGATTTCTGATAATGCCACCACCACCAACAACTCCTAGGTTACTTTTTGAGGCACCATACAAATATAGTTTGAACCAATTCTTAGGAGGAGGAATCCATTAAATGAGGGAGTGATCAATAGTATGAGTTCTGTTTTAGATATCCTCAAGAATAATATTCCAGTTTGGAAGGAATTTATCATCCTCTTTAGGGAAGTTTTGCTTTTTAGGAGGCCTGAAATTAAGGATATTTTCCTTAACTTCGATAGTAAGATCTTTTAGCAGTCTATTACTAGTATTCTTAGAGTTTATAAAGATGATATATTTTATGGCCTTCCAAATTTTCCATATGGCATGAGGAAAAATAAGCCTCCATAAATTCCTAAGAATACAATACTTGAAAGGGGGTTTCTATTTCTCCCAATCCTGCACAATTTATTTTGAAAAAGTCCAGTATACTCTAAATATTGAAAGGATGAGCTCCCACAAACATGAGGCATAAGATCAATGAAGGAAAAGATGATGTATAGTTTCAAATTCATTTCTACAAAGGCAACACATGTTAGGAATGGTGGGCTTCTCTTTATCGAGTTATAAGTGTTAAGAATCATTTTTTTAGCACTAGCCAAAGAAAGTGGTTTATTTTGGGGTAAGTTATTTGTGCCAAATTTTTCTCCAATAAAATTCACTATGGATGTCTCCAGAGAGAAGTTGGTACCTGTTCTGACTGAGTATGAAACATCAAAAGACTTGGTCTAGATGAATTCATCCCTAATATGTGTCCGAATGATACGGATGTTGTTGATAACACTTTGGAGATTAGAAATGAGGTTTTCACACTTAGGCATCCCATTATGAAGTTTCTTCCACTAAAATCTCCCATTATCAAAGATTATGTAATCACTTACCTTATGACCATACTCAAAAATGAGGTTATCTTTTAACCGATTCCAAGAGATGTTATTCTCAAGATTATGGAATTCTTCAAAATTATATTTCTAGGATAAAATGTATTTACCAAGTACCCATTCTCCATTTGCATCCCTTCTCAAATCCACTTCTTGTTTTGATGAGATTATTCAAAAATATTGAGCTAAAAGGAAGGGTTTCAAAATTTTAAAAATTTGAGCATTTTCTTGGTCTAAATATTTATCTTTTATTAAATAAGTCCAAGGATTCTCTTCTTTTAAAATCCTCTAGCTCATTTTTGGAAACGAGGGCCTCATTCATAGTTTTGATATTTTTATACCTAATCCTCACACTTTTTTTTGGGTGCAACTCCTATCCCAAGCCACAAGATGATTTTTTTCTCCTCTGTACCTATCCATAGGAAATGCTTCTGAATCTTCTCAATTATGTCAATCATAGCTGCAGGAATGAAGAACATAGACATAATATAAATTAGAATATTTTGTAAAGTGATTTTAATGAGTAAACATTTTCTAGCATTAGAAAGCACAACACCCTTCCATCCTACAAGTTTTTTATGAAACCTATCAAGAAGAGTATTCCAAACATCCATAGAAACTTTGTTAGTTCCCAAAGGAAGTCCAAGATAGGTAGTAGGGAGAGAATTTATCTCACAACCCAAGATTTGAGAAATCTTCCTTTCCGGATGAGAGGAGTGTTGAAGAAATAAAGAGACATTTTCTTGAAGTTAATTTATTTCTCCTAAAAGCATCTTCATAAATATTTATAATGAATTTCATCATTTTATATTAAAAGAGAGATTCCAAGACAAGAAGAATGGTATCATCAGCAATTTTTAATGAGAAACAGTAATCTCCAGGGAAGTTGGTTTGAAACCTTTAAGGTATCCCAAAGAAATGGCTCTAGTAATGGTGCGGCTGAGGCTATCAGCCATTATGATGAAGAGGATAGGAGAGATAGGGTCCCCTTACCAAATTCCTCTAATGCTAGTGAAGAAGTCCACTGGAGATCCATTTACAATGACAGAGAATCTAGGAGTGGAAATATAAGATCGATGATATTTTCGAAGAGAAAATTGAAACCAAATTTCTCTAAAACTTTGTCAAGAAACATCCATGAAACTCTATCAAAAGATTTATTCATGTCCAACTTAATGACCATACCTATTTTTTTACTCTTTTCCATAGAGTGGATGGTTTCATGAACCATCACCACCCCATCCTGAATGAGTCTACCTTTAACAAATCCACCTTGCCGTTTAGAGACCAAATTTGGTAAAAGAGGTTGAATTCTAGTGGTCATAGTCTTTGTAAATATTTTGTATAAAATGTTAACAAGACTTATGGGCCTGAAATTATTGAAATAATTAGCATCGTGTTTCTTGGAATAAAAAAAATGAAAGTATTTTTAATCTCTTTGAGAACATTTTCAATACTAAAAATTCATTAACAACCTTAAGAATATCAACAAAGAAAATATCCCAATTTTTTTATAGAAGTTGGCTAAGAAACCATCAGGTCCAAGGGACTTGTCACCCTTAAGAGAGAAAACAAATTTTGTAATTCTTCAATAGTGACTAGCTTGGTACGAATGAGGAAATTTTCTTCAAGAGATAGATTACCAGGAATGGATTCAATCAAGGTATCTGCAACAACTTAAAAAAATGAGTTTCATCATTTAATAGATTATTTAAAATAGAGAGTGCTTCTTCTTTGATAACACTCAGATCAGAAGTGACAGTAGCATAAATCGGTGAGACTTCTGAAATTTTATTATGAGATCTATGTTTAAGAGTAGTCATGTGAAATAATTTGGTATTACGGTCACCTTCCTTTAACCATAGAGCTCTGAATTGTTGTCTCCAAATAGATTCTTCCCTATCACATAGGTTATAAAACTAAGTGAGAAGAGATTTCTCCAAAATATACTCATCATGGGACATACCTTCAATAGCTACCCTTTGCTCCAAAGATGTAAGCTCATATTTAACCTATTTTTTTGTTAAAGACATTTCCAAAAGCCATTTTGTTCCATATTATAACTTTATTTTTGATGCTCTTGAGATTTTGAATAAATTTGAATTGAGATGTGCCTTCAACCTCATAGCTCCACCATTTCGTTATTCTATCCCTCAGATCAAGGTGATCAAACCACATTTTTAAATATTAAAAGAGGAGTGGCATGGCTTGTCAAAGTTAAGAAAACTAATAAAAATGGGATTGTGGTCAGAAACATTTCTAGGAAGAGAGGAGAGATAAAAAGCTGGGTTCATGATCTAATTAACAGATATGAGTGTTTTATTAAGTCGGCTTGAATATGATCGTCACCTAATCTTCTATTAGACCAAGTGAAAGGATTACCATGTAGATCCAGTCCATAATATTTGAGGAAGAAATAAAATCAGCGAGGTCATCCATGCCAGTAGTAAAGTCAGAGGAGCCCCCTTTTTCTTAGTTGGAGTGAGAGTGGTGTTGAAATCCCCTATGATCATACAATGGAAACTCACACAATTTCTTCCAAAAATTTTCAGTTCATTCCAAAGTTTCCTTCTACCATGCATAGTATTAGGAGCATAAATATTAGAAAGAATCCAGACCAAAGAATCATTAGTGGTATGAAAAGCTATCACAAGATGATTTTGAGAAGAAAAAATCACTTTACCAGAAACAATAGAGGGGTTTCAAAGAACAACAATTCCTCCAGAAGCACCTCTAGAGTTGACACCAACAATGTTAGTTTTTTTCCAAATATGTTTTTACAAATATTCATTACTTCAGATCTCATCTTATTTTCTTGAATTTCCATAATGGTAGGTCTACAATTTTTCCTTAACTCTTTAAGATTTCTTTGTTTTCCTCCTCCATTAAGGCTCTCGATATTCCAAGAGACAACCTTCATCAGAAAAATATAGAAGAGGTGTTTTTACGGATGGTCAATGTAGATTAGGTTCCATATGTAATGTCCCTAGCTGTTTTTTTTTCCTTTGCTCATTATTTGATGGAATTCATTTCATTGTGTTAGCACCTATATTTGAATTCCTTTTGGTTGATCTATTTACTCTAGAGCAAGATGTTTCCCAATTATCGGGTTTCTTATTTTTATCATAAAGTGGGGCATTCCGAATAACCTCTAAACATTTATTTCATCTAGTTTTGGATTTTACCTATATAAAATCGGGGAAAACATATTTCTACAATCTTCTAGGACTTCTCCTAGCTGGAGTAATATCTCGTTCTTATTTTTCTAGAAAGTTAAGGATGGTCTACATGATGTTATTAATTTTTTCTAGATACGACAATGACAAGATGGTTGTTATATCACCATTTTTCTGCTGTTCACTTGGTGCTGCATAGCTACCAATCCCTACCAATCCATCCTTCCTCTTTGGAGAGAAAGGTTTTGATAAGCGGGTAGTAATAATAAGTTCCTTGACTAGTTCTTGTAGGAAAGGTTCTATAAATATCCCATGATAAAAGTCACTAGCCTTTTGAGAGTTTGAGTGTGAAATATTCTCCATCACGCTTCCTTCCTCTAGGCATTTTTTATTCTTAATTCCTTCAACATTCTTTGCCCTTTGGGTTAGTTGGATCTTGACCATTTTGTTATCCTCATCCACTTGAATATGAGTTTTCTTTTTATTTTAGAACTAGAGGATTAAAATCTAGTCTTTTGTCTCTTTCAGAGTTTTTGTACCCTTCGGTTCGGGGTTGAGTTTGAGCCTTTATATTTTTATAGATCCAAAATTTCTCCTTTGTATATTTATTTTCTTTAGAGATTTTACACGTATTTTGGAGCTTGGTAATCTCTCACGGGAAAATGTCTAAGCTTGTGACATTTTGAACATATCATCCGAAAGGTATCATATTTGATCGATTGCCTTTAGATTCCCAAATTAGATTGCAACATGATATGGTCAGTAACTTCGATCCATATCCGTTGAGACATAAAATATAACCAAATATAACTTGGATCTATATCTAGTAGGGTTTTCAAATCCCACAGGAGAGCTAATAGATCTAGTAATGTTTACAATAATATCATCATCCCGAATGGTAAAGTTAAACCGAGGTAATGTCGCACCATATCAAATATATTTTGGATACGTATCTAGTAGGGTTATCAGTGCCCACATGAGAGCTAATAGATCTAGTAATGTTTACAATAATATCATCATCCAAGAATGGTAAAGGTAAGCCGGTGTAATCTGCTTTTGCATTAGGTGGTTTTTATATTCTATGTTCTAGGGATGAAACTAGGATACCATCTTTTGAGAAAGAGTCCCATATTTCCCATACACCATGGACCCCAAAAACAACATCAATGTCTTCTTAAAGATTAAAATTAAATAAGAAAAATCCATTGGCCATTGATGAGATATTCATCTCCCCCAACATGGTTACCATTTTTACGGTGGCCCATTTCCTAACATTATCAATATTAGGTCTAGGTCCAAGGAACTTACTCGTTAATGCCATCCATTTCTTTTGAATGGCTCGTTGCATGCTATCCTCAATGATTTGGATATAAGTGATTTTTTTCCTTCTTGCTAGAGAAAACATAATATAGGTGGTGTAGCACACGGGAATTTAGGGTCCACATTTTTGTCTGGTGGTTTCTTGAAAATCCCCAACCATGTGCATGACTTTGTGAGCTTTGTCACTTTGTCAAGAGAAACCAATGCTGAGCTTGTAGATATGTTTTCCACTATTCCATTTAAATTGACAATTTTTTTCTTCTATAGCTCGATTGCAACTTTCAGATTTGTCTTCCATAGCTCGATTGTAGCTTCAAATTTGTCTTCCACAAAGCTCGATTGCAGCTCCCAACTTTTTTATCTACAACCCGATTGCAACGAAATTAATTTTTTTGCTGTTATAAGGGTAGTCACAACACTTTCCATGTGTTAGAAGCATTAGATATATTTACTCAAAATGAAAAGAAACTTGTACACTATACAAAACAATTCTAATAATATCAATAATACAAATATAATACCAAAAGACTATATACCCAAGCTTAATTAAAAATGAAACACTACAAAAATAATATGGAAAATTAATTAAAAAGACTAATCTTTGTAATCCTCACTACAATGAAGACAATCTAAAACCTTGTATTTATGTTCCACTTAGAGACAAAAGACATGCCTGAAGAAGGATACCCACATGCAGGATCACATACTTTAAAATGCAACACAAATTTTTATGTGAGGATCTATTATGGATTTGGAATATAATATGGATCTTGAAGATGAAGTCACCCAAGTGGAAATATGACATGGATGAGCTTGTGGAGATAGTGATCTAAGATTCTGAGAGAACATTACGATCTGTGCATTCACACCAATGCCCTTTGAATATGAATATACACATGAAATGAAAAAATATCCTTGATTTGAGAAATAAATAACTCGATGAACAAACAAAAATGTATTAATATCTACCCACATCTCATCAAATGTGCATAGGCCATATGGATGGAGTAGATTAATGAATGTAGATTTGACACAAAAATGATTACATGTATTTCCAATTAATTTTTATCAAAATGCCATTTTTTCAGTTCCTTTCTCCCTGAGAACAATCCGTTATATGAATCAAAATCCAATGCAATGTGGTAGGGTGATGAAGAGTTAAAAATTATAGAAAATTTGCCATGTAGTGCTCAAACATGATGGTGCAATGTGCTCAGGTACGTAGACCACACAAAGAACTCAAATAATAAAACTTACATCAAGTGGGGATATGGAAAATACTCAAGATTCCCTTAAAATAAATCATTGATCCATGAAAGAATTCTCTCGATATGATACCAGATTTGGAGGATGTCTTAGAGTTGTAGAGAAATCAGATGAAAAATAGTTAAAAATAAACTCCAAAACATTTCATTCATATTCCATACTTTCTACATAATACATTTACGAGATATGTAGGACATATAATTCCTATATTTTAATAGGTATCCTTAACTAGTTCCACGATTCTCTCCCACACACCATATATGTGAGTGGTTAAAACTCACTAATAAATAGTTGTTATATGTTGTTTTATATACTAACTTGAATAATAATTACCTAATAATTATCATTTACTATTTTTTTATTATGGGTAAAAGAGGGTTAAGGGTCCCTACCCCATACAATAAGGAGGAAAATATTTATCAATGAGGAAAGAATGAAGCAGCCTCTACCAGTGGCACCGCAAATCAAGGAAAACACAACTAACAATACAAACTAACAACAGAAACAAAAACATGAAAGCTCATCACGGGAGCCCTTCCCATGGGATCTAAGGCACATCTTAAGGGATTATTTGTTCCCTTTCTTTCTTCTATTCACAGTAGACTAACCATTACCAGAAATCAGATTTTCATTTTTTGTTGTGTGAACCGGTAAGCTCATTTCCATATTATTGTTTTCTGCCAGAATACCAAGAGGACGGGGTGAAGTCCCAACCTCACAACACTCCTCTACATTGTTAGGAAAATGGGGAACCTCTACCTCCACTAAAGCTAATTCCTCATTCATAGATCCATGTTCAGACTCGGAATCAGAATGATTGTCAACAACCAACAGACTTGGATCCGCATTCTTCCACCAAGAAGTGTGTCTACTTGCATGTTTCTTCCCATTATTGCAATCCACAGCTAGATGTCCAAGTGAAAATAAGGTTTTGCATCTAAAGGAAAACCTTCATAATCCAAGTTTTGATTCCATATTCTATCCTCCACCATGAGATCCACAAAAGCAGGAAAATCCTTTGAGGTTTTCATATCAACTAAAATGTGAGCATACATAGTATACTCATACAAAGTCATTTTTGTGTCAATAGCCAAAGTTTTACCTAGAGTGTCACCAATGGTGATTAAACATTTCTCATCCCAAAAATGTAGAGGGAGATATGGCAGCCGGACCCAAATAGGTCGATTTGAAATGTTTCGGTGAGTGAATTAAACAGGGGAGACCATGTCTTCATGAGTAGAAAGTGGGATTGGAAGTCCCACAATCTATCAAAAATTAAGTCTCTATCAGAGATAATATCAAAGAAAACAATGAAAAAACCTCTAGTTAAAGGGTAAATATCCACTTTACCATCCATTAATGGCTTCCAAGAAGAAGAGATCCAGTCATGGAGAGCGGGCAAACTAGGACAAAATTTGTTGAATCTGCAAATAATGCCCTTTTCCTTGAAATAAGTCTCTATTTTTAGAATGAATGGGCCAAACCACACATAGGGGATGATTTGGCATGTGAAATTTCCTTTAGAGGTGGAAGAGTAGAAGATTTAGCCTCATCGCAAAGCTTTTAACTCGCCATGAGCCCCTAAACTCGCACCATCAATAAACCATCCAAACTACCCGAGGGTAAGATTTAAGACAAAGAGGGAGAGGTAGGCATTTACTAATTTACCAACATACATTTTCCAATTTAATAACTACACAAGTAATTATTATTCACTCATACTAACTATATCAATAACGTGAAAACTATTTTCCTAACAAAATGTTTAAAAATTATTGGGAGTAGTATGATCAACCAAAACATTATGTTTAGGACATTGATAAACATAAGTAGGAATATATAATGTATTAGAAAAAACCATGTGTGATATTTTTATCATCAAGAGTAATAATTGGTTTGAGAAGGGTAGTAATAATCATATTAATAATAACATCAAACATATGATCATATGAAAGTAGATTTGATACAATAAAGTAAGCATTATACACTTCTGCGTAAATTTTATAATAACATGTTATAGAAGTGAATCACTAAATATTATGATTTTTACATTTTCATTAGTGGGTTTAGGTTGAGATGGAGTCTCAAATTCAATAATACTAGTATTGAGAAGATCTTGTATAACATATAAAATCTTGTAACAATTATTAATAAATTGAACAATGTATCAATGGTAGTCACAATAGGAATTATAATTATATTTCTTACCATGAGGGACACTTATATCGACCTTGAGTGGTGGAGGAAGAGACAAAATATTACACTAAGTAATTGTTTAAGCACTTGCTATAGTGTATAGTAGGGAAATGTGTGAATTATTATCAAGGAGGTTGTAATTGTAAATTTGTAGATTGAGATATAACATTTATAGTGGATTTGACATCAAATTTATCATCATTGTCTTTAGTATTGAAATTATTATTGTCTTGAAATGTTTTAGTAGAGGTGCTATAAGAATTAACCATGTACTTATTTTTTTCATATTAAGTAGGCTCATTCAAAGTATGACATAAATGATAGAATGAATTGATATTTTCAAATATAATTAATTGTTGTAAAGGGACAATAATATTATGTGTAAAAATATATTATAGTTCACTATTGTTTAGAATATTGTTAATCTTAGTAAGCACAATCTTTTAGTGTAGCACATAATCACCGATGGGTTCAACCTTTTCACAATTTTTCCAATTGAGAATCGATACTTTGTCTCAAATTTGTCTAAAAAAATGCAAATAATTGATTATCTAAGGGAGCGAAATTACAAACATAATGCATAGGTAGATCATAAGACCATTATAGAGAAAAATACTTGAGACTATAAGGGAATAACTTAATACACAATTTATCATTTAAAGAATAGTCCATATAAGAAACATGAAAATTTTAGAAATGTTCTTAGAGTCACCCTTGTCAACATAGATATGAATATTATGTGGGAAAAAAATAGTAGATAGATGATAAAAGGCCACTTCAGTTGTAAGTGGGTTATGATTCAATTGTGTAGATTCCATGGTATGAGAGCAAGTAGATGCATCTTTTTGTAGTTATAAAATTTGATCTTGTAAATTATGAATAAGGATTCAAGAGCCTTTGTGCTAGAAGAATAATAATGTGAGGCATTGTGAGTGTAAATAGGAGTTTTTTTGTATACTAGTGGTAATAGGAATAATCATAAAAATATTGTGAAGGGGGAGACTATATCCCCAACGAGATGGGTATCACTATTATAGGGATGGTTTATTTATATAGACTAGTGTGTGAAGGATGATTGAGACTATACACTAAATATATAATGCTTTTTTGAGTTGATCACATACAATATAAAGAAGAATGTAAATATGTTTAGGGTTTTATTTAATTTTTCACAAAATGTTATATCTCATCATCTAACAGGACATGATTATTAGACATGTTATGAAACCATTGACATTGGAGAGCATTAGAAAAAATTATGAACCCAGAATGAGATAAATATTAGAAAGAACATAATTATCTTTTGAATATTTACACTAGTATCATAGATGGGAGAAATATATATTCCCCCAATGCACGTGAAAGATAAGTACAAGATTGATGAGAGAAAAATTGAGTAAATCCAAGGTCAGAATCCTTGGAATGAAGATAAATATAACAATAATGATCCATGAGATTAGGATATATAACATGAAAAAATTATTGGAGTGAAACCACAAGGTTTAGTAAAAATATTTGATTTAAGAGTCATGTTCACTAATTGTTTTCAGCCTAATTAAATATCTATAAGTGTTATGGGAATGCGAGAACATGAAAAATAAGGATGAAAGGGTTTACAATAGGTAGTCTAATCTAGTTTATTAACTTCAAACATAAACCATTCACAATCATAATAATGAGTTCATACATGCAATAGTTAAAATTATTTATAAATGATAATTAAGTGATTAAATAAATAAGATGAGATATATGTTTCAATGTATAGGAAAAATAAGGATGATATGAATGTGTAAGATAGTGGAAGAAGATAATCGGGAATTGTAGATGATTACATAAATGTTCTAGTGCTATGTTATCATGATAAATGTCTAGCATAAAAAATTGAATTTTTGGTCATGAAAACCAAGCCCACCCTTGAAAACCTCTTTTCCGGGTCATTGTAAACCCTTTCTCTCGGCTAACCTATCAGCTCACACAACCCCTCCGAGTCCGTGTCACCCTCATTATGGACAAGAGGAATGTGCTAACATGTTTTTCAATTCTATTTCATGTGTAGGGAAATTGATCCAAGTTGGTTTCATGATGATACTAAGTCCTAAGGTAGAATGGTGCTCTTGAAGCACTACATTGACCATTTTAAACCATATTGCAACACAAGGAAATCCTATGGAAGCTAACTAAAAGGGAAATCCTTATTTATGTAGGAGAGTAATAAATTTATCAATGAAATTTAAGGGAAATTGTTTGGAGGTAGGTGATGTGGGAAAAAAATCACACAAATCCAAGTTATTATAGACACAAGGAATGTGAGCTCCAATGGAGAAAATCAACTTGTTTTGAAGGTTTTAGGAGTTCGGGTTGGATTTAGAAGCCCATAAAATATTCAATGGAAATATATTGGAGTACCCTATGTAGTCTAAAAATGATGCGATTACTACTATTATTATATCGTCGAATATATTATTTTATATATGGATCTTGTGTAAGAAAAATTTTCACTGATGACCCATTACATTGTCTAGTCATCTATCTTGTTGGTATTTTTCATTTTTCTCTAACACATTTTCATTCACTCACATATTTCTAGTTAGGTCTTAGGGAGTATTATCTATCAGTACTCACTCGGTGTTGTGACTAGTCTTTGAATAGGGTTCCTAGATAGGGATTAGGGTGCCTGATGCCTTGGTCTTGATTCCTAAGCACCCTAGTCCCCATCACACTTGGTTTTGTCTTAGACATTTAAGGTCGATATTTACTGAGTTTTCCCTCTCATTTCCTATGTAATAATCATAATATCAGGTCATTCTTGTCAAAATTTGAAAAAGATATCCCTATATAAACACAACATACATACTACCTTATGGGCGAACTATTACTATCAAGGGATAGCTATCTACATTGAGAAAGGGAATGTATTTGGGAACCATTATGAATCACACAAACCTGTATAGGAAGGGGAGTATCCATTCTATTCCATCCATCATTTTGAATTTTATCTAGCCACTTCCTTATATCTATGCATCGTTGGCACTAGGAAAACTAGGCACATTATTGCACACAAAAACACATAGAACTATATTGGAGTGCGAGATGTAGTATCATGCTCAATCACAATTCCATCCATTTGGAAGTTGAGGACATTCTAACCCCTTCATTTACATATTTCCTTTTTGGGGGTTTGATGCTTTATGTGGAATTTTGCAGGTGATTATTCATTATAGGTTTGTGGTGACATCAATGAAGCTAGTGCGACATTCACCCAACCAAAGGTGAAATCTGCGAATACCTAGTGACCATATCGGGATAAGATTCTAAGCATGTTTTGCGGACAAGGGTGCCCATATTTTAGACCGGGGTGCCTAGAGGTGCCCATATCACTCTCCATTTTCCCTAGTCTGGTGAGATGCGCATTTGATACTATTTTATGAGGATCTTTATGACATTATCTTCTTCCATTATATCACTTTTTCGAGTCCCGAATCACCGCAAGGTAAGTTCAAATCAGGTAAGTACCTTCCCTTTCATTTCATTTCATTTTAAATTACTTATCATTTACATTTTAGTACATTTCATATATTACATTTCTGTACTCTTAGATTATTAATAAAATTCAGATTTTATAGAATCATTTTGGTGAACCCGTAGCTTATAACATTTTTCCCTAGGATCCACTAAAACCCTAATGGCTAAGGATAACTCTTCTCCTTCTTGGCTCATCATGCCTCATGTTAGTATCAATCCTATCTATGATGAGGCAACTATAGCTGAGATTACGGCTCTATATCATGATGTTACCATGTTAGATGATATTCAACAACTCCTATTGAACAAATGAAATATACCTACTAGCTTTGAAAATTATTTTTAAGCGTTGTGTCGAATCGGCTAGTTTTTATAGTTTTCAAACTTGTTATATTGTTAGCCATGATCCCCCTTGATAAATATTATTAATCTCAATCAACCAAAAATACAATGGAGTGCTACAATTCTTATAGGAATTGAACAACCATGTGCAAACAAAGAAATAGGTTACACAGGTAAAACTAAACTCACAACTGCTTCCAATATTACATCTGGGAAGCACATAATTGTTATAACAATTATAACAATTATACATGTGAAAATAAAAGATAAATATGGTTGATAAAACCATATAACAAAATACAACAATAATATGGTTTATAATATAACCATATAACAACATTATTTAATTAATAAAATTAATTAAATAATCAATTTATATTATGCATAATTAATTAACCTAACATTCCCCCCCTTAATTGTGCATTATCTCAAGAGATGAGGAGAGGAACTCTTTGAACAACTCAAACTTGTCACGTGTAAGTGACTTTGAAAATATTTTCTCGTTGTTCAGCTATTGGAAAAATTGAAGCTGGATGTTGTGCTTCAACACATGTTCACATATGAAATGAACTTGTACTTCAATGTGCTTTTTCTCTCATGAAAAATGGATTGTGAACAAGTTTGAGAACACCTTCATTGTCAACATACATGGTGGTTGGTTTGTCCTGTGGTATTCCAAGTCCTTCTAGTATGCGATGTAGCCATATCACTTCACAGACAACTTCTCTGTAGAATGATACTCGGATTTTGTGGAAGAGTGAGAAATGAAGTGTTGTTTCTTACTTCCCCATGATATTGGTCTAGATCCCATAAAGAATACAAATCTAGAAGTGGATTTTCTATCATCAATATTTCCTGCATGATCTGAATCCGAATATCCAGTCAAGAAGAAGTTTCATTCTTCTTGTATTCTAGACCAAGATCCATTGATCCTTTGAGATATCTCAAAATGTGCCTTGCTTCTTTCCAATGAAAACTTTGGGTTCTGCATGAACCTAGATAGATAGCTCACTGCAAAGCTGATATTTGGTCTAGTGTAGGTTAGGTAAATGAGACTCCCAATCAACTGCCGATAGAGAGTGGCACTTACCTCAGGAGATGGATCTGAACGAGATAACTACAATCTATTCTCCATAGGTGTAGAAATTGGTGTGTAATCCATCATCCTAAATTTATCGAGCATTTTCTTGGTATATTTCATCTGAGAAACAAATATGTGATTCTCTTTTGTCATACTTCCAATCCAAGACAATAATGCATTATCTCGAGATCGGTCATGTCGAACGATCGATTAAGATCTTTCTTCATTGCATCGATCATCTTCATTAAAATACCAGTGATGACTAGATTGTCGACATAGACAAAAACAATCACAATCTCCCCCTTGCTTTTTGAGGTAAAGATTGGGATCGTATGGATTTCTAACAAATCCATGTTGTATGAGATGCTCATCAATCTTGATGTACCATGCTTGGGGTGCTGTTTAAGGCCATACAAAGATTTCCTGAGTATGCATACCTTTCTTCTTGACCAGGTACTACATATCCCTCAAGTTGAGTCATGTAGACTTCTTCTTATAAATATCCATTTAGGAAGGCACTTTTTACGTCCATCTGGTGGAATTTCCAGCCAAACTATGTAGCTAGAGCAAAGATCATCTTGATTGTTTTGATCTTAGTTGTGGGAGAAAATGTCTCCTCATAGTCTATGCCTTCTTTTTGTGCATACCCCTTTGCTACTAGTCTCACTTTATACTTTTCCACTGTCCCATCTGCTTTGTACTTTGTTTTAAATATCCATCTACATCCAATGGGTTTCTTTCCTGGTGGAAGATCGACAAGTTGCCAAGTGTTATTCTTCATCATTGATTGATATTCAGAATCCATGGCATCTTTCCAAGATTTTGACTATAGGGCTTCCTGGACTATAGAGGGCTCATCATATTCAATAACTCTACTCATCAAAGAAAAGTTAACTTCTTCTCTTGCTTTACTGTGAGTCCGTGGTCTAGGGTGGATGTATCCAGTGGAGCATCCATTCTTGCATCTTATAATGTGCTAGTACACCACTTGGGCATATGTTGAACTGTTCTCATGGGTTATGGTTCTATCTGATCAACACCATCATCCCCATCATCACTTTCATCTTCTGAGGGAACATCAGCTTCAATTTTTACAACTGGTGAAAAATCTACATCTGGTGAGTCTAGAGGAGGAGTCTTTGCTTCCTTCTTCTCGAAAAACTCAACATCTCTGTTGGTGTAGACTTTTCTAGTCTTAGGATCCATTAATCTATACCCAAGAGTCTCTTCATTGTACCTAATGAAGATGAGTTTTTGTGACTTCATGTCCAATTTATTTCTATTCTACTTGGGTATGTGCATGCTTGCTTTACACCCAAATACTCTAAGGTGTGCAATAGATGGTTTTCATTTTGACCATGCTTCTTGTGGTGTTACTCCTTCAAGAGCAAATGTGGGCACTCTATTCAAAAATACATTGTTGTTTTTGTTGCTTCTACCTAGAATGTCTTTGCAAGTCTAGAATCATCGATCATGCATGCACCATTTCCATGATAGTACGATTTATTCTCTCAACAACACCATTCTATTTGTGTGTGTGGAGGAGGCATTTGTCGATGAATCCCATGAGTTTGTAGGTAGTCTTTGAACTCATTACTGGTGAATTCCCCCTCGATCTGAGGAGAGTTCTAATGTGATGACTAGTTTCATTTTCAACTACTACTTTGAACTTCTTGAAAGTTTCAAAAGCTTCACTTTTCTTACGAAGACAAAAAATCCACATTTTCCTTGAATAGTCGTCAACACATAGCATGAAGTACTAAAATCTAGAATGACTTGGTTGCATCGGACCATAAAGATCGGTATGAACCAGATCAAGCTGACCATGAGCTCGATATGTACTCTTCTAGAATGAAGCTTTGTGTTGTTTTCCTGCTAGGCAAGTGAGGACACTTGTCTGTATCCTTCTGAAGAGATGGTAGCCCATGTACCATATTGCATTGGTGAAGTGTCTCGAGATACTTGAAACTTACATGACCAAGTCTCTAATGCCACAACTATGCTGAGGTAGAGTTCTTAGCCATAAGTGCTTGATCATCTCTGTGGAAAAATCAAGTTGGAACATGCATCCCACATTAGAGGCTTTTGCAACTATTTTCGAGCCTCGTGATTTATCTCAAATCAAACACGTTTTCTTGCCGAAATGACTATCAAAGTCAATTTTTAGATTGTGATCAAGGAGTTGAATGATTGAAAGTAGATTCTTTATCAACCCAGGGACATATAAGACATTTGATAGTCTACGATTTGTGAACCAAGGGTAGAGAAATGTTCCCAATCCCCTAAACTATATATGAAGAATCATCTCCCAACGAAACATGATTTTTTGATGGTGTGTCCCTCATTGAAATAAACTAGTCTCTATGGCCGGTCATGTGTTGAGTGGCCCCTGAATCAACATACCAAACATCACTAGATGACGTGGATGGTTCACTTGATCGAGCAATGAACAAGTAGTCTTCATTGTCTGACTATTCTTGTTGCTCAACAATATTTCCTTGTTGATGGGGTCTTCTTTTCTAGTTCCCCTTTTTCTTCCCTTGATTTTAGTTAGAATGTCCCTTGTTAGATTGTTGTGGAGGTCAAAGTTTCTTGATGAACCTTTCTTGTAAGTATTATACCAACAATCTTGTAGGTCATGTCCTCTTTTGCAGATTGGACATTGCTTCTTCTGTTGTCTGTCCCCTTGATACTGATTTTGATTTTGGGATTTTGATAGGAATTAGGTTTTCCTTTACCTTTTCCTTTCCATTTTTGATGTGAAGAAAGTGTCTGCTCCTCTTCATCATCCTTATTATGTATGGCTTCCTCTTATTGTAGTAGGTTTACCAACTTTGTCAAAACTAATTGTTGTATCTAACACGTTTAGTGTTGTAACAAAAATGTGGTAAGAAGAGGGGAGTTCTCTCAAAACAATGGGAATGAGAGCATCATCTGTGACCTACTTCTCCCAAGGCTAGAAGTGAAGCCCTCAACTCTGTAACTCTTCTTAAGAAAGCTTTGATTTTCTCATTCTGCTTGAACTTCAATGTGTGTAACTGACTCTGTAAATTTAGTATAACATTCTTGTTCTTGGCCTCGTATATTGTGCTCAACTTATCCCATGCTTCTTTGGCTATTTTGGCATCTCGAATGTGGGGTTGCACATCATCGGAAACTCCAAACAAGATGATGAGTTTGGCCTTCTGATCTGCTTTATCAAACTGTCACTATTGTGTTGTATCAGTAGTTGATCTGGTCAGAGTACCATTCACAGCAGGCCAGATCTCTTCAAACTCAAGTTGTGTCTTAATTTTTTCTTCCATGTAGCATAGTTGTTTCCTTTGAGTAATTGTGAATCGGAAGAAAAAATTTGGGGGCATTGGTGCCCATTTTGTAGAGATCACTAACTGGGTTTAGCTCTTATCACTCCAGGTATAAGGTCTCCCAATCTATATACCATCAGTCGATATACCAAACCTTTCTATATACGTGCCCTTCTCGATATACTCGGTGGTACGTGGAAGAAGCTCACCCTTTTATATATACCTAGTAGTACGTGAAAGAGAATTAAATACACGTGAAAGAATTCAATACGTGGTACCAAGATAATATTGAAAGGGGTCTGTGTGATTATTGACACCGGCTCAAAGAAATATCCTCATATGCATGCGTAACTTTGCTATATACTTGGATAATTTCTCAGTCTAGATTTATGTCGTGTAATCGTTCACAGAGACGGATGGGATGGCTCATAGTGTGTGCACTTGTGACCTTATTACTCCCCGTTGATTTATAGGGATGATGCCAGAGGATGACGTTGTTGTAGCTATATTAGGTGTTAAGTGTAGTAGTAGTCATGATGACTTTACCGTAAGTGCTTCCTAGAGGCATCGTATATACCGAATGTTGTGAATGAGATCTAGGATCTCGTGAGTGTTACATAACCAATTTTTTTTTGTTTTTGATTACAATTTTGCTAGTTTCTGATCAATTACAAAGTTTGCATTTGATTTATGGTAAACCTGCAAATTAGTACAATATATTGCAGGATGTAATTACATTCAAAAATCTAGAAAAATTGAATGGCAGGAAAAATTTTTGTTTTCATGGGCCTTGGTGGCCTGTGGAGCCCAATACGACTTGTTGAGAAAAAAACCATACAAAACTAGCTCAAAATGAAGTTTTTAGGTAGCCCTCCTTTGGAAAAAGTGCTCAGAATGCAAAAATATGCAGAGTGGAGAAAAAAAAAGTTTTTCCCTAAAATAGGGTTTTTCTTGCTAAATTTAGTTAGTTATAACTAAATTTGAATTTTCCGCTAAAGTTAGCGGTTCCACTAAATTTTCCACCAAATTTGGTAGTGGGTGAGGGAGGGGGATTTGACCCCTTGACCTCTCTTGATGGGAAGTGTCTTATAAAAGTTATGCTAGCCACTTGGGTGGCTAAGCTAAACAAGTATAAGTAAAGAGCAAAATGTAATTAAACACTTCCAAACTGTAAAACCATACCTCTTCAAAAAACCATGGTTTTGGAAAGGTGGTTTTGAGAAAAATTCAGCAAAGAGAAAAAATGATAGGCATTTTTGGTGAGAATGAAGGCGGTTTTGAGTGTGTATGGCGCCTTAGATCATTTTTCTTCCTTCCTTTGAGCTTGTAATCTCTTCCTTGGTGAATTCTATCCTCCTCAACCTTAATTGCAATGAATAAAGGTGGTTTTGAGGAATTTGATGGCAGTTTTGAGGAATTTGATGGTGGTATTGCGAGGGATGGGGTTGAAAAGTTGCAAGAGGAAAACTCGGCTCTCTTTTGCTTGCACAAGCTTCTCAATGCTCCTCAAACTCTGTTGCAATCCTCCAATATCCTTAAACTTGCTCTGAAACCAAATTTAAATTGAGAAACAAGGGCGTATGCCTGATAAATATTATTAATATCAATCAACCAAAAATACAATGGAGTGCTGTAATTCTTATAGGAATTGAACAACCATGTGCAGACAAAGAAATAGGTTGCACAGGTAAAACTAAACTCACAACTGCTTCCAATATTACATCCGGGAAGCACATAATTGTTATAACAATTATAACAATTATACATGTGAAAATAAAAGACAAATATGGTTGATAAAACCATATAACAAAATACAACAATAATATGGTTTATAATATAACCATATAACAACATTATTTAATTAATAAAATTAATTAAATAATCAATTTATATTATGCATAATTAATTTATTTCTCAAGGATTTTATCATGCCTACCTTTTCATGTTTAGATGGTAATGGAAACCCTTAATTACAACTTAAACATTATCCTATGGATATGGATTCATATTCTAATGATCTTTTATTTCTTTAATCCTTTCAACATAGTCTCTTTGATCACACTTTACAATGATATACTCACCTACCATTTGGATCTATTAGCACTTATCATGAGATGGAAGAATCTTTTCTCTATTGCTTTATCATCAAAAATGGCCCTAGAGTTACCTATGATCATTTACCTACTTTACATCGGGGAAAACATAACTGTCATGGATTACATGTTATGATTCAATGCTTGTATGGACAATTTTTTTCAACCTATCGATCTAGAGAAGCAATTTATCTTCTGTTGTGGTTTGATTCCAGAATTAAAACAAAGTAATATGACACACGTGAATCATTCACACTTCTATGCTATAAAGTCATTGGTCTAGAACAAGACCTCATTACCAAACATGTTATAGACCCTCCACCTATGGTTACCATTAATACATCATCTAGTTCTTCTCCATTACCATCAATTGAGCATCCTACGCGATCTCCATATCCACCTCATAAGAAAGATTAGCCTACTACATCGTAAAAACATCCTTATTCTCCTACTTTGTGACATGCCACACCTCAATCTTCTACACTTGTTTCACGTGATCCATTACATTTCTCTCATCACGCTTGACCACATGATGTGTTGCATGATTTTATCAATGAGAATTTAATTCACTTACCTTCTAACCAACATCATCCACAACATCGTTTAAAAGCGTTAGCGTGATCAACAATATTTTAATTATCAACATATCTATGGCCATGGGGATAATGATTGATTTTCCCTTCATGATTGCTTGTAATAATTAGAGGATAAGTGAATCATCTCCTTCATCTATCTCTCATGTGAGTGGTTCATCTCTCCTCTCCCTCGTCCACGAGTTAATACTCCGATTCGATTGTCTCCTCCATCTAGTACAAAGGTCATTATTTTTCCATCTCCATAGGATGCCACTCATACTGAGACTCTCCATCGCGTCCATCCATTTCTACACCATCTCATCCACCTCATCCATCTCATCCATCGTGTCATGTTATAAATTCACATTTGACTTCACAACCCTTGACATTCACACCTCCCACCGCTGCTCCATATGAAATTCAATTTGGATCATACGCTCATGCTTCTTCTATCCTACACACTTCCACCACTTCGTCATTGCCTCGAATTTGGTAGGTGATTATTATCACCTCTCCCTCCTAATGGAACACTTGTGTTCGATGGTTATTACATGATTTTGAGGGATCTATTATGATAAGAACATATCTTCGATTACTCTATCAATTCATCAAGTGAATTCTATCAAATAATTTCTCGATGACACACTCTTGTATTACAAGGCTCATTATTTACTAATCGGGGTATTATATAAATGAACCTCATCATCTATATGTTGGGGGCATCACTAATCTTCCCCTATCTTAATCTTACCGACATACTATTCATTACACTATAACAAATATAACATACTTTTACACGACAATTGATCATTCATCACAATATCATATTACAACATCATCTATTATCATCTACACTATATCATCATCACATTACAAATTACTCAAAAACTATGCATTACAACTTAATTCAAAAATACAAATACCACTTAACACATCAAACATCATCTATAGAAACAACAATCACATACATCATCATCACATCATAACATATATACACATTGAATAAAATCATCATATGTCAATAAATCTGTATATATATATATATATATATATATATATATCAATTACAATCATAGTTACAAAACATATCATCACTAGGGGAAACTCCCTACATCAAATACATCAATAAAAATCATATCTCATCATTAGTGTAACTTTATAGTAATACAAGTGCTCTAGAACTAGAAGCACGGCCACTAATGCGGTCTTGCTAATCATGACCCCTATACCTCTCCACTGCCTACATAATAGTGTGTTCTCTGTAGACTACTCCACAAAGTGACTCTATAACACAAAGAATTATGCAAACACATCATGTGCTAAAGGACCTCCACTCTCTTCCTCTCTAGCTCATCGTGTCTCCTCGTGTTCCTCACATCTCTCACTCAGTAGAACGGTACACATTTTGATGCTATGGAAACCGACTCAAACAAATGGGCATGCTCACCTACAATGTCATCCACATGATCGACATCCCTCCACCTACAAGTATGTTAGTTGGCACATTCCGCGTTAATGTGCGAGATAGATGTGTCCATAATCAAGATCCAATATGCATCACCTACAACCAATAGCACAACACATTAAACAACCATAACCATCATGAAAGCAAGTAACCAATCATATAGCATAACTATATAGATACTCACACTCCATTATCACTATCGCTACGTTATAAGGGGCATGTGCTTTCCACTCCAGTACTCCTCCTGTGGTAATCTGGTACCTCCGCAAATAATGGGAATAAAAACACCCATTGATGTATTATCCACCATGCACGGTATACCTCTGTACATCCCATATCATTTGTGTCAATCAGCTCTATGGCCGCATCAGTCTCATCTAGCCCGGGAGGTACTAGCTACTCTCTTATGGGCCATGGTCTATCTTTGGCCCTCCTCAGTGCTCTAATAGCTCTAACCCATACATATGGATCTCGGGGTACATCTTTGGGTCACACCGAATTGTTGAGATATCTCATTGCACATGAAATAACTTAGTCACACTTGGGAACCGATACTCCCTCAAGCTGTGATCGATGATGCTGATAACCACAACTATAAACTTACGTAAGTGTAAAACCCTAATATCAAAATTTCATCCAAACTAATATGGGCCTTGGTAGGTACTCAAGTAACCAAAAAATACCACCTAGCGGCCCTCATCTGTCTCTCGATATTCTCCATAGCCATGATGTGTACCCTCTTGCCAATAATTTGTAATCACAGTATGAAATATACATCCTCTAGTGTGACTGTCATCTCACCAGTCGGTAGCCAAAATGTACAAGTGTCCACAAACCATCTCTTGCACAAAGTTGTCAACATTGGCATATTATGGGGCACATCCCCCATCCTTGCTATATGCCATAGGCCGACACGGTCCATAACCTCCCAATCATCGTCTGATAAACCCAACCCAAGAAAAGTACTCAAATGACGACCACCATGGAACTCCCTCGAATAGATATCCTTTTACACACCACAAAAAAAAAAAAAAAAACATTAGAACACTATACATAGGAAAAGATAGACATTTACGACATCACTACACATCAAATTTCATGTTTACATTGCTTAGGAAAAAATCAGACTCTCTAGACATGGGTTCCTAAAAATTAGGACCGAGGCACCTAAGAGAAGGACATAAACACCCAACTATGGGCTCTCCTATCTTGAAGGCCACTAGAACCTTAAGTGCTCTTGTCCAGGCCTAGAAAACAAGAAAAAAATAAAAAATTCACAAACATTCACCAAAGATGACTACTATACACGCATTTTTCAGAAAAAAATCATACTTATTGTTATCAAATAACTCTCTCAGTTATTTAGACAACTAGTAGACACCTTCTGTCTCTAAGCTCTTCATCGCAAGGTTACGAGTGCTCAAGTTCACTTGGCACATTCTCTTGGTTAATTTTCCCTCACGCGTCCACCTTCTTCCTAGCAACTATTCACCCTTCGCACGTGACTTGCACTTGCTTCAATTAACCAAGTCTTTGGCCCTCACGCACACCCACATATCATCTTGTAATGGTTGCACATTGATCATGCATTATCTACTCACCAATTTGCCTCATTTCCCCACGTGCGCCTTCTTTCTACCTTCTTCATGTGCCTCATTCTTATGCACATATTATCTTTGCACCATCCTCTACACATTCATGTGCCACGTCATTTGACATGTATGGGTGTGCCACATGCAACCAATTTGCACACGCCAATAAGGTACCACATCTTTGTAGCAAATCAATGAGTAACACTTGGCGAAATGAAAAATTATTTACGCAGTTGGCCACCCTTTCAACCAATCCATTTGCACCATATAGTTTACGGCACCGAAGACTTTGAAAAAATTATGACAACTATATATTTTTCTTTAGATCTCGATCAATACATGCCTAGGCTTGTTAGATAGCTACTTATGTACAATATAATGCTAGACATTCAAATTCAAATTCTTGGCGAGATCTTATAGGTGAGAAATGGAAAAACATATTTACGAGAATTAATGAGAATATATAATTTCTCCAACCACCTGATTTGATATGATCCTTTCTCCTTCCTTCTTCAAACATGCAAAAATTACTTGGGGATGTGCGTTTGAAAGATCTGAGTAGATTTGTAGGCATGGTGCTTCTGTTGGTGGTTACATTTCAAATTTAGATTTTCCCTCCTTCTCTTGTTCTTCCATGGATTTATCTATAAATGTAAGAGTTGGGATCATTATTAATGTTGGAAATTTTCAATCCTTATGCACTTTTCTAAGGACTTCATTTTTCTATTTCGAGTCATGAGACCTCTAGATCTAGCTCTTGCATGTGGATATGAGCCTCTTTCACCATTGTAAAAACTTTGTGCATTTCGGAAGTAATAGAAGCATCATTTGATGACTATCTCTATCCTAACGTGTTTGAATTTCTTCTTCTATCTTTTATTTTCCATTGCATGTTTGTTGTGCCATTTCACATCCCTTGCAGCTCCTTATTTAGTTGTGTTCCATGAAATTGATTGGTAAATATGTTTTAAGTTATGCTACACATGCCTGGCCTTCTTTCACACATTTCCCTTCATTTTCACTCAGAACAGCTAGTGTTCATCCCTCTTTTCTAGTGCTATCACATTTTAGTGTAGTTTCTGTCATGTCATCCTTGTATCCATGGTCCCTTAGCAAAGATATCAACTTAGTTTTCCCTTTCAAAGCACTAGGAGTAGCGAGTAGCAATAGAAAGAGATAAAGGAATCAAACTTCTCGGAGATCCATCCCAAGAGCGCAAGGTCCAAAAACTTGGGGACAGTTCCATTATTGTCACAAAAAACTTGGTTCTTCTAGATTTGAGACACGGGTGCAAGTTTGAAGACCAACACTTACCAACTCCACCGTCGTACACGATGCCACGACGCAGTTTCTACCATCTTGAAATAGATAGGTCATATTTCTCTCACTTGTGGGATCCTTACACACTCAAAGATCAATCTCACCCTCACACAAAATACAAATGAGTTAACTAATCACTTTTTCACTTTACTATTTATAACCACTTTTCATTATTCACTCTACTATGGTCATACTTCACATTCACCACTCAAATAATACATGTCACATGATTTTGCTAATATCTTGAGCAATTATACTCTGATTTCTATCTCATTTATGAAATTATCTTCAGAATTTTTGTACTATCGTATCATACACATGAAACACATGTTATCTCTCCTCAAAATTGTCTTTCATTCAAATACACACATATTTTTACAATATCTATCACACAGTCTATTATTGTAATTACTTTTGTCTTAGCATTCGTTCTCATTATCACTCCCCTTTCACCAAAAGGGAGGGATTACAATTAGATCCATCCTATAATTCCCCTTACACCACTATGAATTTATTTAACACCTCTAATTCATCATTTTAAAAATTTACTAATACACCATGCGATATTTCATTATTTTCTATCGATTCCCCCTAATGACCTAACCTAGGGGAAACAAGCATAAAATATCTCTATGAGTAAAATAATAAAAAAAAAATCAATCAAACAATCCAATATGTTCAATTTTCTAACAATGAAATTTATACTATTAAATCCACACAATACAACACATTTGGCCTCCCATATGACCTAACTTGGGAGTTACATGCAGCCTCCTAGATGACCTAACTTGGGAGTTACATTGTTACTTTCCCAGATGACCTAACATGGTAAGTTATTCCACATTTTGTCTTTGATTCTAGATGAATAAACTTGGAATTAACCATACATTATGGTGACACCCTTGGAGTGGGGGCAATGAGACATAAATTCCTTTCCTATACTTCTCCTAAATGGGTCTACACGCTTGATCAAAATTTGTGGATCCAAAATCATTGAAAATTTGATCTGTGTCGATCTACAATGGCTTGATATTTTGAGGAGGTAGTTAAAGGTTGGAAAATAATGCACCTTTCTCTCTATACTCTTCCTTTGACAACATGACACCCAAATCCTTTGATTTTTAATACACACGAAATCGGGTTGGGAACTAATCACTCCTACTCCATCATATTGTCATCATACAACATTGAAAATCCTAAATCATTCAACATTACAAGAATCAATCTTGTTTAGCGCACTTCATCATGGTTTTACATCTCTCACTATGTTGTATGGATCAACACGTTGATCCATGATTTGTCATACTATATGTTAACATTAAACATGCTCTTCTACCACATCTATCCATTATTATACCATATCTACACATTATTATACAACATCATCTCTTCTCTTGTTATTCTTGTTGGTCTTTGTCATTGTTTGTATCACACATTTGTCATTTACTCACACAATTGGTTAGGTCTCGGGAGTCTTATCTATCAAGTACTCACTCGGTGTCATCACTAGTCTTTGACTAGGGAGCCTAGATAGGGATTAGGGTTCCTGGATTTCCCTGGTCCCCATCACAATTGGTTTTGTCTTAGAAATTTGATGCCAGTATTTAAGTTTTTCCCTCTCAATTCCCTAGGTACTAGTTAGCATATTGGGTCATTAGTGTCGAAATTTGAACAAGAGATCCCTATATAAACATAACATACATACTACCTTTTGGGTAGACTATTAATATCAAGGGATATAAATATACATAGAGCAAGGGACTACATTTGGGTACCATTCTCAGTATTACACAAACTACATAGAAAGGGGATTATTCATTCTATTCCATCCACCATTTTGTATTTTATCTAGCTATTGCCTGATATCTATGCGTCATTGGCACTAGGGCAACCTAGGAACATTATTACACACATAAGCTATAACATCCCGCTAATTAATATTTTATTTTGACATTTAATTATTCAAATAATCGGGAATAATGGGAAAGTGAATCATTATAAGAATAAGTAAGTGTTAAATGTTGATGGTGGTAATTAGTCATCTAAGTACTTAATTAAAAGATTAAGTACTTAGATAATTAAATACTTCCGTTATTATTATAAATACAATTAATTATGAGATGGTACTATGTATTGACATGTTTATATCTTTGTTGGCCATCAAGTTATTTAGGAAAACATAGTCCTTAATCAATATGGTTGCCACATCATTATGTTGGAAAGGGCAAGCGATGGTACGACTTTCACCTAACATGGGTGTTAAAATATGATGAGGTTGTGTTGACGCCCATGTGGATTAAGGGAGATGTCGCTCCTAAGACAACTTGTGTTGTGCGTTTAAACAAGGCATGAAATGTTTCATGATACGATGTGATATTGGTTAGAATTGTTACTTGAATCATTTGAGGTGGTAATAGATGGTAATAATAATAAGGCTTAATAGCCTTGGTAAATTACTATTGTAAAACTAAAGTTGTTGGTATTATTTTATGTGATATAAATGATAGGGGCCATATGGCCACACCTATCGAATGGTTGAGCATTATGTTTGATTTTGTATTGAGTTCTATTTTAAAATAAGAAATGGTTGAAAACTTTAAAATATTCATTTATTTATTTGAATATTCATTTTCAACTGGGATATCCCCTCCCATGAAGCCTTAGGCCTTCCTTTACCGTCCACTATGCAGGTGGTAGGTGGAGATAATTAATGCATTGCACGGTATTAGGAATTCATGATAAAATGGGGGGAAAACTGGAGTTTGGTTTATTTGCATGGCATTCGATTTGGTTTTGAGCTCCAGCTATGAGGGTACTTTGTCAAATTGTTATCTACATGTGTTGAATCCATTTTTCACTAAGAAACCCTCTTCCTATAAAGAGAAATGCAATTTTGAAGTTGGATTTCTTGGAGAGCTCAAGTCTTTTGGATTTAGGATAGTTAATAGGTTTTGCGAGAGAGTATCTGGAAGAAAATACAAAGGCACATGAATCACTTGCAAGAAAAGGGTAACTCTGCTTGCTTTACTTGTTTTTTTATTTATGAAGAGATTGTTTCTTTGTATGTGGTTTCTTGTTATGAAATTGTATGGTTGTTGTGGGTTATGGAAAATAATATGTGAAATTATGGGTTTTCAAAATTTGAGTTCTTTCAATAAAATCATATGATTGTTTTATTACCTTGTGTGTGATCTGTAGAGAATGATTTATCTAAGATGTGGGTTTTGATTAGAGTGTTGGGTAATTTTTTTTGTGGGTTCTATAATATGATAATCATTGAATTAGTTGGAAATTACATGTAAGCTTATTGAGTTTTTGTTAAAAAATGGGTATGAGATTTACTCACACCCATTTGTAAAGAAAAGGGTATGTAGATCTTATGACAATCTATATATGATTTGCGTATCACTTTAAGTAAGTTTGTGACTGGATTTTTCTATCTTGAAGCTTATTAATGGGTTGGCTTTGACTTTTAAATTTTTATTTCATTATGGGCATTTGAATGAGTATAAACTGGGCCTCATGACAAATTTGAATGGTTTTTTGGTCTATTGGATATTTTAGAAGTGTCTGTGTGGATAGAAGTAGTTACGAGATCTATTTTGAAACTTGTTCTAATTTTGAAATAAATGGGTTAAATGCAAAATGAGGACTGGTATGATTCTATTTTATTATGTTGATTGTGAGTGTAAGTGGTTGAATGTTGATTTATTGTTGTAGCTAGTAACAAGATTTTTGGGACACATTACTTGGAAAGAAAAATAGTTGAAATGCTTGATTTCATTTTGTGTTATGAAATAAAAATAGATACTATCTATTGGCATGAAGGAAAAATAATTATATAGTTCTTGTTTATTATATAGATGTATAAAACCTTCTGCAAGGACATATTGAAAATAAAATGAAAGTAAATGGAAGTGATGGTTGAGATGGGTAAGTTATTTCTTATTAATATTATTTTTGTCTTGAGACAATCTTTGGCTCGGAGGGTTGGATCATATGATTCAACCTTTTTATTTAAAGAATTAACTTCAATATTTAATTTAGATTAATTAATTCTATTTTTGGAAAATTTTAAAAGTGGATATTAAAAGGGGAAAATATGGCAAAATTTTGTTAGAATTCAAGACTTAGTCATTTTTTATGGAATAAAATGATTCGATGATTTTGATGGCTTGAGAATTACTATGCATTAATGTTTTTACAAAAAAAATGTATTTTCCTTGAAATGATTGTTAACATAATGTGTTTATTAGTTAGATTTGTGGGTTGTGTAAGGGTAGTGGTTTGAAAAATATTGGTAACCCAAAACCACCTCTATTCACATGGTTTTTGATTGAAGTATGGAGGTTAGTTTGTGAA
The DNA here is from genome assembly GCA_018340775.1 of Taxus wallichiana var. yunnanensis. NCBI lineage: Eukaryota > Viridiplantae > Streptophyta > Pinopsida > Cupressales > Taxaceae > Taxus > Taxus wallichiana. The sequence goes on along the minus strand of CM031239.1, from coordinate 97,832,855 downwards.
GTGTTCCTTCAGGAACACTTCACATAAATACTCCCATGCCTCTTTCATCTCCAACTAAGGGACTGTTGGAGGGATCTAGCTCCCTATCTTTGGTGCAAGTATTACCATTACATAATAACATAGTTAAGTTGTAATGAATAATCTAATTTATTTGTCAAAAAAGTATTTAGGCTAATAGATTAACTTCTTTCTAGTTCTTTGAATTGACACCCCCAAACAAAAGAATGTCGTAGGTTTTGTGATGAAGTATGGACATTCTATCACTAGTTTGTGAAGAACACAACTAGAATTGAAGATTTTACTACATATCATTGATCCTAATGTACTTGTGATTAAATAATTATATACTTAGCTTGGAAAATATGTCCTTTTTTACTAGTCCATTTATGGAAAAAGTTCTTAATTTATAAATGTATTGGCGGATTGTTTTTGTCAAAATATTTTGTCATTTTTGGGTTTTGGTAACTACAAAATATTTGATAAAGTTAAGGTTTCTCATATTTAACTATCTTATGATTAGAATAAGTATGGATTATGATAATAAAGTTATACCCCATAACTATTTGACTCTCCAATACAATATAGAGATTATTATGGGTAAAGATAAAGAATTATAAGTAGGATATAAGACTGTATTTGGAAGGGTAAAAATGCATGATGATAGTATTAACTTAAAAAGGATTTACATAGGATATTGATAGAATATTGGTTCAATCTAAAAGTGTTCATGCAAATAAATTAATCGTTGATAAAAATCTAGTAAAAGAATTATGAGACTAGCTCAATATTTGATATGAAGGAATCTAAAAATAAGTATGGTATAAACTCATCTTGTAAATAATATTATTACCTTATAATATTTAAAGGTTATTTAAATGAACTTATCATCCTTTGTTAAGAAAAATAAATGAATCCTAAAGTTGAGTTATCTCTAACTTTAAATGAAGATATGAGTTATAATCCTAATTAAGTATAGATATGACTTTGATTAATGGATAAAGAATCAAGATATACTAAAGCATGACATTGTAAGGTTAATAAGACTTAGTGGAATCTTGTCTAAGGGTATCAAAAACCTTTTTATTTGAATGTTTAGTAGGTATGGAATAGGAAACAAAGAGAAAATCACTTCAGTATCTTATCCTTTAATCCATAGTAATTAGTTGCGTAAACTATATTTCACTAAGTAATTGGATCAAGAGAGTTTATTATAATCTATCTCAAGTTGACATGACTTTGTTAGATAATCCATGAGGGTCATGAGCCCTTGTTAGAAGTTCATAATTAATGCACATTGTAGGATGTTGATTAGAGACCTATAGGTTGCATGAGATGGTAACATATTATGTAGTGGATTGGCCTCCCATAAGTAACCAATAGCAGCGGGAATTGGGGTTATTTATACTTATGAAGTTGAACCCGTTAGGAATTTAGAAAAGTCTTAATAGGTTCACCTATATAAGTTTAATGAATCTAGATAACTATGATGAGACATTTGTGAGGTGATGGGAAGACACACATTTATATGATATGTGCAATTGTCTATACTAAGCCTACATAGTAAAACTAAAAACCTTTGACCAAAGTAATGTGATTCTTTGGGCACATTGTCTAATCATCGTGATTCCTCAAATCCCAAAGTGTATAACAATACTATACATTGTAGTCACCCTTCCTTCTACAAGATCCATCTTCAACACTATGAGTTTTCCAATTTCATTCAACCTATCTTTATTAGGGTCTTAGGCTAATCAAGGGCCTTGCGCTTTTTATTTACCAATGCCAACCATTCCGCACACCCCAAAGTCTAATCCTTCATGGTGTTCAGGACTTCATTGTATTCTACCATGGTCCTGATTCTTATTACTACATGGAGCTGTACATATATTCAATGCCTAGTCTTCTTTCTTCAGATCCTCTTGTAAGGTTTGGAGTAATGCTTCATAAGATGAAATATTTCTAACCACCAAATACCTTTCTATCTCTGCTTCCTGCTCAGGGTTCTTTAGTTTTGGCATTCGAACTGTTCCATCTGCAAACAACAAATCAACTAAGGCACTCACATAATGCATATCCAAAGGAAATGTTTTTGGTACCTTGGACTCCAAGTGTGATCTTTCTTGTAGGACATTTTTTCGACCTTCTCTTCCATGCTAATGATAACCCCATTCTTATTTATCTCTAGGTCCTTTTCTCCGTTCGATTCATTATTTCTACATCTTTGGCTTTAATACCTTCTCTTAGTGCTCTAATAGTTGTATATTTATCCACATTCCTATGTACCACCTCTGTAGATAATTTCAATAGGGCACTACTCACCTATTCGTCAAACATAACCATGGGTTTGATGGTTATGTCTTTGTTCTGTGGTTCCTTTCTCATTCTTCTTGACACATAGGACTCTTCACATACATCAAAATTAGGCTCATCCATGTGATTTTGCATGGACCATGATAATTATTTCCTCACATGCGTGGTTTCCATGTTATGTTCCATCAACTCCCATCCATACAAGTCCTTGAGGCCCACTGTATTATGGAATTAGGAGCAGACAATTTTACTGTGTCCTCATCATAGCCCATGATCGGTGCAACATACTCCCCACTTTCCCTATTTTCTATTGGCCCCTTAGGAACTTGAACGCCAAGGTTTGGAGTTGGATCCTCTATGTCTTGAGTAGTATCTTGTTTTGTTTCTCCTTCCTCCTATACTCCTTCTTCATTCTTCATTTCTTCATCCTTGGGTTCTTCCACATCCTCTGGTGGTACAGGAGTTCTAGGCACACTCTCTGTAGACTCCTCCACCTCCTCATTTAGTTTCAACTTTATCCTTCTTTTCTTAGTTGTCTCTTTCTATGGAGAGAATTGTGGTGATATTTGTACCAACTATGGATTTCCCACACTTTGTGTTCTTTTTCTTATACAAAATCTATTGAAAAAATGCTCTCCTTGGACTGCTATCAAGTCCTCTTCTTCTTCTTGTTCTTGTGGTGGGGTACTTACGCACTCAATCTCTATTTTGTCTATAGGCTACCTTTGGCTTCTATATACCAAGCCACCACTATCTTCACACTCTTTTTCCTCGTTATCTACATCTATAGGTTATGTTGAATTGAGATATGGTATATTCTCCATTGTATGATTTCCTTTAGGTGGCCCTGGGAGCGTGAACTCATTCTCCACATATTTTTTATTCTCTAGCTTTGGCTTAAGCTGAAGGTATATGAGCATTGCTCTAGTGTCCCCAATTTCCAAGATTACAGGATTCATGTTTATAACATCTGAAATAAGTCTCTCAACATAGGAAGCCTTTCTTGGATAGACATATGTCTTCCTAGAGTGTGGTAGTCATAGTATACCTTGTCTCCAATAAAATTTAGGAAGCACGCATCCAGTAAAATGGTGGAATAATGCTTGGAAGTAGCAGTATCTGTGAAGGCATATGATAGTTTGCACCATAAGCTCTAAGTCCCATCCTAAAATCACATGATGAAGAAGCGATGGTACACCATGAATTGTAATTCCTTGCCCACCACTGATGGTAACTCCTTAAAAATGTGCCACTCCTCTTCAAATGCCACGTGGAGCCTATCATACCACATCTCTACCCTCTGTTTGAATGACCCACTCATCGTCCCTTCACAAATATATTTGTCAAACCTTTGTGCAAGGGATTTTTTCTCTATGGGATAATCCCATATTGTTTCCTTTATCTTATCGGGCACTCTAATCTCCATAAATACTAAATAAAGTAAAACAATGCGAAATGATTTTTTCACTTGTGTGCACTTTCTCGATAATGGTCTCGCAACATAGCCTACTGTGTTGTAGATCACTCCTTATGACATTCTCCTTGCGATGTGCATCCACATTTTATTCACTTGCGACCACCTCTCTTGGTCATTCAACTTTGTTACCTAATATGTTGCTTCCTAAACTATGGGGTACTTCTTTAAATTGTCAATATCCATCCCATGTAGACCCTTTGTGTATCCTAACTCTTTCCATGTTTCCAAGATTTCTTCTTTATCTGTTAGATCACTGGAAAGGTCTACCCCTATGCCTTTTAATCATGTCATTATTGTAATCAAGGCGGTTGTGATTTTGACCCTCCATCCAACGAAATAGAAGAAGTCATCATGGAATCTACTCATTAACCACTAGTATAATGGTTCATACTTGCCAAAATAAGGGATCTCATACAACTGATAGACTCCAACCTACTTTAACAACTTCTCCCCAACATCATCATATCTGACATGTCCTTTATTGTGTGTAATTTGGTCTTTTTGCTCAACAACGCATCTAACTCCTTCTTGTTATCCAATGTGCAGTGGTTTTAATCACTTATTTTACACTTATGGATGTGGGAATCCCATTCTTGCCAAACTATCACACATTCGGGTTTTACATCTCCAAAAATTACTTTCGGGTGCAACTTCAACTTCTTCCTCCACTTTCTTCTTTCCTTTAGCTCCTACGGTAGGTACTTTATTTGGTGCCATCTGAAAATCTCACCTTTATGTCTTTCGTAGTGCGTAAATGTGTCTCCTTCTATCCTTTATAGTGAGAAAGTACAAAACCTAGCTCAAATCAATGTTCCCTAACTCTTTCGCAACGCTCCACTTCACTCAAATCCTTCACAAATGGGGATGCAATCTACTTGCACAAATATACTCTCCACATATGGTTTCAAAATCTTCATACCTTAATACTCTTCACTTAGCTTGGTCACACTTAGCACGTTCAAATTATTGTGATTAAAATCATAAAAATGAACTTCCCATCATGTCCTTATATAGATTTTCAAAAATTTGGTGCATTTATTGCTCCTTCACCTACCAACAATTCTAATTAATTAACCATTTTCACAATTTATGTGTGGTACATCTTCACACCTCAGCTATAAACTTCTAGCATGCCTTCCTACCTTCGGTTACAAAATTCTCTTTAACGTTCTTCCATGCACTTGATTACCTTGCCACTATGCCCTCTCTTGGTAGTCTCCATGGCCACCGCTTACCTTGTGTTATATTGTTACTTTGTTTATCTCCATCTATGGTTCTTATTTGGAAGTAATAATCTTTCCACCAAATCTCCACACACTGAATATCACCCATAGCAGTTTGTTCCTTTATGTGTACCCATTTTTCAATAGCCACCCCACAAAAATGGTATGAGTAGTCCTTTGTGCATAAAATACTGCAAATGGTAATTAGATTCTAGCATGCAAACACACTTATTTATAAAAAAACCAACTAAATTGACAAAGCATAACGACGAAGAAGGAAAAATACATTAAGGGAATACATAATTAAAAACCTAATGTAAATGGCAACACTTCCCTATTATAAACACCAATAAGACTTATTTATAGTAGGGCTTCAACCTACTCCCATTGAAGTAACCGGGTAATTATATTCCATCAAGCACCTCTAACTGACAAGATCCTGTTTCAAGTATGTAAGTGATAACATATGGTCTTAACCAATGTACTTTAATTTTGCTTAGGTGGCACAAAAACTTAGAATCATAAAGAAGCACCTTCTATCCTATCTCAAGCTTTTTATCCCTGATGTGCCTTTCATGCCATGTTTTCTACCTAGATTTTTCATGCTTCTAACTCCAATGTGCTATTGTTCATCACTCATCCATCTTAATAAACTTTTAAATTCTTTCTTCTATTGCTTTTTCATCAGCTAGACCTCGAGCGTGCGTAATATGCAAAGAAGGTAACATGAATTCCATAGGAATAATTCCTTTTGTCCAAACACTAATTGAAAGGGTGTGACCTTGTTTAACTACTTGTATGTTGTTCTATAAGCCCAAAGTATGGCAGAAAATTTATCATCCCAATATTTCTTTCCAACATCACAAGTTTTTGTCAATGTCTCGGCTCAAAATCTTGTTAAAAGGCTCAAGCAAAGTCCCATTTTCCGAAGATGATATGGTGTAGTCTAATGGTGTGTAATCATGAACTCATCCAATAGAATTATGATTATATCATTAAAAAAATGTGTGCCTTTATCACTAGTTAAAATCAACGGGTATCCATACCTTGTAATAATATTTTCCAATAGAAACCTAGCTTTTGTAGATGTTGTATAATCCTTTATAGGTGTAGCTTTTTCCCACCTTGTCGATAATGTGTAAATGATGATATAACCCAATCCATTCCTATGCACAACTGGTGAAATAGGACCCACAAAATCTATAGCCCATTTCTCAAATGGTTCTACACTAGGAATAGGTCTTAAAGGCATTTCATCTCTTTATCTTGGTTTTCTAAGGCACTGACAGTGATCACATGCCTTGCAATATGCCTTAAAATCCTTATACAGGGTCTCCCACCATAATCCAATGAGTAGAATCTTACGCGCAGTGGTGTCACCTATATAGTGCCCACCTGTAATACCACCATGAGCCTCTTCTATGATATTTGTGTGCTCATGTTCTAGTACACATCGACGTAATACTTCATCTTAGCCTAACTTGTACAGGTCACCGCTAATCAACATAAACGGTGCCGCGTGAATGGAAATTTGTTTCTTCTCTAAGGATTTCATTCCTTCTGGTGCCATACATGTACATAGAAAGAAAAAAATGTCCTCTAATTCTAATGGCGTGCATTGTAACTTGATATAACTATGCATCGGGCATGGTATCTTCAATGGCCTCGCGCATCTTCTCCCGAGTGTATTCGGACAAATGGTCCGGTCTAGAATTACTTTTCCCTACTTTTACAACAATTTTAAAATCAAATTATTGGAATAAGAGTACCCATCGACATATGTGCCCCTCGTAAAATGGGCTTATTTAGGAAATACTTCAATGTCATGTTATCGGTACAAAATACAAATGGTGTTGCTAGCAGTCTTATCGAATTTATGTAGTGCATAGATCATTGAAAAAGATTCACGCTTTGTATTTGTTTAATTATGCTCTGTGAGTCAAATTTCTACTAGAAAACTAGATAGGATGATCTATAACACCTTCTCTAGGCTAAGCCAACACCGTGCCAATGGCCATGCTAGAAGCATCCACATGTACATGAAACGGCTAGTCCCACGAGGGAAAGCATGGAATAGGTGTTGTACTAATTTTCCCCTTTAATGTCTTGAATGTGCACTACTATGATTCCCCTAATAGAATGTCCCTTTTCCTTTTAGTAACTCTTCCAAGGGTGCGATAACCTTAGCATACCCTTTAATAAATTTTCTATAATACCTAGTGTGACCTAAGAATCCGCACACCTCACTTTGACTAGTAGGCTCTTCTAGGCCGATAATGACTACAACCTTAGCTAGATCAACCAACAAACCTTCCTTGTAGATGATGTGCCCTAACAATGTGCCAAATGGTGTAGCAAATACACATTTCTTGATGTTCAAATAGATGTTTAACTATCAACATCTTTCAAACATTAAGCGTAAATTATCACAATGATCCTTAACAAGTCCATACATTGTCTAGTCATCTAAATAAACTTGTAAGAAGTTGTGAATAAAATATTTGAACGCTTAGAAAAATATTCGTTAAAATATAGCCGGAATGTTCTTCAAATAAAAAGGCATCACAGTATAGGAAAAACTTCCCCATTTAGTGGTAAAAGTCATTTTCTCTTGATCCTCCTGTGCAATTCGAACCTGATGATACCCAGAGAATCCATCTGTAAATGAATAGATTTCACACCCTGCAACGCCTTCTAATATTTCCTTTGTGCATGGCATAGGAAAGGATTAGTCACACATTCAACATTTAACTCTTGTAGTCCACACAAATCCTAATAAGACCATCTTTCTTTATGGTGATCACCATTGGGCTAACCCATTCTAACTAGTGCGAGGGCTTGATGATTCCAAACTTTATAAAAATTTCAATTTCTTCCTTGACCTTTTCACGCAAGTTGGGGTTCATCTTGTAGGGTATATTCTTGATCGGGCGTGCACCTTCCTTAAGATTTATCTTCATTTCTCCTAATGATTCATGCATGCCTTTTAATTCATGGTATCCCCTAGGAAATAAGTCCTGATAATCTTGTAGTAACTCAATGATTTTTTCCACTTCAGAGTTAGACCAATAATCCCCAATTATGGCCTCCTTAGGCTCAACATCCAATCTAATACTCACTTTCTTTATTTTCATAGGTTCATGATAGGTGCACGTGGTCTTATCTGCACTGTCCAAAACCTCACACCTACCTGTTGAATGGTCTACATCCATATTTTCTACTTCTTCATCATCTACTAAGTAGACCATCTTTCCTTTTTCTTTCTCAAAGTAAGTGTACTTAAGTAGTGTGTCATGTATCTCGGTTCTTCATAAAAATGTGCTCCTGAGTCGTTTCCATAAAATAACTCTTGAATGAGTTCTTCCACCTTTACACTGTCTCCCATAGTTAACCACTTTATAACCCTTAATGCCTCTTCTACTAGAGGTTTAGTAGAGAAGTAGTCAAAATTATGGATAATTCTTGTAATCAAATCCTACCAATTTCCAGTCTCTCTATGGAGTTTTGCATATACATACCAAGCATGCGTGTAACCTTGTAAAGTGGAATAAAATTTTTGTACCCAAAGTGAAGGTGGTAAAGCTTCTTTCCCCTCTATCCAAAGTCTCTCACACTACTAAACGTGGTGCTAAACAGGTTGATTACCATGAAAAGTGAAGATTTGAGTAGGTGCATTTCTCTTGGAAAACCGAGTAGAAAGAGAGATCTCAATTTCATTCCATCATACAAGATTATCGCTTTGTGAACCACCCACCAACGTGTTGCTGTCCTATACAGGGTATATGCTAGCATATTCCATTTCTCCAACTGGTTTATCCACTTTGTTCCTCAATGGACACAAAAATACCATAGGATCTCACTCTCTAGTGTATTGAGGTACCAATTTTTTACCTATTCTCCTGGTACAATGAGGTCTACTATTCCATGTAGATGTGCTTCTTACTTCGCACCCTACTAAATCATAAGTACCATGAGTGCAATTATCACAAGAAATACTTGTAGTATTGCTAATAGAATGTGCATATTCCCACTGAATGATTCCTTCTTTAGATGGATCGAGCACTTATGGGTCCTGGATGACACGTACATAAATCCTATTAAGATCTTCCTCACTCAAAGGCTCAATATAGGGCACATATTTTACAACCATTAAAGGGATAATAACCCTTTCCTCCTTGTTCTCAAAACTGATATAACCCTTGTTGAACCAAAGATCAACATTATTTACATAACACCAAGGATTCCTAAGTAGAGATGGGAAGTTATCCTTCGCAAGTGCCAAAACCTCAAATTCCATTGTGAACTTGGCCCCTTGTATAGTAATGGATGCATCTTTTAACAATCCAATAAGGGTGGCCTTGGTTCGATTAGCCATAAACAACACATTAGAAGATGTCTGTAATGGGGGTCTCCCCATCTATACCCATGCATCTAAAGTAAGCACATTGACTTGTGTCTGTATGAATCAATATATTACTCAAAATCCATCCATACACAACAACATTCAGAGTGATTTCCTTATCATAGTCTAAGCTATGGGGGGAAGATTTATATGCAGGATATTCCATCCAGTCTCAATACTTGAGTGTGGAGTGTTTCCCTTTAGCCAATTCCCTAAAAATGGAATCATATTATCCTAACGTAACATTTTGCAGACCTCCTTCAAGTCATCAATATCAAATTAGACCATCTCTACTAATTTATTTTTCTCCATCTTCTCGTGATTAATCCTTTAAACACTTTGTATTTCACCCTGAAGATTTCTAAGTACCTCGATGATTTCTGATAAACCTCCTTCTAATGGTCAAGATCGGGTACCGTGCATACAGAACCTCCTCCTTAGTGATGGTAGGATTCTTCTGCAATGCTTCTTTATCACGTGCCCCTTCAGCACAGGTAGTGATCTTTATAGGAAATACCTTGGATTCTGGTTCCAACTTGGGCATCCACTAATTTTCCACAACACATTGTATCCTAACCATCCCTGCACCTTTGTTTTATTGTTCATGATAATTACTAATATTATCATATAAGTTTGAGCATTACTCATAGCTATGATTATTTCCATAGAAATATTTTGTGGACATTCATGCCTATAGTGGTCAGGAGATCCACATGTATAACATGTTCCATGAGGAAACTTGCCTCATCCACCACCATGGCCTTGGCCTCCGAATCCACCATGGTATCCTCAACCTCTACAATGAAATCCTTCATAACGCCCTTCATTCTAATCATAGCGCACTTGGTTGTGATCCCGATCCTGATGCTCACCCTTACCCTTAGAGTTATCTGATACTCCTATCTATCGCACACCAATATCTATAACATCATGGATCTAACCAATCAATCTACAGTCCTCTGTATCATGAGTCATGGACCTACAAATTTTACAATATCAAGAGGCATTCTTCCTTATTGCGCATTACAATAATGGGAAGTGGCTAACATCATGGTTTAAATGAAATATCTCATAGTCTAGAAGTAATGAACGTATTGATCTACAGGGGACAACTATCCTTGGTGTGCCCTTCTCACTTCACAATTTGTACACCAAATCCCCGTGCACATCTCATGTGATAAATTTTCCGATAGTTTCTCCAATTGCTTCACCATATCTACAATTTGTGCTTCCAAAAATGGGCTTACCCCAGTGTCTATGCTCCTAACTACCTCAGCGCGCAAATTTCCTTTAAGTTCATCACGCGGATCAGTGTATGTCTTATGTGACTAATCCCTTCTAAAAGGTGTGATTAGACCTCCAATGAACCATTGTGCATGATGGCTTGCATAAATATAATAATAAATCTTCGATAAAATAATTTTGAAACATGCATCATACTCCTTAACACTCTCGGTAGTTGCTTGCTTAATATTCTTGAGCATGCTTATAATCTTTTCTTAAACTTCGAGATGTGAAACTCAATAAGGCATCTTTTAATCTTTGTATAGTCTATGCAAGTCTGATCATGGTCAAAATTTCTATACCAGCTATGTGTGCATCCTTGTAACGTAGTGGTAAATTGACTTGCCCTATGCTCAGAAGGCATGATTCCTTTTTCACACCACATTATTTCACACATGTGCACGTGTTCAACAACATCTTATATGCCCCTATATTCTAACACACGAAGAGGCATATCCATGTAAATATTCGGGGTTGGTGTGGACCTTGCCCACCTTATCCGAGAACCTCTTGTGTTTCCTCGTATCTAGAACCACCGGATCCTTTGGAACTAGAGCAACCTATACCTCTTGATCCTCCACTTGTAACCGAAAGTGGACCGGTGGATGTACTTCCTATGTCCTAATAGTAGCCTTTGAAATACACCCCTATAGTCTGTAAAGTGTTACCACTCCCAAAAGTGAGTCCAAAATTTTACGTGCTTGAATTTTGTGTAGATGATGTACCTGAAAAGGTACCTCAAACAATAATGAAGACATTTTCCCTGCCATCGATGTACTTTCTATGTGACTTAATCCTACTCTCCCACTACGTAAATTAGCTTGTTGACTACTTGTCATACTAGATACTGGAAAACCAAGAGCAAGGGCTATATTTCGGGTATATTCGGATGCACACACTGTGGCCCAGATTATCTCTACTAGCCCATCCAATTTCCTCTAAATAACTTTGTAGACACTTAAATTTGGAAATTTACTCTTTGATAGTGTTATTTTTGACAATGCACTTTTTAAAAGATAAACACAACATTTCCATTCCCACTTAACATATTTTGAGGTGTCTTGTTTATACTTACACACTGACATGCCATCCAATTATGAGATTAAAATGCATAAAATCCATAGAAACACAGATGTTGATATGTTACAAACTTTATATTGTATGTTTTCCATACATGGGAAAGGAGTTTTAATTTTGTTAGAATATTATATGTGGTATGATCTAACTTATATGGTATTGGAATGACATGTTCTATAATTTTACTTTCAATTTTATATTCTATTTTTCATCTTATAATACCTTTGGGTTATTCTTTCTTTCATAAATTGTCTACGAAACTCTATAAAAGCATGTAAACACAACCTTATTTTCTAACCTAGAAATATTATAACACTACATCTGTATACTCACTTTCAACACTTGCAAAAGGTACCTAGGGCTCCCTAAATCCCTCGATATCACATCTACAATCATTAGGGTAGAAATCACTACAGGTATGAATATTATTAATAGGTTAAGGAGTCAACCACTCTCATTTAAAAGTACTTACAAATACCTTCTCCAAGTATTTTAGCAAGATCCAACTCAACTCAAACATTGTCAAAGAGATTTTCCAAATCTAGTTGTGTTCATTCAAAGATCACATGCTAGATAGAGAATAAAAGGTGATTTGAGGACTCTTCATATTAGTATAGACATTAGCAGTCTATGGGGGTGCCCACAACCCAATTAATGTTTAGTTGGTGTTTGAGACATCATTTAGAATATTAAGAGAGATTCACAACATGATCACAAATTAATCTTTAACAACGATGAATAGTTTTGTGAAAATGATAGTTTCAAAAATTTATAGAGCAAACAAAAGCATGTCTAAGCCTATACATAAAGGTCAAGATAGTACAAATGTTATTGGAAGAATTTTACGATATTCACATAAGTTAGTTTCCATTCATAATATCTAGAATGAAGTATCATCAGTTTAAGATCCTCTTCTTTTAGTAGTGTGCATACCCAAAACTTCTCAGAATCATCTGTAATAAGATAAGTGCACTCATCTCCTGGTGTTTTAAAGTTTGTATCTTGTTTAGTACATTATTTACAAGTATTAATGTATTGTTATGATATTGGTTATTAACCTTGTCGTTAATTAATTATAATAACCACCTATTGCTAACTCTTACATCATTTACTATATTCATTTCACTATTTTTTAGATTCCACATAAATGTAATTAGGGTGTTAGTATTTTGGTGAACTTGATATTATATCTTGCAACTTATTTCAAACCCTAGTTACCTTAGGGTTCGCTATATACATCTTATATTCAAATTCAAACCTAATTTTCATCTATCACTTACTCTAATAATTTTCAATAATTTCAATAATTTTCCCTAAGGTCTCATGGTCGGTTCTACCCTTTGGGTCTCTTTTTAGGGCTCCTAATTTCCAAATCACCTTTCATTGCATATCTCAATAATAATGGCTTTATTTTCAAATTAATTTGAGGTTATTCTTAACTTTATATGTTTATCAAAACCCTCTTTTTGTTTTCCATATTTTTAGCAAAATTTTAAGAAATTCAAAATTACTATATTTAGTAATTAGGTCATAATTAGAAAAATATACACTTTTGGAAAAAATCCTTGGATTTTTCCCCATATAATCAAATTAAAAAATATCTCTTTTTTATTTTATTAAATTCAATTTAAATTTTCATATATAGTTGTTTTATAAATTAATGATAATTGATTTTTTTCAACATCCCTTTTAGGTCTTATGATCTCTTCATTGTCATCCTTTCATGTGATGATTCTGATTTATTACCTTATTAGAGTTTCTTCTATCATTATTTCTTTCATCATGGCCCATGTAGAAATTTCTGATGTCTCCTTGTATAGTTTACTTCAACGTCACCAAGCATGTAGATTTACTCTCACAAAAATAGTGCAAATAACAATACTCACCGAAATATGAAACCTTCCCATGTTAATTTGTTTTTGAGTCATATATCTTCTCCTTATATTAGTAACATGACACCTTTCATAAAAATATCTTATAATATATTCAATAATTACATCATGCTTTTCAATATCAATTTCAAGCTATAAATACTAAGATGACATATCTCAAGCATGAGATTACACATCAAAAATATTCTTCTAATTCCCATATCCATCATGTCTCTACACATCATAATAAATATAGTTTTATGCCCACTAAGAAGTAATATGATACATACATTATGTATGATACATGTTCCCATATAATTGAAATGAAATTAATACATCAAATAACACCTCTTTGGTTTGAAATGAGTACTAGAAAACATGATATTCTATCTTAGATATTTGATAATATCTTATTCAATTTGTTACATACTCATTAATACCCCAATTATTGGCTTACACAAATCAAAGGCCAACCAATTTGTAATCTTTATAGAATTAATGGAAGTCATTAAAATTATTGTTATTATATATAGTGATGAATCCAACAACTTGATTTTAAGGGATTTATTTCCTTTTACATACTACATTCTCTTTGTGTAATCATCTCAATTTGCAAAACATCAATATTAACTAAACTTTATAACACCTATATCCGATGAGCATCCTATTATACTAATTGATACACATTTGGAAATAAAACAAGAGTCATGTAATCAAAAAGAGGATAAGAATGCAATACCTTATTTACTAGAGCCATATCCAGTTAGTTAATTACATCATCCTTTTATGAAGACAATAATGGTTACAATACTAGTTGAGCACAAATAATTACACTTAGAGCCATTACAAGCACAATCCGTGGGAAACAGAACAATACATACTACATATATCTATAATCTTCCTCAACAAAATGAGACAAATTATGATTTAGATGGTGATATGGATTGGGATACTAGGTATAAACAACATATGAATGATCCTAATTATAGTAAACAATTTAATATGTCAAATGAAAATTTTTGTATATTGCATTTTAATCTCATTAGGGAAATTAATCTAATTTTGATGTTGGTGATGATAAAAACTTGATACCTGAAGTAAGCATTTTATGGATATCTCTACTTATGAATAACCAAAAAGTAAATGTACATGTTTACCTTGTGATTTTTTTGTACATTTAAGTCCTATTAGCTGAGAATTCAAATTATCACTAATTATTTGACTCAATTAATCTTATGATTTTCTTCAATAAAAATCAGGATAAAGTAGGATATAAATGGATGGAAGTATTAATGGATTCCTATCCCATGAGATTACGAAGAATATATATATATATATATATATATATATATATTATATATGGATATGTTCTTGATGAAGTCAAAATAAGAGAGATTATTGGGAAGGTGAAAGAGTCTATGATATTTATTCATCTAGTTTTTTCATCATTACTCCTTACAAGAAAGTATCCTTTCTTTCCCACTCAAAAAAATAATCTTCCTTGTTCAAGATTACTATATTACTAGGTCTTGGGATAAATGAGAATTTTGAAATTACATCTAGAGATAACTTAGAAATGATGGATTCATTATTGAAGGTGATGGTTTGAATCTTTGGTTAATAGTTACGAGCATAAGCGATAAGAAGTTTTATGCCTTAGAGATCCAAAAGGATCCTAAAATCTTAGTAGATTCCATAGTCAAATATTCTATTAGATAGTGTAGTGTTGGTTCCTTCTTCCATTCTCTATTTTAAGTCCTAAAGATCCATATGTTCTACATTATTATATCTAATATATAGATATTATGAGACTAGGAATTAAATGGGCCCGTATTCAGAATAAGGAAACTTCATGTTGTGAAATTTTTGCATTAGATGATTTGATAATGTTAATGTATCTTGACGAATCAAGAGGAAGAAGTTTTTATGTCGGTTCACGCACATTAAAAGTTTTTAATGGTCTATTTCAGTTGTAATCTTGTTTGGCTCATTGTGGGATAACAATATATCCAAATCACATGAGAACCAAGTTTTTGCAAATATGTTTCTCATAGGAAGATATGTTCCAATTTTCATGAGCATCTCTCATAAGAAACTATAGGAAATGTCAAAACAAATTTTGGTTTTATGATGGGATTCTTAATTGCGTTATTTGGATAAAAATGAACAAAAACTCATGAAATCAATTCCTCCACTCTATAAAATAAGGAATATATAATTATAAATGAAATTTGGAAGAGAAATTATGGGTAAATTCTCATAGGATTTTTCCTTGGGGTTCGTAAGAAATGGAAATTTGAATTTTTCAAATAAATAAGGGAGAAAAAGGGTTTCTAATGAAGAACATTTTAAATGATAATAGTAAAAAATTATTTTTACATCCACTATGTCCTATATCATATTAAAGGAATTTATGGAGGGAAAATATGCAAGGTTATAAAGAATTTTAGCCATGGGAGATCAAGATATAAACAAAATTAGTTTGACCAATAATAGGGCATCCAACTAGTTTTCATGGAGATTAAAGACATGAATGAAGAATATATTTTTTTAGTATCATTTGTTTCATATTTTTTTGGGATTCCATGGATGGAAAATAAGATTTCAAAAATCAGTTAAAGTTATGAAGATTTAAGTGAGGAGATGCAAAATATGGTATGCATAAGAGTTTTCTAACCTCCACACCAAAAATACAAACCATTCAGGTTAAAGAACATTATGACATTTCATGAAACGTTTAAAAAGTGTTCTTTTTACTTGGGATGACAAAAATGCACTTTGGGGCCTTAGGGAAAGTGCTTATAAATCAAAAATAGTCAACAAGACTCCTACCTTCTCCCAGGATGCACTTTATTTTATGTATTTGAGTTTGGATGGACCAATCAATAGGATGCACACTTATGAGGGTGGGGAATCATAAAAATAAATGATTTTTTTTTCCACATCCTAAAATATTGCCATGCTCCATAAGTGTGTGTAAGTCACTTAAGTCATCGACATCAATAACTCACTAAAGAATTAGAAGGAAAAAATATATTTGTAGTCATTTTTATATGCCCTCAATATAACTTTCTAACCCCAAGCATGCCGGCCTATCACCTAGCGGATGCTCTCTAGAGGCACGCACAAGTGCTGATCCCCTCCTTTATGTGAGCATTGTGAGAAGGTTTTCCATTGATGGAGGATGATTTGCAAAATGAGAAATACATTCACTTTAGTTAATAAGGTAAAAGGAGCATCTAGTAGATCACACATTAATGCATTATAGAAACAAAGTAATAAGCATGCTAAATCAGTTTGAACCATGATAGCCATTTAACATGAGGGTTTACACCCTTAAGCATGATATACAGAACAAAACCTTATATATATTCATTAGAACAGTTCTAGTAGCCATATTACAATCAAAAGAGGTCATCTCAGACCATACATGTTAAATGACAAAGACTTAATCCCTATAGATCTTCCCTAACAAAGATCCTAGTTATTCCCTCCCTTTTCAACCCTTGTTATAGACCCTAGTTCCATACAGAGGCCTATTACATCCTTCATAACCCTTAGTAATGGGTGTTATAAACCCTATCATTACTAAAACACTCTATTACTCATCATTTTACTCTATATGCATCCTCTTCTCTATTTCTATGCATCGTCCTTTCTTTCGAGCATCTATTTTTATAGGATCAACACCCAACACCATGCCTTCTCTTGAAAATATCGCATACCAAAGGTCAATTTGGTCCTCCAATGGTGAATATTTATCCTTTTACAACCCTCCACTCTCTATAATGATGTATTTTAGGAATATTCTTGCGTGGAATATCCTTTTCTTGACCTCGAGGTTCCGGGATGGCACCTTATCCACTCAAAGCACGCCTAGTCGGGCTAGGTGTTTCCTCAAGTGCCTCCATAATGTTGAATATGGACAAGTCCTTTGAACCCAAGGATTTTCCTTCCGCGCACATTTGGTTTCTCCTAAACTCTTTTAAGCCTCTTTTTCCCACGTGCTTCTCCCTACATACCCTTCTTCTCACTAGTGTTGTGCTCATATGCCCTTTAGTACTTAGCCAATATTCCAAGGCCCAACATCACCCAACACTAAGCTTTTTCTTCATCCTCAAAAACATACTGCTTCTTTAAAGAATAAATAATAGAGGGACCTAAACAATTTGAATGAAGAATGGAAGAATGAAGAATGAAAGAATCAAAGAATTTGCTACTGCTGTAAGAGGAGTGGGAACTCCTTCCTTATTGTTGCCTCAATCTTCTCCCAGGCATCCACTTCACCCTGTGCCTACTAAAGTAGGTCACCCACTAGATTTCTCACCTCCTCAAAGCTTAATTCATCACCCTTAACATTCAATGTATCTACAATTCCTTCCAACTTCTTGCTAAGGTCATTCAACATGTCCATTATGCAGGTGATTTAGGGATACAACTCCTTAAGATGGTTCTTAATCAAACCTCACAAGGATTCGATTGATTCCATCTTCTTCTCAACCTTGGCTAGGATTTTATCCCACTCTACCCTATTTCCCTTATTCTTCTCTTGGAACTCCTTTAGATCTACCTCATGTGTAGAAACTAGTATGCTTTCTACCCTATCTTTTTGTCATTGTGAGTTGTCATATACATCTTTAGCCATCTACATGGTAGTATTTACAACGGAAAGGAGCATGGAATATTGGGTAACTATTTCCATGATCTTTAGTTTCTCTTCCTCCTTCTAGCGAACCAATATTTCTTCTATTGATTCCAATGTGAATGGTCACCTTTCCATGGTGAGGATGCATGTTAAGTCTTCCAAGAATTACAAGGTTGACTCATATTTTTTCTTAGGTGGGGCTAGGTTTGGGTGCTTCAAAATTATAGCATCTATAATCATTTCTATCTTCTTATAAACCTCATGCACCTTCTCCTTCTCCTCCCTTAATTTGTGCCTTAATTGTGCTGATCAGCTCCTCTTGCTTCAAATCCTTTTTTTTCTCAATGATTTCTTCGTTATTTTTCTCAAGTTCTTCCTCCAAGACCCTTACTCTATCATTCCTCCCAAAGAGTCTCACCTCAACCTCCATCGACACTTTGTTGAGTGCATTATATACTTTCTCATCAGATAGTTTTGAGAATTCACTAGAGGGTTTACTCCCTTAGATTTTGGTATCTTCGTCAAGACCTATTGATTGACTTTAAATTCCATCTCATCAACATGGGACTCAAAATCCCAAGATAACATCTTTCTTATGTACGAGGGTATGCACCCTCTTCTTCAAATGAAGACCATGCAAGGAGTTGGTTGGAAGGCACAATACTTTGGAAGCACGTGCACAGTACCTTATTTGGATCATTGATATAACCCATTCCTTTCTCCTACGCCACTACCACACCTTTTCCTCCTATGCATGTTGCCTTAGGAAAGCTTACCGCTAGGCTGGGATCCCCACCCATGCTTCCATATTATTTCTCTACACTTTCACTCTCTATCTCCTTGAGCACTTCATTAGCGTTGCGCTCTTCCTCCTCTTGCACCAAGTCCTTTATGATACCCACTACCTCCCTTTCTGTGACATCCTCTATCTTCTCCTTGGTGAGGCTTGGGGTCCTTTGATCCTTAGTGTTCACCTCCTCACTTTCCCCCTTTCCATGAGTGTCTCCTTCATCCTCATCCTTCTCTTCATTCCCTTCCTCGAGTCATGTACATTGTACATGGGATGTCCTGAGCCTCTTTGCACTCGTCATCATCCCTAACGCCCTTGTAATTGTTCAAGATCTCCATTTATTCCGAGTCTTCTTTTCTGCTATCTTCTGCTTCTTCCTAACTAGTGATTCAAGTATAGGGAATCTTCATTCTTTTTTCAGCAAGCGAATCCTTTCTTACTAACAATTCTTATTTTTCAGGGGGATTTTATTTCTCTGGTACCTCCTCTTTAGGTTTATTTTCTTTTTCCTTTGTGGGGGACTTATTTCTCCATGTATAGGTGCTTGGCTTTACACTTGAATCTTGTGCACCTTCAAATTACATTGTCTACATACTTGGTGCCTTTTTCTCAAGATCCTCCTCTCTCTCCCTCTTCCTTGGTGTGACCTTCTTTCTTGTGGTAGGGTCTTCTGGGATTGAGACATCATTTTCCACATAGGCTCCCTTCTCATATTTCGGCCTTATGTACATGTATACCCTTGTTGCGATTCTTCCAGCAACAGGAAAGGTCATTGGCTTCATCATGTGTATGTCATGGGAGACATACTTCTCCACATATGTGCACTTCTTTGGGTATATCAGAGTCCTATGCAGATCGCGGTAGTCTTGGTCTACTGTGCCAAGATCAAACCTTAGCCTTTTTACCTCCTTGAAGCGGTTGACCCCGGCTTGGAAGTATTATGCAATGAAGGAGAAAGATAATTTGTACCATGGGCTCTTAGTGTTCTCTACCAATGTCAACCTGTCAATACATAAATGCTGATATACTGCAAACTCAACTTCTCCTTGCACTAGAGATGACAATTACTCGGTTATTTTCCACTCAGCCCCAAATGCATCATGTATTCATTTATACCATTTTTCTAGGCACGTCTTGTGTGCGAAATATTTATTTTGCAAGTATACTTCTCAAATATTTTTGTAGGGGAGGGGTTCTCATCTAGGTACTCCCATACAAATTTTTTTGGCCCATCGGGCACTCCAATTTTTGAAAAGATGATGGTAAGGAGGATGTTACCAAACATTATCTTTTCGCATCCTACATGACACTTGAAGATATCTTCTACTATAAAATATAAGAGGTTATAGATGGTCCCCTTTGAGATCTTTTAGAAAACATTCAACCAAGCCTTGTTGACCTGTGTCCACCTCTCTTATCCATTCAAATTGGATACTAGGTATGTAACCATCCTCATCACAGGGTCATAAATTACTGATATGTCAAAGTACCGTGACCCCTTATTGTAGTCATAGGCCTCCATAGTATTCTTAACGGCCTCCGTTTCATCCATGTCATCATCAAATGAATATCCCTCGCAGGTGAGACTAGTAAATTTTGAGATCAATTGGGGAGTTATCCTCATCCTTCATCCTGCAAAGTAAAAATGGTCTTCATGTATACGCGACATCAATCATTGGTATAACCGCTCGGGTTTACCAAAATTGGTCAACTCATAGAGTTACTGATGGCAGGACCTTCTCCATATTCACCTCTAATTCATCATCATAAATTGACATTCTATCCGATATCCTTTTGGCTGTAGGTAAAACCATTTCCAATGCAATCTCTTTCTCTGTAGTGGTACCGATTTGATAGTTTTAGTCACTTATAACCATCTTTCTCAAGTGAGAAACCCATTCTTTTCCCAACAATATGCCCTCTAGGTATTACATCTCTATGTACCATTCTTCATTGAATCTGGTGGAGACCAAGCTGTTTCGCTTTGCCCTTTCCCTTTTTTCGGCTAAACGGTGGTTACTTTCCTTTTTCCATTTCTCTTGTTTTGTTATTAAAAATTCTTTCTTCCTCCTGATCCTAGCTCGCTTAACTCGAAGCTCTATTCTTACGTGGAACCCCTTCAATCCTTTTCCCTAGCTATGGAACCAAAACTTGGAAAAAACCCTTTCTTCCACAAGATGGCATCTTCACTTGCGGGTTTCGAAACTCCCACAACCCTCTCCCTCATGCCCTGTACTATTTTCCCACCCTAGTTCACTTGATCAAACCAGATATACAATAAGATCTTCACAATCTTCTTTTCATGCAAATTTTCTTAGGGATGCCCTAGTTCACAAGAGCTCTTCAATATCATAAATGAAAGGTAAAAATAGTGTACCGTGACCATATACTTATAGTTTTTTTCTTATTTTACACAATAAATGCAATGCCACCTACCATCGTGCCTTCACAATAAAGGAAACTTTTTCCTCATTAGTCACCCTTCGGTGTTTTTCCCTCATGCCCAATCCTACGAAAAAAAATTCTACAACCTTACGGTATGAAAAAATACTCACCGACCAAAGATCCTTACGCACACGCTCACAACACCAAAGGCAGTTCTTCTTTCCTTACCCTGATTTTTGACATCTCCTACCTCGTGTTGTTCCTATGCTTTTCATACTTGTACATGGTCTTTGTAAAGCTCTCTTGACACCAAAATCCTTATGTCCACCTTTTCTATGCACATTAAATTCCAAAATGCGTACTTTTTATCCTTCAATTCAGGCCATCGAAACATAGATTCCACTACCAGCTTCCATTATTTGTTGCATTAATCCACCCACACAAAAATAGATGTGTGGTCCTCTAGGCATAGATTTTTTTTTGAAAATAATAAGTGGCTACCAACACACACAATGTGCACAAAAAAAAAGGAAAGGAAAAAACAAAAAGAAGGGGAAACACACAGAAAGGAAAATGCATTAAAGGAAACCCTAGGATAAATGGAAATACTACCTTATTTATGACTACACATAAGCCTTATTTATAGTAGGGCTTCAACCTACTCTAATGAAATGGCCTAGTAATCTCATCACATCTAGTTCTTGTAACTGGCATGCACCTGAATCAAGGATGTATGAGATGATATATGGTCCTAACCAATGGAATTTCAGTTTCCTAGGATGGCGTAAAATTTGGAGTCATAAAACAAGACCATCTTCCCAACCTTGAATTAATTATTTTTAATATGGAGATCATTCCATGATTTTTGTCATGCCTTTTCAGTCTTCCAAATCCACCTAGAAAGTGATCACCTTTCATCCAACTACATTAATTTTTCTATGTGCTCTTGTAGTGCTTTTGCATCAGCTAATCCTCCTACACGTGAAATACACAAGGATGGTAGCATGAATTCTACTGGTAACACAAATTCGTGCCAAAAACCAATTGGAATGGTGTGGAATTGTTTAATTTCTTGTAGTTAGTCCTATACGGCCATAATACAACTGAGACTTTGTCATCCCAATCCTATCTTCCCACATCACAAATTTTTGTTAGTGTGTGACTTAGAATTTTTCCAACCACCTCCACACTTCTATTAGCTTGTGGGTGATATGGGGTAGTCTTATGGTGGGCTATCATGAATTCTACCAACAAGATTCTAACTATCTCATTCAAGAAATGAGTACCCCTATCACTTGTTAAACTCAACAAACATCCATATCTACTTGATTATATTTTTACTTTAAAACCTAGCTATTGTTGTTGTTGTGTAATTCTTTATAGGCATTGAATCTTCCCATCTTGTTAAGTAGTTAGTTCAAGTGATGATATATCGTGAACCAGTCCTTCGCGCAATAGGTGAAATTGGTCGTACAAAATCAATGGCCCACTTCTCAAACGGTTATGTGCTAGCTATCAGCCTCAAGGGCATATCATCCATTCTCCTTATTTTCCAAGGCACTAGTAATGGTTATAGGCCTTACAAAACCCAATGTAATCTTGGTAGATGCTTTCCCACCAAATCCATGTCAGTAGAAAATTTTACATGGTGGAATTCCTTACATAGTGTCCTCCTACAATCCCACTGTGTGCTTCCTCCATGATTGTAATGCACTCATGTTCCAACAAAGAATTGTGTAAAACCTCATCGCGGCCTAGTTTGTATAAGTCTCCACTAATTAATATGTAGGGCATGGTGTGTATGGCTAATTGTTTTCTTTCTAGATTATTCATTCCCTCCAGTGCCACACCCATTTTGAGAAACACAACAATATCTTCTAAGTTAGAGGGCACACACTATAACCTAAATGGTTTCACATTTGACATTTTATCCTTAATGCTCTACACATCCTCCCCTAATTCAATCCTTGAAAAATGGTCGAGGCCCTAAGTAACTCTTTCTTGGTTTCATAAAAATGTAAACTCAAACTCTTGAAACAACAAGACCCACCGACATATGTGCCCTTACAAAACAAGATTGTTTACCAAGTACTTCAATGTCATGTGGTTTGTGTAGAATATGAAGGGTGTTGCCAACAGATATTTTCTAAATTTGTGCAATGCGTAGATCATTGATAGTGCTTCATGCTCAGTAGTAGTGTAGTTTTATTTTGTTGGTGTTAACTTCCTGCTAGAAAAACACAAGGGGTGGTCAACAATTCCTTCTCTAGGTTGTGCTTAAGACTGCCCAATCACCATCCCTAAAGCATCAACATGTACATGGAATGGCTTATCCCAAGAGGGAAAGTGTAATATGGGCACAGTGATAAGCCTATTCTTCAATGTATCAAACATTGTCTATTGTGCCTCTCCCTAGTGAAATGCACTTTTGTGTTTTAGTAAATTTTCAATGGCGTGATAATATTGACATACCCTTGATAAATTTTGGTAGTACCCCTTATGCCCAAGGAATCCACGCATTGTGCTTTGGCTGGTAGGCTCCCCCAATCCCACAATAATTAAAACTTTCATAAAATCGACTAACAAGCCTTCTTTACATATGATGTTCCCCAATAGGGTTCCAAATGGAGTAGCGAAGAGACATTTCTTAATGTGGAGGGATATGTGCACCTACTGAAATCTCTCAAACATCACCCGTAAATTTTCACAATGGTCTTTCACTAGTCATAAATTATCCAATCATCAAGGTAGAGCTGAAGGAACTTATGGATAAATTCTTGAATTTACTAGACCACTATGCGGGAAAACACAGGCGCATTCTTTAGTCCCAATGACATGACCGTGTAGGAAAAAATTCCCCATTCAGTGGTGAAAGTTATCTTTTCCTATTCCTCCTTTGCGATTCTAACTTGATGATATCCTGAAAATCCATCTGTGAGGGAATAGATTTCACACCTAGCCACTCCTTCTAGGATTTCCTCGGTAAAATGAGTTGGGAAAGGATCAATTACACATACCACATTTAAGTCCGTTTAGTGAACACATATCCTTATCCTTCCATCCTTTTTAATGCTGATGACCATGGGGATTATCCGTTTTGATTCTTCCATAACTTCAATGATGCCTGTTGTGATCATCTTGTGTATCTCCTCGACCTAGACATGAAAATTTAGATTCATTCGGTAATGTGTCTTCCGAATTAGGCTCACACCCTCCTTTAACTTGATTTTAATTTCCCCCAAGGAGTGGTGGATGCCTTTAAGCTCATGGTATCCACATGGAAATAAGTCTAGAAACATGCACAAAAGGTCAATGATCTTCCAAAACTCCTTTTCTGACTAATAGTCCCCAATGGTAGCCTTCTTAGGTTCCATTGCTTAGCTAATGTTAACCTTATTTATTTTCAGGGGTTCATGGTAGGTGTGCACTTGCTCATCCACACTATCCATAAATTTTCACATACCTTCAGTATGGTTAACATCCAATTTCTCTACCTCTTCATCATCTACCATATAGACCACCTTTCCCTTCTCTTTCTCCATTCATGCATGCTCAATATTTTCTCTTCTCATTATTCCTCATCAAAGTGTTCTTCTAAACCACGTTCATCCGATAAATCTAGTATTCTATATTCTTCCATGGCACTATCTCCCATTGTTAGGTGCTTAACAACCTGTAATGCATTATCCACCAATGGTTTGGTGCTCCGATATTCAAAATCTTGAAGGAGGTCAACCATCAAATCTTGCCAATTTCTTGTCGATGGAACATCTCTGAGTGAATGTAACATGTGCGTGCACAACATTATAAAGTGGAGTAAAACTTATGCACCCATAGAGAAGGTGGCAATGCTTCCATGCCTTCCATCTAGGCCTTCTCACATGCTTGGATGTGAAACGAGGTAGGATCCTTCCCATGATAGTCTTATATGGTAGTGGGTGTATTGCTCAGAAAACCTAATAGAGAACATGATTCTCACTTTGTGCCACTCTAGAAGGCTATCGTAACGATTCTCCCACCAATGCGTTGTGGTCTCGAGAAATTTATAGCTGATCATCCTTCTTCTTTTGATCTCATTTTTCCATTGGGTCCCCATTTCTCGTAAGAAAACATTAGGGTTGGCCCCTCCAAAGTAACTTGGTGAATTATTTCCTCCCGGGCGCTTGTGAACACACCTTTGTTACTCTTATAATAGATCCTCTTAATTGAATCTCACTTAACTCATAAGTCATGTACACCCAATTATCGAATGTTATACTAGTGGTATCACTCATAGCGTGACCATCTTCAAATTTGAATAAATCCTTCCGTAGGATTAATCACCTTAGGTTCCTTGATAGAGTACACATAGATCATGTTAAGAAATTTTTCACCCAAGGGATCAAGTATAGGGTGATGAATTCCCATCGGTCAAGGGATGATTACCCATTCCTCCTTGTTCTCAAAGCTTATGTACCCTTTTTTCAGTTGTAGGTATTTCATGTGATTCTAAATCATTTCTTTGAAGTATTGATGAAACAGATAGGGTAACAGGTGTATGAGGAATACATGTTTTAATGTTGGTTGATGGGTTGTTGTGTGCGTATGAATTCTGAATCCATAGATGATTGTGAGAGATTCCTTTTGGCTAGGAGGAACTACCTGTAATGTAAAGCAAGACCACTAGAAAAAGTTAAACAATATATGTAGTGAACTACCTAGCGTATGCTAGATCCAGGAAGTGTGATACTTCCTAGATGGCTATCAATCCATTGTTTTAAATAA
This sequence comes from Taxus wallichiana var. yunnanensis, assembly GCA_018340775.1. Taxonomy (NCBI): domain Eukaryota; kingdom Viridiplantae; phylum Streptophyta; class Pinopsida; order Cupressales; family Taxaceae; genus Taxus; species Taxus wallichiana. The sequence goes on along the minus strand of CM031239.1, from coordinate 97,806,627 downwards.
TTTAATGTGGTAAATAAGGAAAATCCTATTGTAATTTGATATGATTTAGGTATCTCACTTAAAACACAATAATAAATATAACTAATCCAACAAGATAGGTTAGAATAGGATCAAAAGGTCAAATAACTTGCGGGTCTGTAGGTTTGACAGAGGTCTTAGGTAGATCACAGGTGAATGAGGGTGAGAGGGAATTAGGTGGATAGGTCACTATTCTGGGTTGTATGGGAAAATATAGAGACCAATGTCGAGTTAAGGGTGATCGACGGCGGTTGGGTGTAACTAGTGCCGGTTACTATGGAAAACTAGGAATGCCACAGAACAAGATTTAGGTCTCCTTTGTGATTGCAAAAAGGACTTTGGTTGGTTGGGATGAGGTATTGGGTGATTTGGGTAGGATTTGGTGAGGTTTTAATGGGTATATGGAGGGTGAGTGTTGGAGGAGGTCAATGGGTGGCTAGGTAAACAAAAGATGATAATATAATGATGAAATGGAATGAACCAGAGAAGTATAACGTTTACTTACTTGGATTCTGGTCCTAGATGCCTATAAGTGAGGGACAAAGGTGCTGATGAGAGGTTTGAAGGCTGCAGGTGATCACCAACTAAAGGAAAGATTCTGCATGGGCTGCATGTACATTCCTCTTTGCTTGGTTAGATCAGATCATTGTTGGGATGGCTGTGTAGGAAAAGATGCTTGATCTCATTCCTTGCATGCGCGTTCTCACTGAAATTCTATCTCAGAAGATGCAATATCTCTCTAGAATGTGCTAATGTTCACCAACTTTTCCAATATTTTTCCAACCTTCTGCCAACCTTAAGAATAAGGTTATTTTGGGGTTAAAAGGGGTAACCAACATCGGTTCCATCTTAAGCGCGACGGTTAGTGATAACGCAGCGTCGGTTAAGGCGGATTTCTAGGTTTACTAAAATAGGAGATCCTTTTGATTTCCTTGGATCTCATGCCATTAACCCATAGATTAGGCTGGAAGATTCTTGTATGTATGTAGGAATGTGGTTAGAGAGAATGTAGGTATTGATTTTTAGGGTTTACGTAAGTCTCGAGTTAGTTATGGCAACTTACTAAGAATAGGTTTTAGGTTGAGTTGGCTTAATGAGGTGTCTAAGTGAGGTGTATGTGTGGATATTATTTAAATTAAGATATTTAAATAATAAATATGGTGAGGATAATGAATTAATTTAATTTAATTAATTAAATTAATATAAGTGGGGTGAAGGGGTCCATGGCTAGGTGAATGTGATGAAGGGTGCTTATTTGTCGAGGGACCAAAGGGGAGTGTGACCTAATTTTAGTGTCTACATTTTGCCCCTTTTTGTTGCGTAGCTTGTATTAGTAAGCAACGCTAACAAAAAAAAAAAAAGATGTGGTTGCCCCATATGTGGGTGAAGGTGATCCCCCTCAAACCAAGAAGCGTGAGGCAACGTGGTAGAATTATTAAGTGGTTTGATAAAATGTAAATGTGAGAGAAAAGGTAGGTGGGTAATGGGGGAAAGAGGAGCAAAGTCTACTCATGTAATCTAGGTAATGGATCAGGGTCAAAGGTAGCAACAGTCAAACACATGCACACGTATAAACTGCAGCATGCTACTAGGTTGAAGAGCAAGAAAACTCTACATTGTCTAAGGTTGATAGGTTTATCCAAAAGAGGTTGAAGTGATTTCGGTATCCAAGGTATAGGATATGGTTAGGAAACACAATATATGTTAGGTACAGGAACATTTAGTTATGTTCCAGTACACCAAAGGTAGAGTCAGAATAAATGGTCATGGTAATAGGATAGGTAAGGTCATTAGGTCAACAACATAGGTAGTAGTGCCGTAAGGTATAGTGAACACATGAGGTCAAAGGTCAGAAGTGATCAGCCGGATCAAATATCTAGGTCGCAAAATGGGTAAGTCCAAGGTACGGGTAAAATAATGAGTCCCTAAAGGAGGAAAAAGGGAGGTAGTAAATGATTTGGTCAGGAAAGGTGAGGTAAATTGGTAGGGTAAAGGTGGGGTGGGGTAAATGATCAGGGTAAAGGTTGGGTGGGGAAAGAAAGGAGGTAGGGGTAGGGTAAAGGTTAAAATTTAGGGTAATTTGTAGGTGAGGGTGACCAATTCCGGCCACGTATAACCGACGTCAGTATAGGTCAATTGACTATAGTGAGGTAGGGCACACGGACCGATCTTTGGTCAAGGGTAACCGGTGTTGGTTAGGTCGGGTTTGTTATAAAAATGAAAAAATCCACATTTTTGTTATTCATTTGTTATTTTGTGAAGTGAGAAAATGACAAAAAGAGAGAAAAGAGAGAAAAGTGTCTAGATGGAATGGAACAGTGAGCTAGCGGTGTGATTGACGAGTGATTGGTTGGTGAGCAGTGGGTCCACAAGATCATTGCGAGGGATTCGATTGGGTGGAGGTTGCTATTAGCTATTTGGTGATGGTGGAGGCCAAAGAGGGATCGGGTGGGCCACCGGTATAGTGGCCAGACATGCCACCGAGGCAGTGGAAATATGACGAGGTAAGGATTTACTCTACATGTAGTTAATTTGATAGATTAGGGATTAGTTTATTGTTGGTTATAGGTTTTGTTGGTTTTTCATTTTTGTGGGTGGTTAAAGATTGAATTTGGGAATGGGGGAATAGTGGGTAAAAAGAGAAATGGGGAGGGTAATAAATGGGATAGGGGGTGGGTTGAGGTCCAAGGGTAGTTTAGGTCATTTTAGGTGGGTAAAAGGAAAGGGGGAGGTTTTAGAAAAGGGGGGTTTTGGGAAATCACGGGTTTTTTGCAACAAAGTGATGACCGGCGTCGGTCAAGTTTGGCGGTGTTGGTTAGGTGGTACTCAGTGTATCGTCACCAAATAGGTGGACCGATGTTAGTTAAGGGATGACCATGGTTAGTAAGGGTGAATCGGTATTGGTCACAAAATATGTGACCGATGCCGGTTAAAGGGTGATCGGGGTCAGTTAGGATGAACCGTCTTGGTTGGAGTATTGGGAACAAGGGTGCAAACGTGGTGTATGCTAGGTGGTTGAAATAGGTAGGGTGAAAATAGGGTGCAGGAAAATGATAATTGTTGAATATGGAATGATACATGTAAATTAATGTCTTCCTTATATTGGATGCAGCGGAGAGCGCAACTACATATGCGGGAGAGGGTTCCACCTCTACTAGTGACAGTGCGCAGTGAAGCGATCCCGGAGGAGCTGCAACATGTGGAGGAAATTGGGTTGAGTGGATTTCATTGTTATAGACATGTAGTCGAAACCCGGTTTGATGATCACACTCATTGATAGATGGGACTCCGTGACCAACACGTTCCACCTACCGACGGGTGATATTACTATCACCCAGGAGGATGTGTTCCGGATTCTTGATTACCCCTATTGGGTACCTAGGTTTATTATATCTCCTCCGAGGCCTCAGAGGAGATGATTGTGTCTATTTTTGGAGAGGGTATGGAAAATATGAGATTCCATATCGTCAGCTTGAGCTATGGATAGATGTACCTAGCTCATCCGGAGGAGATGATTCTAGTGGTTTTGTTGATGGATGTAGTGTGTTGCTATGCACTGCCAGATGCAGAGGGTGGATGCTTTCCCCGATAATTGATGGAGGTAATCCATGACATGATGGTGGATGAGACCCAATTTTCCTAGGCACCAACATTCTTGGTGTAGTTGTACAGGGAGTTATGGGCATATGGGCAACTATACAGGTTTAGCCTATGTTGTACATTTTTACTGCACTACTGGGCATACGAGCACATAGTTTGTGTGTGGCCTATAGGGATGCCCTAAGTAGATGCATTCCCAATGAGATTTGTGTGGGTGGGGTATAGGAGATGGGTGTCGGTGATTAGAGAAAAGAGATCGAGAGGCCCACACATGATGTGGCCCATTTCGATAATTCTTTGGAGGGGTTGTCCAGAGTGGACATTATCTCGAGGCCATATGTGGGATTCCCTCATATAGGCATATGCATGAGGAGCTAGTTGAGCTCCAGCTAGAGATATGGATACAGGGTCACCATGCAGGGAGGACGAGATGATCCTGGTAGACAGAGTCTTGCAGCAGTTTGGGTTAGTACAGGTTATATCTCCGCCCTTCCCACGATCTTTGGAGAGATGACGTGGAGAGGCCGTTACCTCTACCACAGCCTACAGTGCCCACAAGGCAGGAGGAGTAGCTAGTGGACTGGTAGATAGATGATGCCAGGTGTACAGATAGGTACAGATAGTGGTGGGTGGCTCACTTATGAGCCATACCACCCATACTAGGGCAGCCGGATCTAGCCACCATCACGGTGCAGAGAGACACCCTACAAGGGTAGGTGGCTACTCTCATTACCCAATTGGGTATACTACAAACACAACTAGAGGGCTTGGAGGTGGAGGTAGCAGAGCTACATGTACAGGTGGCTAGTTTGCAGGCCCAGATGGTTGGTGGAGGAGATGGAGATGGAGAGGAGGGGGATGGTTAGGTGGTAGCCTTACAAGCACATGTGGTAGGTTTATCGGGCTAGTTCGCCACAACCCAGGCATAGATTGGGGTCTTACATGCCTAGATATAGGCACAAGGGCAGGGGTTACCACCACAGACACCACCATCATAGGCATCGGGACCGGGTCCCAGTCCACAGGAAAGAGTGGGACAGGTCCCTTGCAGGGGGCAAATCTGGTGAGACCTATAGTACCACCACGGAGTCGTGCCTATATCCAGGTTACGAGATGCCCTAGGTGAGGTTAGATAATATCAAGACTAATTGGTGATGACAACCAAGATAGACTTCATATCCTATCTATACCGAGTACCGAGGTACAACATGCATCCAGTGAGAGGACGATATCCTACACTCATAGTGTGGAGAGCATAGGGGGTCGATAAGCTCAAGGCACGATCGGGAAGAGGCTACCAGCACATGGAGGCTAGCTCTAGTTGAGGTGCTAGTAGGGATGCAAGAGGCTAAGAGTACAGGTGATACCGAGATGGAGGACATCCACCGAGATGCTTGATATGGCACCTGGTTTTTGATGTATGATAGTTTTTGTGTGATATATATAGCCTGCATGCTAAGAGATATTTATAGTTTTGATCACATACCGGCCTACGTGTTGATGACTAGTGAGGATGTATGAGATATTTTTATATATTTTAAGCATATACGAGCGTACGCCTTGAAGAGATTTTATATTTTTTCATTATTTTGTTATATATATGAGTCGCTGCGTCTGCGATGACATTGTGTATTATGTATTGGCCTACATGCCGATGATTTTGAGATGATGGACACGATGAGATAGCCATGTATTTTTGAGATACACATTGATTTATTTATATGATGAGATACATGGTATTTTTTGATTTGTTGATGTGTTGATGAGATATATGGTATTATTTGATTTATTGATTTATTATTTTTATATGGAGGGAAATTAGGTGTGTTAGGCATGATGGAGTCGAGGTTGGTTTAGGCACACATTGAGTCGAGTCGGTTTAGGCATGGATCGAGTCGGAGTTATAGACATGGTTGAGTCGGGTTTGTTTAGGCATGATGGAGTTAAAAGTAGGTGAAGTTGTGAGTCATTATTTCATGCAATGAATGATAATATGGGTCATATGTGAGATGTGTTATAATACATGCATGATGATGGTAGAGAAATGGTAGGTGTAATAAATGTATGTTGTGATAATGTCTAAAATATGAAACAACTCGTTATGTATGTGGTTGAATTTCTAATTTTGGGTATAAAAGGGAAACTATGTTATGTGTAATGTAATGTGAGGCACATGGAAGATGAATTGTTTAAGGTAAAGGATGTCCAAGCTAACCTCCAAGGGCCCCATGCCCTCGGAGTGCTACCTACATAGTCCTGACAAAAAGGGACCTTAGGCCGATGTAGTTCTCCCATAAGCTAGGAAATAATATGAGAGGGTTGGAAAATGAGGTAGTAGGTTTTAGGCATGGTGTGGGTTTTGGATCTATTAGGTGTGGGTGGATTATAGGTAAAGTGATGTAGGTGATGTCGATTGTGACAAAAATAGAAGATTACCCCAAAAGTAAGCGTCCAGGACCAAGTCCTATATAAGGTAATAAAAATGTAAAAAAAGATGGTTCAAAAGATAAGAGGGGGAAAGAAAGCCACTAGATTGGGTAGGATCATACCGAGTAAATCACACCTTGAAAGAGGTGATGAACGTAAGACCCTAAAGACATTGCATGATTGATTGTTCTACGGTGAAAAGTAGTCACATGATCACCAAATTTCTAAGTTCCAAGTTATCCCTTGAGGCAATAGGAAATGGGAGTGGGAATGGTAAGAAGGGTGAAAGGTAGTTAATTTTTATGTGGTATGAGGTAACATGCACTTCGGGCAAGAGGACCTAGGTAATAATGGGCAAGTCCATGACAAAAGGTTGTTGTTTTGACTTATAGTTGAAATAGATTGATCGATGCAGGAAGTATATATGGGATGAATAAAATTAAACTCCTTGAGGTCTTTGTGAAGCTGATCAATGCGGGAAGCTTTGGTTGCTCTCATTTTTAAAAGAGATTTACATATATCTCCTTTGAGGGAGCGATCTATTTATTGTAGCTTGATTGTTGAGAGGAAGATATCCCTTTGAGGAGTCATCTTTTTATTAGAAGTTTTAATCAAGGATTTTGGTACCATGTGAGGGCTTTGAAGTCATGGACAAGACCAAGGTGAAGAATAGGACTCTCATGCAAAAGGAAAGGTGAAATGACCATGGGATCTCATCTAAAGGTAAATGAAAAGTATCCATGAGAATCATGTTATGTGCGATGTCATGGTATACATATTCAAAAGAAGATAACAAGTGTTGGGTACTCACATGATTCTTGTTTAATTGTTAATAAGGTGTATTAAGTGAATAGCACTCAAGGGACGAGCATGGAAAGAGACAAAAGGTTAGGTAGGACTACAAGTCAACAATATAATGGTTGAAGATGCAAGGTGTTAAGGGGATCGAGTTCAAAGTTTACTATCAAGTGAAGATAAATGATAGGCACCGATCCATAGGTATGAGTTAGGATGTATGGTCCAAGATAATTAGGAGAAAAATTTCCCCGTTTACTTTTTTCTACTTTGGTTACGTGTGGATTTTCTTTCAAGACAAGGTCACCAACTTAGAAGGTCCATTCATGGACATGTTTGTTACATGCACGTTTGATACATTTTTGGTAAACTTGAAGCTAATCCAGAGCGTTAAGATGACATTTGTCTAATAACTCTAGCTATGCTAAATGGTCCTGACGAAATTCATCATCATTGAGCATGTCATGGAGAGAAATGTGGAGTGAGGGGATATAAACTTTGAGAGGTAGAACAACCTCTGTAACGTAGATAAGAGAAAATGGTGTGGCAGTAGTGGAAGTGTGAATACTAGTGCGATATACCCACAGGGAAAAAGGAATGTGCGTATGCCAATCCTTCCCAGTATCGTTAACCACTTTCATAACAATTTTGTTTAAGGTTTTGTTAGTGGATTTGGCTTGGTCATTGGTTTGTGGGTAGTAAGGTGATGAGATACTAAGATGAATGTCGAAGGTGTCACAATTTTTTTGTAATGTTTTATTTTTTAATTATTTTCCAGTGTCAGTGATGAGGTGATGAGGAACACCAAAGTGACAAATGATGTGGTGGTTGATGAAATCACTTATTTTATCAACTTTCATGGAAATGAGTGGTATGGCTTCCACCCATTTTGTATAGTATTGATAGCAGTGATGATCCATTGATGGTCTTTGGGAAGAATGAGGATTGATTTCTACGAGAAGATCAAACCCCATTGAGAGAAGGGCAAAGGTCTCGAGTGACTGTAAGGCATGACTGGGTGTATGATGAGGATTGGAATGTTGTTAGAATTTTACACAACATTTCACATAGTCATAACAATCATGGTTAAGGGTCGGTCAATAATAGCCCAGAAAAGGATACGCTTAGCAATAGTAAGGCCCCGAAGTGACCTCCACATATGCCATCATGAACTTCCTTAATGGTATAAGGAATTTCAGAACTCGTGAGGCATCATAAGAGAATACCATCAAATCCACACTTATAAAGGAGGCCACTCATGATGACGTAACGTGAGACCCTTTTAAGGAAGATGCGTTGTGCATTGCAGGTGATATCGGGAGGTAAGATGGAGAGAGAAAGATAGTTAGAGTATTATTTGTACCAAAGGTCACTTGGGTCAGAGGTGACGGTTATGATCAAGTAAACATCATGAGGTAAATAAGAAGGTGATTGGAGTCATTGTACGGTGACAAAGATTTGAGAATCGGTGGGCAAAGTGGGTATTTGGAAAGCTAAACAGGCCATGGTATCTACAAATTTGTTGGTTGAACGTGGAATGGTTTGAAGCGGTGTAATGATCAAAGGTGGTCAAGAGTATGTCTACATAATGTTTATACTTCTAAAGTATCTCATTATGATATTGGTACATACCATTGACTTGGTTTACAACCAATTGAGAATCACCAAAGATGTTGATTGATTTGACATCTAGGGTGTAGGTAACTTGGAGACCTAATACAAGCGCTTCGTATTCGGCAATATTGTTGGTGCATTCAAAATCTAGTTTGAAAGACAAAGGCATGGGTTCACCATCAAGGGGAATGAGGATAATACCAGCCCCACCCCCATGCTGATACTTGGAACCATCGAAGAAGAGTGTCATTTGGTAAGGGAGTTCATCTAGGGAAAGGGTAGTAATCGACTCATTTGGAAAGTCAAAATTATAGTGTTGATCCCTGGAAATAGGTGCAGTGGTCAATTGGTCAATGATAGCTTGGCCCTTGATGGAATTTTGATGAATGAATTCAAGTTCAAGATCAGCTAAAAGAATAAGCCATCATGTGGCACGCTAATTTTGATAAGGTTTGGCGTACATGAAGTGTAAAGGGTCGAGTGTTGGTCACAACATAGGTTTTGTGGTTGAGTAAGTAATGACGAGTTTGGTGGAAATGAACACTAATGTTAAGAATTTTTTTAGGGTGGGTGTATCGGGTTTCATAGTCTAAAAGAGTATGGCTTATGTAATAAACCACCTTCTCCCTGTGTTGTTCATCACGATGAGCAAGTATGGCTCCCAAGGAATGATCGGTAGCTGAGATGTATAGGTAAAAAGGTTGATCATCTTTAGGTGGAATGAGTACGGGTGGTTGGAGAAGGTATTGTTTTAGGGCCACAAAATATTTTTGATAATCTTCATCCCATTTAAAGGAGACATCCTTCTTGATCAGATGATGAAATGGTTGACATCGATCAAATAATTGTGAAATGAAATGGAAAATGGACTACAACTTACCTTGCAGGCTATGGAGTTGTCAAAGGTTAGTAGGTGGAGGAATTTCAAGAATGGCCTTGAATTTAGCAGGGTCAACTTCTATACCACAGAGGGAAACAATAAATCCTAGGATCTTTCCTGAGAGAACAACGAAGACTTACTTCTTAGGCTAAAGGTGGATGCAATATTTAATGAGATAGTCAAAGATGGTTTTGAGGATGGTTAGGTGCTCAAGCAGCGTTTATATTTGGCCAAGAGATCATCCATGTAATTTTCCAATATGCGATGCATGATGTCATGGAAGATGTAAGTCATAGCCCGTTGTTATGTGGCACCAGCGTTTTTAAGGCCAAAAATCATGACTTGATAGAAGAAGGTCACCCAAGGGGTGATGAATGAGGTCTTTATGTTGATCCTCTAGGGCAAGCAAGATTTGGTTATAACCCGAGAATCCATCCATGAGTGATAGCATCTCATGACCAGTGGTAAGGTCAACTAGTTGATCAATACCGGGTAAGGGAAAGTCATCTTTTGGGAAAGCTAGGTTGAGGTCATAGAAGTTTGTGCAAATGTGAGTCCCCCTGTCACTTTAGTGACAGGGACAATGTTAGAAATCCAATGAGGATAATCAATGGGTAAGATAAAGGAAATGGAAAGAAGGCGCTGAAGTTCTTCTTTGATGAGAAGAGCAATGTGAGGGTGCATTTTCCTCATCTTTTGTTTGATGGGTTTGGCATCGGGAATGGTTACGATATTGTGAACCACTATGGTGGGGTCAATACCGAGCATGTCTGTATAAGACCAAGTGAAAGTGTGGTTATGATCTCTAAGAAAATAAGTGATGGCTTCCTATTTAGCAACATCTAAAGATTGTTTGATCTTTAGGATGTGTGGGTCATCCTAAGTATGAATGTTGATCTCGATAGTTGATTCATTCAACATGGTTTGTGTCTCAGAAGGTAACGACTAATGAATATATGAGTCTTCTGCACCAAGGTAGGTGAGTATGGATTCATCATCCTGACATTGAACAACATTAATTGAAGGTGTATCATCATTGATCATTTCGAGATACGGAAGGGAAGAGTGGAAGGGGCCTCACCCTCGCGTTGATAAGTCAGAGGCCCCAAGGAAATGGTGTTTATGAAAAAAATAAGTTAGGAGGGATAGATTTAGGATCCATTGACTCCATCGGTGAGGGTGGTGATGAAGGTGGAGTGGGTGAAGAAGGTGGAGAAGAGCTAGTGTCCTTAATGAGTTCAATGCGGGCTTGTTTGGTAGGTGGTTTAGGAAAGCCAATACCACTACAATCATTATGTTTGCGGGTGGTACATGGAATAATGGTATGGCGGCCTTGCTCATAAAATCCAAAACCAAAACCCTTCCATGCACATCGGTGTAGGAAGGTGTGGGTGAAATGACGATTGGTAAGTGATTGGAAGTCAGCGAGAAAAGGGGTGAGTTTGTGGCGGTGGTTCGGGTGTGTAAGTGGTAGTATCAAGTCCCCCATAGGTGATATTGGTACGGAGATGAGGAGGACCATAAAGGAGGTGTTCTCCTATGTGGTGATCATAGCGAGGGTGTTGGTGAATACTTCTATACTCTTGTGGAGTAAGGAATGTGTTGACACTATATAGGTGGTACTCCCCCAGAGTGAGGCGTTGAAAAACACCTTCTAAGGGATCAGTGGTTGGTATGTAGGTAGGTGAAATTGAAGATGTTTCGAGGTCGATGCAAAGGTGGAGTTAACAGATTGGGAAGATGATGGGTCAGCCATGGAGGTTATGGTAGTGGTAGGAATGGAGGAGGTATGTGCGGTAGAAGTAGTGGTTATACTGGTAAGTGGAGGTGTAGGTGAAGAAGTAGTGGTTGTGGAGGTAGATGGCTTAATAGGTATGAGCACATCATTGGGTTGGTAAAGCATGTTGCATGTTTTGAAAGGTGAGGGGTCAGTTGGAATGGTATAAGTGTGTCCTTTATGTTCAAACTTTACAAAATGATGTAAAGTGGAAGGAACACTGACCCATAACATGAATCCGAGTCTGCAAGAAAGAATTTATATTGGAATTTCCCTTCCAAAAAGTAAAAATTCTAGAGTAGTGCGGGGGCCCATGCGAGCGTGGAGGATGATAGTTCCTAGTGTAGAGGTGATAGCATCATTGAATGAACGCAACATGACCGGATGTTTATGCATGCAATTTTCAGGTATGCGCATTTGAGTGAATGCATGGGATGAAATGATGTTAATTATAGCACCCCCATCAATCATCACACGACATACCTATATGACATCTATGTGGACGAGAGATGAAGAGGGCTAGGTCAGTCATTGTTTTAGTGTGGCGCAATCTCTTCTTACGAAAAGCTAAGGTAGGCTACTTGGTGAATAGGGTGGGGCAAAGATGAAGGTGGTAATTTGGTGAGAGAGGCTACATGATGGGGTGTGAAAATGGAGTCTACGGGTGTAGGGTCATTAAGTAAAACATCAATAGATTGAAGAACCTCCATGAGATCTTGACGATTGGATTTTGAGGTTTGGATGAGGTCATATAGGGACATTTTGAGGGAGGTGGTGTAATTTTATGATCATGGTGTGATGTGTTACGCCATTAGAAATGGGGTACGTGGGGCTACGGATGGTGATTTTAGGTATGGGTACAGATGGTATGTTGGGTATAGGATTGGTTGGTGGGTCAGTTGCCTTTTCTTTTCCCTTATCCTTCTAAGCACGTGTAGTGACATGTATCATGTTGATTTGAGGGGAGTTGTGAAATGGAGAAGGTGTAGGATGAGTGATATAATGACACAATAGGTAAAAACCTACTGGAGGAGAAAAACCCTATGAGGTGAGTTGGGAACAAACGACATCGGGTGGTGGTGTGGCAAGTTATTTAATGTGAACCATGTTAATTTCAAATCTTGGGGGTGGATCTAGGAGCTGTGAGGGTGGAGTTTGTGGTTGTTGAGTGGGAAGTGTGGGAATGGGTGTTGGTGAAGCAGGATCCTCGTCAAGAAGGTCATCATCATCAAAGTTGGCTTCCGGAGGACACAACTAGATAAGGATGGTTTTCAAGGCCTTGCAGTTCTCCACATCATGCCCTGGCACATGATGGTATGCATAAATTTTTGTATCATCAAACCCTTTTGGCTTGGGTTTAAGGGGTCATAAGGTCTGAGTGGCGGTAATGTGATGACATAAGTTTTAAGGAGGTTGGTTAAAGTTTTGGCATAAGACCCTACTAGTGGATCGTAATGGGAAGTGAACGTGGGTTTGGGTGTAGGTGTGGTTGATTGTTGAGGAAAAGCCTTTGGAAGAGGAGGAGAGGGTCGAGCTATGGGTTTGGGTGTTGGAATGGTTTTGGGTGTCATCATGCTTATTTAGGTAGGGGTATAGTAGATGATGGGTAGGAGGGTGTGTGGTTGTTTTGAATACCTTATTGAGGGTAGTGGAGTTTTGTTTTTGGTTCGCACCTTCTTGGGTAAAAGTGATATGGGTGTATGAGGTCTATAAGGAAAAGTAGATTGGGGAAGAGGGCGAGTTACCCACGGGGATAATGGAGTCTTTGTGAAGGTAGATTATGCTAGTCGTGTTAGGGGTGTGAGAGACAACAACTGAAGTGTAGTGGGTAGTGAAGCAATAACTGAGGGTATTGGAGGTATGGGTGGTAAAGATACTATAGGTGCTGATGTAAGTCATGTTGGGCATCTAGGGAGATTAGAGGTTTATGAGGAAGGAATGGGTTGTTGTGCTTTTGGTTTATTGATGGGTGGAGGTTTCTTGACCATGTTGGGAAGCTGAGGTCTTAAGACAGATGGGATAGGTGAAGGTGTGATTTGCGTAGCTGGGGTATGAGTTCTATGGGTTTGGTGCTTTTTCTTGGGTGTCAGAGTAGGTGTGGTGTTGACTTTGGAGGATGTAAATAAATCCAGTTTGATAGGTGGATGAGTAAGGCTGGTGGTTGGGATGACCCCTAAGGTGGTAATAAGTTTAGTCGAGGCAAATGTTGTAGGTGTGGGTTTGGGTTTAAATGTAGTTTGGGTTAAGGGTAAGGGTGTATGTGAAGTTATGATGGGTTTCATGGAAGGAGGTGTGATAGAGGTGGTTGTATTTTGTTCGATTGGTCCGAATCCTTTCGGGTAAATAGTGGAAGTATCAGTAAGTGACATTTGCATCTGTGTTGAGACTAGAAGTAGAAGATGCCCCCATAATAAGGATCTATCCACATAATCTAAGTGATCGTCCAAATGTGAGAACAACACGTCTATGGGTGGTGTTTATGAGGACTTAATGGAAATTCATGTAAAATGTGTCTTAGAGACAGGAAATTAGCTAGCTTCAGCTTCCATGGGTAGGAGAGACGAAAGTAGGTCTATAGGATTTTGGGTAGCTAATGGAGAATGCTCACCAAGAGTCAACAGTATCTCAACTGGGTCTATGATAGGTGGAGGAGATGATGGGAGATCCTCTATAGGTGGAGGAGATGACAAGTGCTCCTCTATGGGTGGAGGAGGTAATGGGTGCTCCTCTATGAGTGGAGGAGATACTGTGAGTATCGGTTCTCTAAGTGGAAAAGCCAAAGGTGAAATGGTCTCGATGTTAGCAGAGGAATCCTCCATAGGTGATGAAGGAGATTAAATTTATTCCTCTATGGGTGGAGGAGTAGGTGTGGTGGATTCCAACACAAAAGGAGGGTTTCGGGTGAGGATCTCCTATATGGAAGGAATATGGGGTATCTGGGAGGTGATAGGTGCGTCACTAAAAATAGCGTGAACCTCATAGGTGTGGGTATCAATAGTTGATGTCTCGTCGGTTTGATTAGACGAAGGAGCATGGTTAGGAAATGGTTTCTTGAAGATGTGTATGTTTTGGTTGGCAAGTGCATTAGGATTATCCATGGTTAACTCACCTTTGTCGAGCATTTCTTGGACAATATTTTTGAAATTGATGTAGTTTCCGTCACTATGACCCTTTACTCGATGATAGTTAAAGAAGTTGTGTTCCTTATACCATGTGGGCATGGGGCGAGCAGGTCAAAATCACAGTGTGTGGTTTTCTTGGTGGAAGAGTGATGGCTCCGTCTTTGATAATATTTTCTAAGACAAAAGAGTAAGGTTCCCAATTTGGGTGTATTTCTATTGTTCCGTTTAAATTGAAAAGTCTAGATGGGTGAGAGATTAGATGAGGGGGTAGCTTGATTTGATGGATGCACTGGGCCAGCCTTGAATACCATTATGTTAGCGGTGCCCTTAGCTTTTGAATAATAGGTTTGTGGTTTTGAAGAAGAAGAGGTATCATTTGAATTGAATTCCAAATTCTTATTGCGTAATTGGATTTTCTTCTCTTCGATGGTCCGAAGCTCTAAATTTTGTGCCATAGTGAAAGCTTCATCGAATGTTTGAAAGGTTTGGACCCTGCAAGGTCGGTGAGATATGTTTAGCACAAGCCCATGTGAAGAGCTTGATGAGTTCTATTCATGGTAGTTAGAAGGTGAGTTGGTTGATCAAGCTATGCCAGGGAGAAACAAAATCTATGATAGATTCATCCTCATATTGATGCATGGAGTATAGGTCGGTCATGGTAACCTTCTTGACGATATTGACAGAGAAATGATCCAAGAAGGCTTGGGCTACTGATTGAATGAGAATATTGAGTGTCTAGGTAACCCACTATACCAATCCAATGCGAGTCAATCAGAGACATGGGAAAGGTTCTCAAGAGCAAGGCATCATTATGAGCAATCGATAACACCCATGTTTAAACAATTGTAAATGTTGTTGTGGGTCTTCTTTTCTATTGAAATGATTGAATTTAGGTATTTCCCAATGCACAAGTTATGGATAGATAGGAATGGATGCTCTTGTTACAAATCTTGTCGTAGGTGAGAGTGTTGTAGGAGCTGGAAATTGATGCCTCTAATGTCGGACATCTTGTCCAACATCAATTTGATTAGGTTGTTGGTAGGTTGCAATGATTGGGTGCCTCTGTAGTGTAAAAAGGTTGGTTTTGGGCATATAATGGGGGTGACACTCTAGTGTATGGTGCTACCATGTAGGTTGATTGGGAAGGAGGTAGTGAAACAGGAGGTACGTACCCTGAGTGAATAATGGATGAAATGGGAGGTGGCTGATAGTATGTATATGGAGGTGGAAGCGCCATGGTAACCCTAGTGGCAATGGGGGCTAATGATTATGGAATGGAAAGGACCATGTTTTGAAAAGGGGTAGGGGTCACCAACATGGGAGGTGGAAGTGTAGCTATGGGTATTTGTGAGACATTAGGGGCGGATGAGGTTACATTTTGAGTAGTTTTCAAGAGTATGGTGGATGTGGTGGGGGTAAGCGAGGTGGTAGACATGGCAGTCATAGTGGGTATAGAACCTAACTATGAAACGACTAGGGGTAAGGTAGATACAGGCAACATAGAGCTAGATGGGGATGATGCGGGAGTGGGAGTGAGAGTCAAGGGGATAGATATAGGCATGCCATATATCAAATGACCGAGGCATCTTGAGTGGACGAGTGGGAAAGGTAAAACTATAAGGTGGCAGGGTTTTGGTCAAGGAGTCATGCGAACTCCTCATCTTTGGTAGCGATAGTGATAGGTTGGATGGGATCCATGGTTGGTGATAAAATGGAAGGTGGTGAAGGACTAGGTGGGAGTGGTTGACAATTGGCGTGAAATACGAGTGCGCTTTCTTGTCTTTAGGTCAACACCATGTGAACTAGTACTGATCAAGTAGGGATGCTTCTCTGTAAATGACATAGAAAACAACAGGAATAGATGAATCTAGCAGCAAAAAAGTGGATTAGGTACCAAATGGTGGTTGGAAAGTGAAATAGGCTAACCGATGCCGATTAGGGAAAACCGACGCCGATTAGGGGTAAGTGCTTCGATCACTGTAGAAAATGGTCAGTGAGTGAAAAACCAGGTAGAAGGTCAAATTTGACAGGTATGCCAAATCTGATGGTGTTTTACAATGTCAATGGGAATGATGGTAGTGACAGGGACTATGAAAAGTAGAAGAAAATGAATAAAATGTCCTTTTGGGTAAGTTAACAAAAGGACCTGGAACTGACATTAGTTGGGTATAACCAATGATGGTCAGATGGTAGCCGATGATGGTTACTGTGAAATTGAAATAGTGATGAAAGAAAAGTGGTTCTAAATTAAAAATCTGATGTAGAATCAGACCCAAAATTCTGGGAATGATGATGATATGGCCCGTGCACACTCGGGTGAAGCTGGAATAAACCAGATATGATGGGGAGTGTGTAAGGATGAACAAGAAAAATGAAGAATGTGATCTCTCACCTAAAAACGAAATCCAAGTAGAAACACTAAAAAATGTGACCCTAGGAGTGCCTTTTCTATTATGTTTGTTTAGCTTATGCTATTTAAGGACTGACACATGAACTATGAAATAGAATTTTTGGTGAGGATGGCTTCCTATGAAGAAGGAGATCTAAAAGGTGAGGTTTTAGGTATGTTATGGTGGGGGCGGGCCTCGCTTTGAAGTATGACTCGACAAAGTAGTGAGCTGGGTGCCCACTGTGCCATGATCGTGTGATCACCTACAATTTATTCCAGGTAAGATGTTGTTTAAGAATGTGTGTATTTTAAATTTTTTGAGGTTTGGTAAGACTCAGAGAGAGAGAAAGAGAAAGAAAGTGCTTTCTATGGTTCGTTTGTCAACCATTAGCTGGTCATGACTTCCAGCATATAGGTTGCCCTCAATTAATGTGAGCTAATGCGATAAATCAGAATGGAATGCACTTATTTTTAAACCCAAATCAAAGTGTGAAGTTGGATGACACAATAAGATGAAGAGGAAGAGGGATGCTCTTTCACTACAATGTAGAAAATGTAAAGAAATGGTTCTTTTTAATTACACCAAAAGAAAGGTTTCCTTTAGAGCAAATAGAAAGAAAAGGTGGGTTACCAAGGAAGAAAATTAATGCGTATGCTTTTCAGAAGGAAAAAAAACACACAACGTTTCCTAGGAATGAATGAAATGTAAGGAACCCCGGATAGGTCTCACTAGGTGTGCCAAACTATTTCACTGATTCTAGATCATTTCTTTGAAGTATTGACGAAATAGATAGGGTAATGGGCATAGGAGGAATACATGTTTTAATGTTGGTTGATGGGTTGTTGCACGCATATGACTTCCGAATCCATATCTGATTGTGAGATATTCCTTTTGGCTAGGAGGAACTACCTGTAATGCAAAGCAAGACCACTAGAAAAATTTAAACAATATATGCAGTGAACTACCTAGCGTATGCTAGATCCAGGAAGTGTGATACTTCCTAGATGGCTGTCAGTCCACTATTTTAAACAATTTAATGCGGTAAATAAGGAAAATCCTATTGTAATTTGAAATGATTTAGGTATCTCACTTAAAACATAATAAGAAATAGATCTAATCTAACAAGCTAGGTTAGAATAGGATCCGAAGGTCAAATAACTAGTTCTGGGTCTCTGCAGGTCTGACAGAGGTCTTAGGTAGATCACAGGTGAATGAGGGTGAGAGGGAATTAGGTGGATAGGTCACTGTTCTGGGTTGTATGGGAAAATACAGAGACTGATGTTGGTTAAGGGTGACCGACGGTGGTTGGGTGTAACCGGTGTTGGTTACTGTGGAAAACTGGGAATGCCACAGAACAAGATTTAGGTCTCCTTTGTGATTGCATAAAGGAATTTGGTTGGTCGGGATGAGGTATTGGGTGATTTGGGTAGGATTTGGCAAGGTTTTAATGGGTATATGGAGGGGTGAGTGTTGGAGGAGGTCAATGGGTGACTAGCTAAACAATACATGATAATATAATGATGAAATAGAATGAACCAAAGAACTATAACGTTTAATTACTTGAATTATGGTCCTGGATGCCTTTAAGTGAGGGATGGAGGTACTGATGAGAGGTTTGAAGGCTGCAGGTGATCACCAACTAAAGGAAAAATTCTACATGGGCTGCATGTACATTCCTCCTTTCTTGGTTTGATCAGATCATTGCTGGGATGGCGGTGCGGGAAAAGACGTTTGATCTCCTTCCTTGCATGGGTGTTCTCTCTAAAATTCACTTTCAGAAGATGTGATATCTCTCTAGAATGTGTTAATGTTCACCAAAATTTCCAATCTTTTTCCATCCTTCTACCAACCTTGACAATAAGGTTTTTTTGGGGTTAAAATGGGTAAGCGATGGCGGTTCCATCTTTACCAACGAAAGATTAGGAATAACCGGTGTCGGTCAACGTGGGATTTCTAGGTTTACTAAACTAGGGAGATGCTCTTGATTTCCTTGGATCTCATGTCGTTAAGTTGTGGATTAGACTAGGAGCTTCTTGTAAGCATGCAAGAATGTGGTTAGAGAGAATGTAGGCATTGATTTTTAGGGTTTAGGTAAGTCTCGATTAGTTATGGCAACTTATTAAGAATAGGTTTTAAGGTGAGTTGGCTTGATGAGGTGTCTAAGTGAGGTGTATGTGTGGATATTATTTAAATTAATATATTTAAATAATAAATATGGTGAGGATAATGAATTAAATTAATTAAATTAATATTACTTTGGGGTGAAGGGGGCCATGGCTAGGTGAATGTGATGAAGCGGTGCTTATTTTTGAGGGACCAAAGGGGAGTGTGACCTAATTTTAGTGTCTATAGTAGGTAAAAAAATTCTTATAACACCAGGGGTGCCCAAGCATTTCAAGAAATTTTTCACCTTGGCTAGCACCAAGACTTAAAAATATCCACGTGAATTTTTCCCCTTAGATAGTGATAGTAGCATCATTCAAGAAACCAATGGGCATCACATTTATTTTTTTCCCATATATAGCACATTTGAAGATGCCTGTAATGAGGGCATTCCCATTTGATTCCAGGAACCCAAGGTGAGAAAATTTATTTCCATGCTTGTGTTAATAAAAATATTACTTAGAAGCCACCCTTCCACAATAGCATTCAAGGTAATTTCCTTATCATAGTCTAGGCTATGAGGAGGAAGGTTAACATCTAGGATCTGCCTCTCATTCTCTACTCCAGCGCATGGTACTTTCTCTCGTAACCATTCCCCTAGCAAAGGAATGATATTCTCTTACCTAAACATTTGACATACTTCCTTGACCTCATCCAAATCCTTTTGTAGAGCCTCAACGCTCTTGGTTTCTTCTAACTCCCTTGATTTCTCCTTTAGGAACTTGATTTATCCTTGTAGGCTTCAAATTACATCCATGGTATCCTAATACACCTATTTTTAATGAGTAGGGTCTAGATACTTCCAATGCATCACCTCTTCTCTTGTAAATAGTGGCTTTTGCCTTGGTGTCTCCCTAGTGCGCAAAGCTTTAGCTTTCATCGTCACCAGTTTAGGTTCTATTTCTGACTTGCACGCTACCCTTGGAATCCATTTTGAGTCGACCTTATTTATTCTTACCATTCCGACACCTTTTTCATTCTAGTGTTTCCAGCTTATATGTTCTAATAGGTTCAAACACTCCTTATACTTTTGCTTCTTTCCACATCAAGAGAATTACAACAGATCATGGCATTCGTGCTTATAGTGTTATATAGATCCATAATTGTAATAATTTCCACATGGGAGCTCACTTCTCCCTCCTCCACGGTTTCCATGACCACAAAATCCTCCTTTGAAATCTCTTCCACATGCCCCTCCATCTGCATGCCCTTTGTAACGATGACCATTATCCTTGGAATTGTTTGTGAGGCTAGTTTGGTGTATACCAATATCAATGACATCATGTATCTAGTCAATCAATCTACAATCCTTTATGTCATGAGTAGTAGAGGTGAAAATATTACAATAGCAAGACACATTCTTACGGATCACACACTATAGTAGTGGACACCTACTTACATCATAATCTTCGTGGTAAATCTCACAGTCCACTATCATGGTATGTACTGATCTCACGAGGTCAATTGTTCTTTGTAAATTCCTCTAGCTCACAATTTGTGCACCATAGGCCACTGTGATTCTCATGAGCCGAGTTCATAGATAACTTCTCCAACTATTTCACCACTGTAGTAATATGAACTTTAAGAAAAGGTATAACACCCGTATTCACACTTCTAATAGCCTCAACACATAGGGAAGCTTCCAAGGCCTCGCGCGGGTTTGTAAAATTCTTATGTGAAATTGATCTCCTAAATTTTTTTATCAACCCCCCAACAAACCATTTAGCATGCTGAGAAGGGTGAATATCATAAGACAACTTTGACAAGAGAGTCTTAAAACATGCATCATATTCCTACACACTCTCTGTCATACCTTGTTGAATATCTTTTAGTGCACTAATGATTTTTTATTCAAACTCAGGGATATGAGATTTTGGCTAAGAAGGAATTCCGCAGTGTAGTGTAATGTACCCCTATTGGTGGGGGTCATACTTCCGGTACCAACTATGTGCACATCCTTGCAACATAGTTACAAAATGACTTTCCTTCCTTTCCGAGGAAGTGATCCCTTCACGCATCATAGTTTCATACTTTTGTACATGCTCTACAACATCCTCAACACCTTTGTAGTCCGGTATATGTAATGAGAAAGTTACACTCTCCTCACAATGTCATACTATTTGATAACCATGATTGATTTCTGCAAAGTGTGAGCCAATAAAGAAACTCTATTCTTACTTCGTAATTCACTTTAATTTTAAAAAAACTTGTTAGAGTGTGAAGCATAATCCAATGAGAAAGCTCCACACTATTGGTAATGTCATTCTTAGTCAGAGTGTGAAGTATAAACCAATGATAAATCTCCATGCACTTTTTTGGTTTCATAGCATCAAGTTCTATCATACTCCATTAAATTTACCTTGGATAAATAGATACTTTCCACAAGATACAAGTGAAAATGTTTAGTTATCTTGCTTGAATTGATTAAAGTATAGTAAAAATAGTATGTTTATTATTTAATCATGTTGATTTCATTATCTAGAAGGTTAATAATGATGGCTTGATTTTACTTAGTAAGATTGCTTCTTGATCGATCTTATACTTATGTACTTATTTCATTTCTGTAACTATGTGTAGTCAATCAATTTTATGATCCTAGTAAGGTTGACTAAATTTTGTGAAGACCCTTATTGGAAAACAAAGGTATATTTAGTAATCAGGTCATATACCTAGGATATTATTTGAAGTGTTATTTTAAAATCCATTATATGGCATTCATACTAATGTTGACTAGTTTGTAAAATTGTTAAAATTGTGTCTTAACGATGAAAAATAAACATGTATATGTACATACGGAGTACATATATATACATATACATATACATATACATATATATATATATAATATAAAATATATATATATATATATATTAACTAACATATATATAAATACACACACACACACACACATATATATTTATACATGTGGATACGTATATACACACACATACATATATATATATATATATATATATATATAGCTATATACCTATATTAATACTAATTTCTTATGTTTTAAGATTTTCTAGACCTTAATATGGTCATGCTACTTAAACTTATATTAAATAAATGTTTGGGGAGGGTTTGAAATCTCAACCGAGCCCCCACCCAAGCTCGTATCGAGTTGGTCACTACTTGCCACCTAAACTTTAAAATGTGGAAAAGAACATTGGTCAATGTGCTGGTAATTTAAGTTTTTTTGTTTTAATTAATCCCTAACTATTGGATGGTAGATAACAAAATAAAAAGATGGAATATATTTCAATAAATATGGTGTGAAATGCCAAAGTTTAGTGGATGATGGAATGGAAGGGAAATAGTGAGGAGTTAAGAAGAATAAGGGACAATTTCATTAAATGAATTTTAATGCAGACCGTATCCCTCAGGAGAAGTGAGAAGCTTCTCAAGGAAGCTACCACCAAGCTAAGTGGTTATTTGGTGTTTCATTTTTGATGTCAGTATTTTTGGCTCACCATGTGAGCTCTGCATGCAAAAATTATCATGGCTATTTTTGGGGAAATTTTTGGGACTCTACATGTAAAATTTAACTCCAGTTTGTTTATAAGGGAATATATAGACGAGCTATGGATTTTATTGAGCTCTATGTTTGATTTAAATCTATTCTTCTTATAGGATTTTTGTGTGAGTGTTGGAAGATTTTTGGGAAGAAGAGGAAGAAGATTTGGTCTTATGAAAATTTTTATAGGCATGAGATTGTCTTTCTCATCTTTATCATTTATAGAATTAAGATATTTTAATGTTGAATGGGAAAATCAAATTTTCCTTCTGTGTTTTCATTTTCTTCATTATGGGTATGGCTTGGATATAAATTTGAATGTCATGGTTAAATGCATACTTGGATGTGATGGTTTCGTTTGTATATATATGTATTTGAATGCAAATTTGTCTTTATATTGCATATGGACAAGTTATATACATGTTTTTTTAATAAGGCCACATTATTATTGTGAATATATTACTAGTTGTTTACGAGTTTGCATTTGGTTTCTTTATGATACTTTGGGCATCATATATATGGTTGAATACCTTTATATTTACATTTAGATTTACCTATGTATGGATGGGTTTATTTTGTTCTTGGTACAAGTTGTATAAATTGACTATGTGGATATTATTTTCAAGCTCAAGCTCATATACCTATAGTTGAACATTATTTTCACTTGTTCACTATTTTGGGTGTTAATGTAATAGGTCTACGTGATACCCAACTTGGTCTTTGGTGATTTTTGTTGTAATAGTGGTATTAGGTTTTTGTAAGAATTTTAATATTCTTCTCAAAAAGCTAGTTCAAGTATGAATTTGACTATGAAGTTATATGAGGTGGTTTAATTGTAGCTTAGTATTATTTTGGATTTGAATTCCATTGTTTATTTCTATTAAGATAACCACTGTGCTCTTATTTTTGGAATCATTTTATAAAAATCTCAAACCCATAAATGGGTTGCGGATTGTGCTTATCGTGATGGCATTATGTGAGTTATACAACTTAAGGTCACCCACCGGTTTGAGCTATTGTTATTGTTAATTAAGTGATAATGAGCTATTTACTCAGGTCGATGGATGGTATGGACTTATCTACCTTCCACTAATTTAATTATTTAAATCCTTAAGACCACTCCATGGTCAATTCAAACTGTGCTTTGATTATTAGCACCGTATAGTGAAGGGTTATGAACTTTTTTTTCTAAATATGGTTTATTCAAACCAGTGATTGTAATGGTATATGTACAGGGAGAAATTGTGGACTTAGTTTGATTGATTGTGGAATATAGCCTACTTTTAGGCTTGTTCATATCCCTCCTTATGAAAAATATGAGTTTTTTTTTATTTGAATACATTAAGGTATTTCAGATAGTTTAAGGTATTTGATAATAATCAATTTCTTCTATCGAATAAACTATTATTATAAAAATAGTGCATGTACTCTTACTTCATGTGAAGGAATAACATATTCAGATAAGTAAGATTATTTCGAAAGGGATTATGGTTTGATAATATTAAGATATTAAGTTTGGATATTTTAATTATTGTCTTTATCAAATTAAGACTCTTAATATTATTATTAAGACGTTACTTGAGTGATATTATACTCTTTTCTCTTAAAATCAATTATATGAACCTAGAATGAAAGTTGCTTGGTTTGTATGATTTCTTCTTGACTTGTAATATTAATATATGATGTTGGTAGAAACAAGAATGAATGTTTAAGTATAAATTTTAATACTTTCTTAATGTTTTTAAATAACCTAGCAGGGGTATTAATGACATAGTTGATATGTTTTTGGAATTGATATTCATAATTTTGATCTATTAGTAATCTAATTTATCTTTTTATGATTTGAGTTGAAAAATCATATGTTTTCTTTTATGGATTATGAAAGAAAGGAAAAAGGATAAAAGGGAAAATGATAAGTTTTTATCTTAAATGAATTTCAGATTATGTTGTTTAGCTGAATTATGCTCATTGAAATATTTTAATGCTATAAATCGTAAAGATAAGATGGTTGAATTTTTCATGCCATTTCTTTCAAACTAACGATTTCCTAACATTTTTATAGATGGTGGAATTTAGATCTTATCTAGAAGATGATTTGTAAATGGCTATGTTGAATTTTTTTGTTATGATTGAAAGATGTATTCATTACTTGACTATTGTATAAGTAATCTTTTGCTTCACTAAATAATTTGTGAAAGGAATTATGGCCTCTGAGATTTTGTATCATTCTAGAAAAAGAAATAAAGGTGTTATATGCAAGTTTTGGATATTGTTGTAATAAATATCATGGATTCTCATATCAATTATTTAGTTCTTTGTATTTGTTATGATATAATTGTGATTGAATTATTCAATCTGATTTCATATGATAGGTACTATCATAGGGATGATTAATGAACAATGATTGAATAATAACCTTAAGTGTATTAGATTTAAATATAAAGAATGAATTAAAGCTATAGTAAGGATATGAGATGCAATCTATTAAAATAAATTAATGTGGTTTATTATCTTATAGTTGTATGATTGGACTCTTATATGATAAATGATTAATGACCATTTATTATTTAATCATAAGTATGTAAATTTTATGATTATGAATGATTTTATTACATTCAGTTGTTGAGCTCAATTAATTTGTACTTAAGTAGTTTAAATGAAAATGTCGTAACTTAAATAAATTAGGGACTGTGTTAATAATGTAGTCTTCTGACCTAATTATATTAGGATGCTTAATGAATGATTAAACAAACTTATGGAATTTTATTACAAATAATTATCAAAACTAATTTATTGAACTTAGGATCGAATAATTATTGTGATGTTATATTGTTGCATTATGAAATATAAATCTATCATAAAAATAATTCAATGAGGTAAATAAGTTACAAAAACCTAAGTTACCAAAAACTAATTCAGATGGTTATTATAGTATGATGTTCATAAAATGATGTGGTATCATTAAATGAACACACAATACAATAGTTATCCTAAGTTGTTTCCCTCGAGCTCCATTTATTACATGTCATAATCAATAGGAATTGAGTTGTGCTAAGATGCGAGAGGTTATATATCCAATTTGGTCAATCTAGTTCCTATGTACCAACTTATGTTTACTATAGGAAATAAATTGATCACATGATGATGTAATTCGTTATGTGAGATATTTATCTCCCATTAAAAACCTAAGTTGGCATAGTCATGTTTCATCATATTGGATGAACAATTTTTGTATCATGTGCATAACTTGAATTTGATTAACTTAAATAATTGATTCAATTTATGATAATTAAACCAAGTGACATGGTGATGGGACATGTTTTAAATATGAATGTGTATTCTAGAAATAGATTATACACCACATGAATCATAAAATTTAGTTAAAGTAGTGTATGTAATTACACTGTCAAGTTCACCTAGTTCTAACTAAAGTGTGAGATGTTGGATGGGATTTGATTGAATAATTTCTAGGTAGACACTTAGAGAAAAATTGTAAAATCAATGCCAAGAAGGGCACTAAAATGTATACATTATATAAAAATTCAAAATAGTATCTTATGAGAGATCATTGAATCCAGTTGACCCATAAATATGCACATGTTATATTGATTTTTATCTGAAGAAATATACTTATAAATTTTGGATTTAAATGTTAGTTTGTATATTTAAATCATTGAAGGCATATGTTTAATTTGGGAAGTTAAAAAAATCCCATAATTATGATGTTTGGAAAGTGGTTATTACAAGTTCTCTTGCTTTTGTGTTTTCCTTTCATTGGTTTTGGGGTGGAGCCTTTGCATCACAACTTCTATTTGGGTACACTTCATGCTAGCTTCATAGAAATTTTTTCATGTATCCACCTTGATTGGTTAGACCATATGGACCCAAATACATATGAAACTTGGTTCATTCTACAAAATTTAGGTCCGTTGGATCCCATCTACTTGCCTTGCACCAAAATGGTGACATGTGTCCACCATGGGCCATAGATATGACCACGTGCTAACTTGGTCTACCTCGATGTGGACCTAAAATAATATGAATTAAATTAATTCAATGGAATTTAATTCCATGAAACTTAAATGGCTTATAGAGGCATGTAATATTTCCATGTGTTATGATCATTTAAATTTCTTGGCGATGTATATATTTGATGCCCATTTGAATGTCTCTATATTTTTTAAATAGATAAGTCCATTTTAAATTTTTCATTTGGTGTTCCATGGTGTTTAGTGGAATTATAAGTGTCCTGTGACTTTTGGAATCAGCAGAATGCCAACTCTTTTGAAAAACCCACAAAACACTAAACCGTGTGCCATAATTTATGTTATACAACTACACTCCCTCATTTCTTGCAACTAGTCATCTGTGGTATCCTATCTTTTTTTAAATTTTGAGACTAAGTCAATTTGAATTATTATCAACCATTCTATAATTCCACCTTGGTCATGATCTAATATTTATCCTTTCACAGTTTGGAGAAACCCATGGAACATTAAGTTCTTCATTCCATGGATTACCAAGTTAGTGCATTGTGGTCTCCTTAGAATTGAATGGTCATGTCCATCATTTAATTTGTTCAAATTCATGGGAAGGAGTGATCATGGATACTCAGAAAGATCTGGTGCTTAGATAACATATGTAAATTTGAGTCCTTAGATGGTACGAGGAAATTTCTTGGAAAAATCAACTTAGTTAAGAATAGGCTCGGAATGAGCACCAACATTATCTCCTTCTTGGGGATGGTAACCCCCTATGCATGCCACAAGAAAAATACCATATTCCTAATCCATTGGGTAAAGATTCAGGGAGACAAATGACACAAATATCTATTGAAAAGATACATAAAATTCATATCAGAATACTAACATATCTCGAAAGTTGGTCACTGTGGGCTAGAGCAACTAGGGAAACAACAACATAAATAGAGGAAAACATAAAAAACAAATAAAAAAATACATACTATACTATGATCATACCTAATCATTTGGATTAGTCCAAGAAATGTTTGAGATGCCTTCCATTGATAGGAAACTCAGGAAATGTCCTTCTAAGTCCTTTAGAAAGAAAGTATGTTTGTAGTCTTGATTTCTTCTTTGTAATATTTCAGCACTTGATAAGAGCATGCTAAACAGTCATAATTTTTATTTGGAAATTTGGCATAAGATTTATTTTCTTCTTTATTCATACTATATCCCAACCAAACCCTTATGGATTTTGATAAGTTCCCAAGTTACATTCTTCAACATCCCTAGATGCATAGATATGCTTGTTTATAACCCTGTCATTATTACCATAATTTGATTCTAAGCTGACAAGTCCTCTAGAAATAGTATTTTTCTTCATTTGAATTATATATATTCCAAAGAGGGTATATTTTCCTTCATATAAAATCACCATGGGGTATAAGTCAATGAGATGATTTGTGAACTCATCTTTACAATTTAAAACCTCTAAATCTAGGCATCCTCCTCAAAAACATGCCAATGTTGAATATTGTTAGGAACTAAAGGTATGACTATCACTTCTAATTCATAATGGAAGTAAGGAGATACTATCTCATTTTAATATTGAGATGATATGATAACTAGCTTATCAGTTGTTACATTCGTATCCCTTTCATGATAAAAGATATTGAAGGAATCGAATAATTCTATGAGGTCCCAAACTGCATGCTTATATTATCTCAACCTCTAGTTTTTATTTGCATATATTTTTCTAACTTAATTCACAACTAATTCAGAATCTCATTTGATAATAATGTTTTTAATCTCGTATTCTTCCATGCAACTCTTAAACCAAGAAGCAATGCCTCATACTTAGTAATATTTTTAGTACAATAAAACTTCAATTTGAAAGAGAAGTTAAAAGAAACCCAATTTAGAGAAGTTAGAACCACTCAACTCTATTTCCAACATTGGAACATGCTCCATCAAAATTCATGGTCTAGGGGACATTGACATCTTCAAGGTGTGCATTAACATACATGTAATGAACTTCATAATCTACACAACCTATGAAGTTACCAAAATCCATATCAACAAAAATACCTCATAAGAAACATTCATAGGATCCTCAATAAGATGGAAAATTTTATTTTATCCATGCAATTTGACTAGCTTCCTTCCAATCGTATAGAGACATAGAACATTTCCATCTGAACACTACCACATACACTAGCAACTCAATTTATGGATAACAACATACCCCATTTAGAAGGGAAATCAACTATAACCATATTCATAGTTATATTTTTCTAGGATAGGAAATAAGTTATACTACTAGACCTTTGACATACCCCACAACAGGTACCTATATTGAATCCATAGCATAACATCTCCCAAAATTTGTTGTTATCTTGATGTATAATTCATTCATGACCTCTAAAGGCATGATATTACATCAATTTCCCGAATCAAACATGAAATTGTGAAGAAGTCATTCATTGACAATCAAAGTAGTAAATAAAGGATCCACATATAATTGGGATTCTACTAAGGATGTGCCTAAATATACTTCTGGGGGTTCTTCCATATTTTCTTGATCCACTATTACTTCCATTTCATCTATGGTAGGTAGATTTGCCACATTATTTGTACCCCCTTCTTTAAAAACCATATCATCCTTCATCCTCAAGTATTTAAATGCTCTTTTTCCATGTTCTGGAATTTTAAGTAGTTCTAAAATTGGGACATTAATCTTATATGAATTAGAATTTGATCCATATCAGATGCATGACATAATTTGGTAGGGTTGTATTAGATGAAAGGGTGATAGTATTTTCTGATGGGATGTTATCCCTTATTTCTTGGGTAGATGCATAAGTTATTAGATTTGAATAGATAAGGGGACTTATCCAAGCATACTTATTTTGGGGGTATCTTTGGGGATGTTTGTCAAGAGAGGAATTTTTGGTTTAGGAGCAAAGAAAAATCCCTTGACTTGTATATTCCGAAGGTTATAGTCTATTTCTTTTGAATATAACATCATTCATTAATAAATTGCCTATCCTCTTCTGAAGGGATTCCACCATCATAATTTTTAATCATTAAATCTATTAAATACTCAAATTCATGATTTGGAAGCTCAAATGATTGAGCCATATCTATATCAACATTAACAATATAAGGGAGGAATAATTGATTTTTGCAAGCCCAAAAGTCCTCCAAAGTTTTAGCATACAATAGATCAGTTGAAGTAGCTCCATGTATTGAATCTTTTGGACACTCAATCATATACATATATAACCAACATCACCAATCATCATCAACATCATCATATCAAACACATTTCTTGTAAGGGGATGTGGTGATAAAAAATTATCACACCATTCAATGATGTGGTCTTCCTACACCATTGATACTCTTATTGTCAATGGGTCTAGGACTATCTTATTATCTTTGAAGGCTTGTTGCTTGTTTCCTAAACCCATAGGTCCTTTTCCTCTGTCCTCACTTGGTGATCCCCTTTGGGATGATTCCCAAATCTATTTTTTTCCTTGGGCTTGGTGTTGAGCTTGAGGATTTGAGACCAATCCTTTCTCTTCTCTAGCAAGCTTATATAAGATCTCTTTAACTGCTCCAACCAAAGTTTTAACCACTTCCTCTAAGTCCACTTCCTTACTTTCTTGAGGCTTTTCTAGATTAATGAAATTGACACCTTCCATATTTAAAGGCTTCCTAACTACTTTAATATTGTTCTCAATTCGGACATCCATTAAGAAATCGTGCCTCATAGTTCTATGATTTTTTCGCTCAGATAATAAGTTGATTTCTTATAAAAATTCATGTAAGTATTTAATTAGGCAAGAAATTATCACTAGGCCTTAGATTAATAGGTTTATCTTATCTAAGATGTTGATCATTACTTATGAAATTATTCCTTGAAATACGAGAAAAAGTAAATTTTCTTGTAATTTCATTTGGTACATCATTAAGATAGCTCACGATTTCATGGAACATTATTGGTCTATAATTAGTGACTTCAAAAGGAGGAATCGATGGAGGTTGTTCTATATTATTTGTTGGAGGTGTTTTAAAATAATGGTTGAAACAATGGGTAATTAGAGGTATATGAGGTAGAGGAGTATGATTCACAAAATGGAAATCTCTTGGGGACCCAGTTTTGCAAAAAAAATTGCTCTTATGAGTCAACAAATCAAGAAGATGTTGAATACCTTTATTATTTGTAGATGTTGAACCTTCTTAGAGAAAATTCTGTAAATATGCTTGAGGAGTACTTGGATCAGAGCTATGCAATTTGCTAGAGTAATACTCCACCAAAGGTGGATCAAATTCAAGTAGGTTGAACAATCTTTTCTTCTATTTTTGACCACCCACTAGTTTCCAATTTTTTCTTCCTTCTTGACTATGTATGTTCCATCTCTAGGAGTAATATTCTGATAGGATCATATTTTAAAAAGTATCTTCATCCTTCCATATTTGAAAATGTGGGAGTTAGTAAATAATATGTAAGAGGTTTGCACTAATATAATCCAAATATTTTTTGAAAAATGGAGCCACCACTAAGGCCTTGCATGTTAGATGTATAGATTAAATAAAAAAGTGCTTGATGTGATGAATTCACAAACTAGGAGGTTAAGATTTGCAGAATTTATGAATTTTCCCTTGTTTCAAGTTACTAATCCTTCAATATACTCATAGAGGCTCAAGCTTTATGGAAAATTGGTTTTTAATGGGAAACATTTGGACAATACTTAGCAGAATGGTATTTATTTTCCTAATTTTGGAAAATCTCTATAAAGTAATGAATTATTAACCTTACCTCGTTAAAATGTCCCCAAAAATGGCACCATAATCATGTTGATGTAATTAAAACTCTAAAATACAAAATACCGATCAACTTACATCAAGAAATCTCTAAAAATGATTCTAGAAGCGGGTTGATGGAATTCAAACACTAAAAGCCAAAATACCTATCAAACTACATCAAGAAATCCCCAAAAACTCAAGAAGTCCTTGGAAACGGTGCAAAAGCATGTTTTCCCCCAATTATATACCTATTGGTGGCCTAATAATTATTCTCTAGGAATGGGGAATGTTTGGACAGTGGTAGACTAGGTGGCATGCCATTTTGTATTCGGGGAGGGGTCTAAGACCTTCCTTGGGATCAAGATTTAAGGTGATTGAGGGAAACATACAGAGGTGATGGATTCATCTTGCTACTTTTCTTCCTACCTTAGAAAAAGGTGAGAAGAATCCGTATTGTAACTTAAAAAGAAGAGGGGGAAATGAATTCTTTGATCCTCTTGATATGTTTAAATGATGGATCAATATAGGATAAGCATGACCATAAATACAACACTCACTCGTATGAGTTGTTACAAAATTTTTACATGTGCTTAATGCACCAGACACAATTTACTATAGACAACAAAGGTTGGTTTCTCTTGCATTCTTTTGATAATATAATTAAGGCTAGAAGTCTCCTTCAAGTATATCTAGAGAAACAAAGTAGTAAATGGAAAAATGGAAGTTAATATGAGGGGGTGGGATCAATTATGGTAGTTATAACTTCACAAAGGGGGGATTTATATGATGAGAGATTCCTTGTATCAAAGCATTTAACACTTAGAGTAGCCTACAATTATAGAAAGTATAGAAAACTAGATTAAGTAGTGACCATTTCTACAAAGAAAGATTTGCATTCATTGCTAGCCAACACATGAAAATTTTCAACACAATATTTAAAATACTTGACACAAGATATCATGCAAGCATTCCAATAAATTATTTACTTCTTATGCTCTAGTATGACCAAGATGCACCCAAAGGATAACAAAAATCACTTATAAGAAATGGTTAGAGTAAGGGTTTTACAATTAAGTCCAATATTGTAGAGTAAATTCTCACATCACAAGTATTAAAATAATGGCCAGAACACAACCATTAAGGACTTATATAGTGTACTACATAGAGAAATAATAGATGATGGAATGATCCATAGGGATCTGAAATAACTCTACTTCATCAGAAATAGTCAGCATAAAGAAGGAAAACAATGAAACGGAGGTTCTATCTTTTAAGTAATAGGACCGCCGCCTTCACACGCAGGTGGCAGTTATAGAACCATTTCCCACCAAGGTGGTAGTCCCAGGACCACCGGTTTGCAGGCGTGGTCCGGCCATCATGGATAGAAAACTAAAATTGAAATGAATAGCCTCTAAATTTGAAAGGATGTTCATTTCTATTCTCCTTCATTATGTTTCCCATTCTCCAGTTCATGGGAGGACATGAGAAAGGCTATAAATACATGATTGTAGAAGATCGTCGAGGCATGGGAGTAAGTGAGCAAGAAGTCTTGGTGCTGGAAATTGTAATTTTGTAGAAGAAAGGAGTGTTGGATAGAGAAAACAAGTAACTAAAAGGAAGTGTTGAGATATTATCTACTTCTCTTTCTTACTTATTGTAAATTTTGTACCTGTTGATTTGAATTGGCTAATAGAAGTGGGAAGAAAGAGCAATTTCCCTTCCCAACTGGTTTTTCCTCCATTGGAGGTTTTCCAGGATAAAATTTTTGGTGTTATGAGCTTATATTCTTTCCTTTACTACAATTATTGATTCTAAGCACAATAGTAATTCATTCACTAGCTATCTCTGTTATTTTCTAATAGAAAGTAAACAACAACAATTAATTTGTGATTTTGTGAATAATTCCAAAGTTGAAGAGTTTACAGATCATTTTGGTATCAGAGATAACAAGTATCCAGGACTATGGTATTTCATTCTTGAATTTGTATGATAGTGACAAGATCTAAAGGAGAAGAAGCTTTACCTTGCAATATAGAGATTTCTACAAAGAAGTAGAAACAAAGAATTTAGGGAGAAATGGAGGAAGAGAACTTGGTCCATAGAATCGAGATGCTATAGACCATGATGGATATGATGTTTAGAAGGCAAGAGGAGCTTGCAGATTTGTAGAAGACAACTTTTGTCAAACAAGACTCCATGGACTCGGTGGTTTGAGGCTTAGCCAAAAATTTTGGTATAGGCAAGAGTCACCATGAGGAAGATTATGGGGAAGAGTATGAAGAAGAGACTTCTAACACAAGAGAAATGGTAAAATATGAACATACTCCTTTTAAAGTTGAGACTAAAGTTTAAATCAAAATCTTTGAAGGATAAGTAGATGAAGAATTACTAGATAAATGGTTGAAATAGTTAGAAGTCTATTTTAGCATCCATAATGTCACTGAGGGATAAAGGATAACCTTTACACATCTCAAAATGGGGGACATGCTCTAGTTTGGTGGGAAACTCATCTAACTACTTGTGAAAAGAATAAACATCCTATTGTGAAATCTTGGTAAGAATTTAAGGAATTACTTAGAGCTAACTTCTATCCTATTGGCCATAAAACTGACGAAATGATTAAATGGCAGTATTTTAGACAAGGTAGTGGTCAAAGTGTGCAGGACTATACTATGGAGTTTCAAAGGTAATTCATGTTGCTAAACATGGATTTGGAGGATGAGGATATTTTGATCAAATACTTGGGAGGACTTCACACTCACCTTTTAAGAAAAGTCATCTCCATAAAGCCCAAGGATCTCAATGAAGCATGTGTATAGGCATATTACATAGATGATGAGAAAAATGAAGGAGAAGTAGAGCCAAGGGTAAAGCAGTCAAAAATCAGCGAAAAAGGATTATGGGCAAACAAGTAACAAGAGTAAGTGGAAAGGGAAAGGTAAACAAGCTACCACTACTTTAAATACTTATAAAGATCCCAAGAATGTTTGCAAGAATTGTGATATCAATGGTCATACTGATGCTACATGTTGGAAGTTGCATCCAGAGTCACATCCAAAGAACCGAACCAAGGACTTCAAGAATTCCATGACAACTATAAAGATAGAAGGGGAGGTGGAAATCAAAGATGAAAGGCTTGGATGCAAAAGACCTCCAACATGGATAGCGAAGAGGAGATGAGTAGACTATTCCAGATCAAAATACAGATCAAGAGGACTAAGGTAAATACTTTGGTTGATACTAGTTCTCAATCTAACTTGATTTCTGAGGCAGTTGTAAAGAAGCTTGATCTTGAGACTTACGAGCATCTACACCCATATCCTTTGGGTTGGGTGAAGAAGGGTGTTGAAATTCATGTAACAAGAAGATGTAAGGTCAAGTTTGGAATAAATTCCTAATATATAGATGTTTTTGAAGATGACGTTATTCCACTTGATGCTTTTGATGTGGTATTCGGGAGTCCTTACTTGTATGTTAGGGATGCTATCTTTATGAGAAGGGAAAACTGGTATAGATGGGTCAAGGATGGGATCAGCTACAACATCCGGGCACACCAGTGTAAGACATGAGTTACTATGGTAAGTGCTAACTAAGAAAAATGGCTTATTCAGTCAAATCATAATCAGTTTTGTTTACTTTTGTTAAAGGATAAACAAGATGGGGTAGAAGTTTTAGATATTTCTAACCAAGGAAAACAAGATTTGGATAGTATTATTCAGTCTTTTCAGAAGTATTTCAGGATCCTAGTGGATTACCACCAAAACAAGAAGTAGGGCATGATATTAAGCTATTTCCGAGTCACCTCTGCCAAACATTGGGTTGTATAGGCAATCCTTGCTGGAGAGTACTAAGGTAAAGAAACAACTCCAAGAACTAATAGACCAAGGGGTGTTACGTCCGAGCACCTCACCATGCGGTTCGCCTATTGTGATGGTGCCAAAGAAGGATGGTTCTTGGAGAATGTGCATCGACTACCGTACTTTGAACAAGATCACCATAAAGAACCAATATCCACTTCCCTGTATAGATGATCTCTTGGACCAGCTTTAGCATGCCAAATTTTTCACAAAGTTGGATCTCAAGTCAAGTTATCACCAAGTCAGGATGAAGGAGGAGGATATATGGAAGACTACCTTCAAAACAAAACAAGGTTTGTATGAATGGTTAGTACTTCCTTTTGGATTATGCAATGCACCCGCTACATTTATGAGATTGATGAATGATGTATTGTGGGATTTCATAGATTCATGTGTCATTATATACCTAGATGATATCTTGATTTTTAGTGCCACATGGGAAGAACATCTAACGCATTTGCAGTAAGTCTTGCAAGTTCTCAGGGAGAAACAACTGCTTTGTAATATGAAGAAATGTGAATTTTCCAAACAATCACTTGTCTATCTTGGGTATGTGGTTAGAGGAGGAGAGCTGCGAGTGGATCCAAAGAATATGGAAGCTATCATAAATTGGCCAACACCAAAAGGAGACATAGAAACTAGAATCTTTGTGGAAGCAGTACAGTACATGTGGAAGTTCATTCCTAGTTTCTTGGCAATTGCAACACCTCTACACATAGTGGCCACAACGAGTAAGGGATTTGACTGGGGTAAGGAACAAGAAAAATATTTCGAGTTATTGAAATAAAAGATTAGTCATGCTCCAGTACTTACTCTTCCTAGTTTGCAGCAGCCTTTTGAAGTAGAGACAGATGTCAGTGATTATGTTATGGGCACAATGTTTCTTCAAGGAGGTAAACCCGTATGTTATCATTCTAAAACCTTCACTTCAGTAGTTAAAGGATATTCAATATATGATAAAGAAATGTATGCACTAGTTCAAGAAATTAAAAATGGAAACATTATTTATTGGGTAAAGAAACTATTGTGCACACACGACCAAAAACCTCTCCAAGATTTGTAAGCATGGTTTAAATTAGCAGGCAAGGGACTACAAATGGATGGGGTTTCTTTAGCAGTTCCATCTAGTGATCAAATACAAGAAAGGTAGTACAAATTTGGTGGCAGACATGTTGTCTAGGCCACCCACACAGGAAAATTTCTCCTATTTGGCCATTATCTCTCAGATCGAGCCCTTCACAAAGGAAGCTTATGGAGAAGCATATGCCTAAGACAAAGACTTTGGGGTAAAATTTTAGAAGTTGTAGTCCTAAGGGGCTGAAAAGATGGGGATTGAATATTGTTATCTCAAGGACGGGCTGCTCTACCGATGGGGAAACTTTGTGTGCATAAAGAAGAAAGAATTAAATTGATGAGGGAAGCTCATACCTCGAAATTAGCGGGACATTTTGGTGTTGGTAAGACCTAGACTACTTGCAAAGGTATGCATATTGACCCAACATCCAAGAAGAAGTATCAAAATTTATTCATGGATGTAATATTTGTTGTACTAGCAAGCCTAAAACTAGGAAGGAAGGTTTGTATATGCCGTTACAGTACTACTACATGTCTGTGGGAGGACATTTCTATGGATTTTGTAGGAGGATTACCTATGTCTAAACATGGCCATGACTATCTCTATTTTGTTTTGGATAGATTCAGTAAAATGTGTATTCTTATGGCATGTAAAAAGATAGTAAAAGCACATGAGGCGGTAGATCTTTTCTTTGTTAATGTATGGGTGCATTTTGGTTTGCCAAAGTCTATTGTCTCTAACAGGGATTCCAGGTTCTTGGGGAAGTTTTGGACTACTTTGTGGGACAAGATGGATACCAGGTTATAGAGGAGCACAACTTTCCATCCATAGACAGATGGAAAAATAGAGGTGGTAAATAGGACTTTGGTATAGTTGATCAGAGGGTATAACAGTAAGTACCCAAGGACTTGGGATGAGTCCTTAGCCTACATTCAACATTCCTATAACTGGGTAGTACACACATCCACTATGAAGTCACCATTTGAAGCATGCTTGGGATATATACCTACAAATCTGTTGGACATAGCAGTTGGATAGCAAGATGAGGAGGATACACGAGACATATAGGTGACTAGAGCCAACAAGTTCATTGAGAGGATCTAAAATCCATCTTAAGGTCAAAGAACAACTAGAAAAATCTCAAGAAAAGTACAAAGCTAGGCACGATCAGCATAAGAGGGAACACAAGCTTCATGTTAGAGACAAATTTTTGCTTTACTTGAGAAAGGAGAGACTACAAGGTAAAAAGCGAAGCTCAAGCCACTACGATATGGACCCTTCACCTTATTAGAGCAAGTTGGGGAAAATGCTTTTCGACTTGACTTACCATCATTCATGAGGATGTACTCTGCAAAGTAAATTGTGAGAACTTGCACCTCTATGAGCCATCCATACTGGATGAAGATGAAGAAATACGATTGCTTTACCTTCCATTGAGGATTACATCTTAGACTCATGAGGTGAATTGGAGGAAGATGTAGTGCTACAACAGAAGGTCGGAGAGACTAGAAGAGTTCCGTAGAAGTCTTGGCAGATTGGACTGAAAGGAAAGACACCAAGGCAGGGCCGGTGGTACTCGAAGGAGCAAGCAAGGGAATTGTTCCCTCATCTACTCCCCCACTAAGATTTTATGGGACCAAAAGCATCTTAAAAATGGGAGGTGTGATCCATAGGGATCTGAAATAAATCTACTTCATCGAAGCTTGATCGGCCTGACAAATAAGGAAAATAATAAAACGGAGGTTCAAGTTCTCTTTCTTACAATGTGCACTAGGGTGACATATATAAAGGTTAACCTAGGGTTTCCAAGGTCCGTAATTGAGATAAAGGAAATTACCCTACTAAGATATCATTAATTTGGTGAGGATAGGTATTGATCAATGATAGATAAGGAAAAAAAGTAGAATATGAATGAAATGAAAGTAAATTGAAGCTAAGAAGCTAATTAGGAATAAGAACACTATGCTAACTAGTATCGAAATACATTTAATATTGAGCTAACATAGTATAATGGAGAAGGGAAAAAAACTAATCTATGTAAAATGAAATATATAGTTAGAGTAGTCACTTATACCTATAGGGTGGTGATTGATTCATCTCTCTATAGATAATCACCACATTGAGAGAGAATCACTATTAAGTGGAGAAGGGGAACATCATTCCTGTCCTAGACTCACTATAGATGACCCAATAGTGAAATAAATCCAACAAGAAGAAGAGTGTCTAATCCAATCCAAGCCAAGTGCAAGATGAACCAAAATATGAGTTGATAGATGTGAAGATGACACAAAAGATAAGAACAAGTGGGAGTTCCTAAGATTCACAATTCATTCATTTTGAAATGTAAAGATTTGGTGGTCATATATACCACACCATTTCCCATGGGTGATGGCATCAACCAAGAAAAACCTTGCACCAACATCATCACCCATGGATTGTGACATCGACCAAGGTATGAGGTGATGTGTTAGGAAAGTAACAAATATTTTCATACATCATGTACATGGAAGAACAAAGTACCAAATGGTGAGATACAAAAAAGATGTTATGAGTGTAATGTGTATGAGGCATAATGGGACAAATATAACTAGTGTAATGAAAACTAAGGCCGAGACCAAATAGGGAAACACTCTCTTTGTACCATCTCTAACTAATAGTGATTACATGAATAACCATTCCCCATTCACGGTAGGACCCTTAATGCACCCTCTCAAGAAATAGATGTGTCAACGACCCTTATCTAAATAAGGAAATTTTTAGTAACATGTATGAAAGATGAAAAGTGAAAAATTAGGTGTATACATATGCCCCATCCATTAATTATGAAATGTCACAATAGAGAAATATGGGGTGGTCAATGGAATGAAACAATGCATATCATTGATATAGAAAGTAGATACTTAAAGTAAGAAAGGACTAGCTGAAAGGAAATATACCTACTAATGCTTAGCGATAGTTTTGATCCTCGTCTCATGTGCAAGAGAAATATATTATACAATAATCTTGAAGAATCAAAACTAAAAAGAAAACATTAGAGGATCATGAGTAAAATAAGATGTAAATCACGTAGTTGAGGTCTCATGGGACAAATGTCATATAATAGTTTCGTGATGTTATAATTTTATAGATTTCATGTGGTGATATGGTGTCATATAAAAGGAAAACATTGATGATCATCAAAATTATGCGTGTAATAGGTCAAAATATATTGTATGAGATTACAACCAAGACATAATAAATGATGCATGTTGAGGAATTTGGGAGAAAAAATTATGGTCATTTTAATATTTACAATAATTGTGACTGAATTTGAATAGAATTTTTGAGTTTTAAATAGTGATTTTGATTTTTATTTTCTTATTTCTATATTTGAACCGAGAGAACACAACACTAGAATTTTTAATTTGGGTATGTTTTGATGTCATGGCATGAGTATGAGGTTGTGCTGGAGGATGATGTGGTGGAGTGCGTGTTGGGGTGGGACCACACATAAGTCATTGTATTTAATTTTGTTGAGTATATTAGGTGTTATTTGGTATTTTCTAGTTTTTGGAGTCATTAGCATATCATTCTTGTCCAAACATACATCATCGGGAAGGTTAGGATAAAATTCAGTTGTTTTGGGAGGGATTACATTTTTATTTTTTCATTTTGTTGATTTTTAAGAGTCAATATTTGAAAGTCATGACTATTAGGAAATATATTTGTTAGTGCGTACATTATTATAATAATATGGGTTGTTAGTGTGGTTAGTAGTTACGAGTTGTTTGAAAAAATCATACTAATCTAGTAGGTTAGTTGTTGCGGGAGAAATTATAGCTCTCCTATTTATTAGGAGAGAATTCATGTATATATGGATTATTGTTTATTGAATGGGAATTACGAAAGATTAATTTTTTAATCTAAGGCTCTTCCAAGATTTGGTATCAGAGTAGGTTATTCTTTTAATGTTAAGATGTTGTGATGAGTTTGAAGGGGTGAACTCTTCTATAATGCCCCTACATATGAAATTTATCAATATTTGAAAGAGTCAATTTTAAGTTTTATTTTATTTTTAAAGATATTTTATAATTTATTACAGTATTTGAGATTCTTCATATCAAATCTTCAGAGTTTGTGTATCAAACTGTTAATATAGAAAAATGTTTGAGCTTCCTATATGTCAATACATTGTGATGAAGTGGTTTTACATATCTGGTATGTATTATTAATGTAAAATAATAGGAGTGAATGTTGTACAACATATTTCAATCGACCCAATAATTATACCCGCATATTTGTAGTGAATTTTACATCAGAATTATATTTTATCCACGTTGATTCTGGGTTTTATCTTTTGCAATGTTATTGATATTTCGTATCTAGATGAAGTTACATAAAAATGGTTTCATCCTTCACATAGATCATTTCATTTTTCAATGTTCTAAATTCATGTTTAGAGAATATTTATTTGACTCAACTCAACATTCCATTGTTTTGTGACACTACTCAGACTCAATTACAAACATCCCAGGAGAGAACAACATTCAAAACTCAAACAAAATTCATATTCATATTTGTAGAGATTGGTATATATGGGCATTCATGTGGTGGTTCATTGCATTTTTTTGTGATGCATAATCTTAAGAAAATATGCATCGATGTCAACATCAAAGAAAGACTAATCAACCTTTGGTTTAATATGGATATATGTTACATTAAATTAGTATTTCTTTTAGAATATTTTATTAGTTTTTGTGGTGTTTTTTTAAAATCAAGTCATACATATTATTTGTTTTCTTAAATTAGTACATTGTCAAATTTTAGCTTCAAAATTGTAAAATAAGAGTAAAAATAATCCTTTTCATTTTTTTGTTTTTATGTGAATATTAGGTTGCTTTAGATTAGTTTTTAATAAGTGTTGTTAGTTGTGTAAAGTCTAGTCAAGATATATTTTGTCTCATGTCTATTAGTGTTATTATGAAAAATAAGAGCGTCAAAGTAAAGTATCATCTCAAATATTGTGTTTAGGTGAATAATAAGTTATTAATTCCAAATTTTGTGTCATTACACAACTTCAAA
Organism: Taxus wallichiana var. yunnanensis; assembly: GCA_018340775.1. Lineage (NCBI taxonomy): Eukaryota > Viridiplantae > Streptophyta > Pinopsida > Cupressales > Taxaceae > Taxus > Taxus wallichiana. Next base: position 97,765,560 of record CM031239.1, on the reverse strand, counting down.
AATTGATTCATAGTAAAATTACAAATAATAATAATAGAAAATTTACCTCACTTTTCAACAATTGTATGCATTTTTTCTTATATGGGATGCCCATCTTATGGGGATGAATTGTACATTAGATATCCATGATCAAACCCAATTGAATTAGCAACATGATAATCTGGAGGATGGAGACATCGAGGTTAGAGGTTTATTAACAACCTCTCATCATTCACCTGTGATAGGGCTGCATATCAGTTATGGTGACATTATTATGGTGTGAGTATTTGCTTTCAGTTTTTGTAGTGTGTTTATTTTCAGAGTTCCTATTTTGTGTAGTTTTGGATGATGGAAAAAGAGTTTTTTGGAGTGCGGATAGATGACTACCAATGATCCTGAATGACATGATCCTTTGACTATCATACTTTTTGGAATATTGTTCACTTGTGTATACGTTCACTTTTAATGGTGAAAATATGCAAAAATATCCAACTAACAAGATCCAGTTAGTAGTATGTACTTGATATAGTTTGGTTCTTAGTTTTTATATGTGGAAATTTCACATTGTGGGGGGGAACAAAACACCAATGTTCTATTTCAATTATGAGCCCAAAATGACTAAAGTAAAGGGAATCTTTGAGTGGAAGTGAAGGTTTCCTATGTTATTTAAGATTGAGTGGCATCGATCTATAAAAGTGGTTGCAATTAAGAACATTGTGATTCTTATAGGAAGTTGTAGAAAAAAAATCATGTACTTTGGGTAATTATCTAGTCTTGATTACATACTACTATTCATACTATTCCTAAGTTATAAGAGTACTAATTAACAAATGTCTTTGGTCATCTTTCATTGCTTTTTCATTATTACTTCCAATCTTACACCCTTACTCTAAGTCTTGCATTTTCATTCTTTGACATTTTCATCCTACACACCAGATATCTAGAACATGAAACCAGTGCCAAACACCCTCATCCAATCTTGGCACCCCTATCCTCTTTAAACCGTACTCACAATTATTGGGTCCTTTCTATCCATTTGAGCATCTTTTCTTTTTAGTAATTGGCCTTTTTGGGGTTAATTACAAAATAAAAATAAGGGAATCATATAAAGATAAAGTTATGTGATCATAAAAAGTACTAAGAATTAAACACTATCTATCACCTAAGGTTGTATCCATCAAGGGATCCAAGATCTCCATTTGCATCCATCTATCACCATCACAAGGGACACAAGGGCTAGTTATTTTACATTCACTTCATAGGAGTTAAGTTCATTTTATTACATGCACACATTTACTACATTTTACATCTAACTAATTACTCACTATCTAAGTGTGACTGACACAAGAGCAACCTAGGGCATGATTCCACACACACACACACACAAAACTACATTGGTTCTATGATGTAGTGAAAATATTAGTTGTAAGGAAACAATTCTGGTGGTTGAGGATGGTATGACCCCTCATTCTACATCTTTATTTTTTTGGATTTGATATCTATTTGATGGTTTTGTAGGTATATTATTCATTGGAATTTTATTATGACATCAATTATCTATACGAATCTTTAGTGAAATAATATGAGAATCAACAAACATCTTATGACTCTGAGAATTTGGGTTTCGAGAATTTTTGTAGATCCATGTGCCCATAATCAATAACTAGGTGCTTCATGGGCACCCTTGTTCCTTTCCAGGAACCCCTATTCATTCCATTCTTGTAGATCTACATTTTTCTAGGTCTCTGTGGGACACTTTTTTTTTTCTGCTCACTTGGTTATCACTTATGTACACTTCAGATTGAATTTTTAATCAACTAAGTAACTTTCTCTCCTCCTTGCACTTAGGGTTTCATAGTTTATTTATTATCTTTCTTTGGTATATTTTTATATTTCATTATTGCATTTATTTATTACTACTATAACATCAAATTAGGCTTTATATGTACATTTTATCTTAATAACGAAGTAATGTGAAATATCTTTCTTGTATATGTTCTATTGTGTAATTTTATAATAAGAGAGTTGTGATTCCTATATACTTCCTTGATGTACAAGCATAGTGGAGAACAAAAGCACCAGAGTAATTCAATTCATGGATCTTGAAAGGGTTTGTTGGAGCATCCAGAAAACCACCCAAGGTGCATAGTTGATGGGGTCTATTCATGTCAAGTTTTGTGGTAATCCTATTTAAAATCATGGAAGGAAATATCCTTTCTTTTGATCAAGATCATGAGTCAAATTTTAGAACGTTTCATAGGGTTCATCATAATGTAGTTGAGTGTGTGTATATTTTCCTACCATATTCATACTAAGGGGGGAATGTTAGGAAATATATATTTTTAGTGCATACATTATTAAAATAATATGGGTTTTTAGTGTGGTTAGTAGTTACGAGTTGTTTGAACAACTCATACTAATCTACTAGGTTAGTTGTTATGGGAGAAATTATGGCTCTCCTATTTATTAGGAGAGAACTCCTATATATAAGAATTAGTTTTTATTGAATGGGAGCTATTGAATATTTATTTGTGAATCTAAGGGTCTGCCAAGAGTGATTGATTTTTTTCTAGATGTCATCGACCCATTTGTAATAGAAGATTTTTGGTGTCGGGATGGGGAAAACTTTTCTAGAGGCCGATGATGTCTACCATAGGGCGGATGGAATATGGGAATATTTTTCAAGGGCCAATGACATATAGCCAAAGGATGATTGCATAAGAATAGATTATACACATTGATTTTTAACTCCAATTTGATATGTCACAATTATAATGTTTGTTTGTTTTCATTTTGTTGATACATGTAGAGAGTAATATCCTCCTATGGTAGAGTGTAGATGTATCATGTTTGATATTTATGATTTATATATTAATGCAATTAGAGGTGATCCAACTACGGGGTTGTTTTTTTTTGGGCATCATGCAGATGCTCATGATACCATTGGATATGGATTTATTATATATGTTTTTCACCACATGGGAGACTAGATACAACACCTTTCATTGGTAGACATGATAAGAGACCATGGAGATGGAATTGACCTTGGATGATGTTCATGGTATTTTTGGGTTACCTATTGGAGGGACCCACATGTATTTTGATTTAAGCTAAAATGTTGCAAAGTAGAAAACCTTAACTATATGGGCTCTTTGGGAGTGGAACATATGATAAGAATATGTTGTGTCATACTCAACACAATGTAGATTACAGGGATTCCAATTATCTAAAAAGTGGTTATGGGGATCATGGTGGCACATATAGTGTGCCACAAGTAGATGGATCCATCCCATTGTTTTTGATTGTTGTATGAAGACATGTTTTTGATCATGGGGTTTTGTTTAGCTAGAGCACCAACCATATGAATGAATTTGGTTCAAGATTTATACATGGTTAGTGCGGGGTCGAGGGTAATGTGACCCATCATTTTATTGACAACATGGATATATAAGAGGTTTTCACTATAAAGGATGATAGGGAAACTAAGGGTAGTAAAATAATATTCCCGAGAGTGCTTCGGTGGGAACAGAAATGGTAATGAGATCACTTCAATAATTTTACCGCTAGCATAGGTGGGTCCGGATGATGTTACATTAAATACCTACATAGAGAATGTGGATCGGTGACATATTTATCGTAGAGAATATTTATTGGACACCATCATAGAGGTAATAGGGCACTATGTCTATTTGGTGGAGACCCATGAAGTGAGTAGTGGTCTTGAGATATTTTGAGAAACCAAATCCTATGGTGATACCACCATTTCCACCTATCTATCAACATACCTTATATATGTGGGAACACATGGTTAGGTAGCATTGATGTGGTGGGGATTCTTAGGTGCACCACATATCATAGATATTAGTGGCACAGAGGAGGGATCCAATAGGGGATCCAAAGATGAGTGGTATGGGAGGATCTGGTCCTATTACTAGAGGAGTAGGATAGCCGATAAAATGGCTCAGAGAGCATAAGATGTGCATCTCGAGAGGAGGATTCTTGACCCCAATCAAGATTCGATGGTTATGCATTCGAGACAAAGGTCCATATCACAACATAGATGAGACATGATATTGGTTCTTGAGACAAGTGGGCATAGTACATAGGATCTAAACCTTGTCACGATGATGATGAGGAGGAGGAAGTATTAGGAGGCCATGGAGGTGGTGATACCGCCATGGAGAGGCCTAGGAAACCAAGTATGTGTGATATTATATTATTTTAGATGGTTCTTTGAGAAATGGGTTTTGTGCCATATTGGTATTGTAAGTAACATATTCCATTATTAGTTTTGTAGAGAATACAATGGAGTGGGACTCCTCGATAGAGACTTACCACCACGAGATCCTAGATCCAATGTTATATGTTTAGGATATTACAGTAATGGTGGATCTAACCACATTGTTGATATTGTATTTCATGAGATAATTTTGTCTTATGGGAGAGGCATCCAATACATTACAGAGATATCGAGATGCACGATCATTGGTAGCCTTCACAATTATAGATGTGATGGTGTAGAGATTATTATAGGAAAAGGTGGCCATGGTTTAGAGAAAACAACTAACCTATCATATTCCCAAAGAATGTAGATAAGATAATGTCATTAGAGAGACAACTAGTGAGAGTGTAGGGAGAGGCATCTGAAGCCCGATCTAGGGTAGAGTCCTTGGCTTGCACATAAACCTACCAATACATACCCATTTTCCCAAAGCATCTAGAGATCCACCATAGGGCATGAGGGTTCTTGAGCCACTTTGTTGATGGTCTAGAGCCATTTTGTACATTTTTTTTATGTTTACAACATATTCGATATATATGTATATATATGATTTTGTATGATACTTGGTGTTTGGTGTTTATTGTGTGTATGGTGATTTACTTATCATTTTCCTGATTTCCACATGTATGTATGTAATGATACACATGGTTCTTACATAGGTAGATCTTGTGAGAGGGGTAATTGTAATATATGCCCACTCACATGATGTGAAAGAATCCAAGATGTGGAACAAGGCCAAGATATCCAATAGTAGGATGTTAGGGCATGATTGGGTATATAAATCCATGAAATTCCTTAAGCCTAAAAAAGATATAAAAATATTGTGTGGACCCAATAGGAAAAATTAGGGTAAATTGGATCTATAATAGGTCGAGTTTGGACCAAGACACTCCAATGATAGGATAAACCATGGCATACATCATGACAAATCTAAGTGTATAGACAACATAAACAAGGATGTAACAAGATATTTGAGATTATGTAAAAAATACAAAGGGGGATCAAGAGCCCAAGTGAAGATATAAGATAGTGTTTCAATCAAAGTGGGGGCCAAGATCCCAAGAAAACGTGGGGGTTAGGCCAAATAAGGAAAATAATATGTAATGAAGGTATTGTAAATAACTATCCACATGGGGAAAAATATCGTAAGGTATCGGTGACAATGTCCTCAACTTGATTCAATATGTGACTTCTAGCATGAGTCATGAGGTCCTCAATGGCATGTTGTGTAATAGAAAATTTCTAATGAACTTCATATCTCATGGAGAATACAAAGTGTCATCAATCCAATCCTCCAGGATGAGTGAGAATGTCATGCCGAATACCATTCATGAAGGGATGAGAATACGGGGAAGGTGGTGGTCCATAAGTAGGACGTGGCCTAGTCATTCGAGGGGAAGGTGGTCATTTATAAGAGGAATCATCTCCATTCTTCCAATTATGGTAAGAATTTTTGATAACTATATGTTTGCTACAAAAACATGACAATCAATGTAGTATGTGTGCAATACATGTGATCCTATGATAAGATAAAAAGAAGGGAGTTAAAGTGGAAGGTTGTGTATCATTTTTAGTTTGGTCATGTTTGACCATAGCTTCAATTTTCTTCATGTGACACCGATAGGCTCTAAAATGAGAAACATCATATCCCAGAGCCTCATGCCATGTGAAATATACTTGATCATAGATGATTGAGGATCCATAAGAGAAAGAGATAGGGAAAAGTTCTCTTAGGATATAGATGATGGTGAGAGTATTTGATAAGGGAATCAATGAAATGGGTAAAAATGGAATTTTGGATCAATATGTTTCTCATTAATTAAGGAACTATAGATAGGATCATCACCCATAAGATCATCAACATCGTAGCAAAGAACATTAACACTGATCACCTATTTCGTAATGGAAAATAGGTCAGATCAGTCAGTGGTAGTATGTGGAGGCATATCTAGTGGAGCAATACTGAGGCTCGGGGGAATTGGTTGGGAAGAATTAGTCACCATGATATAAGATTCCTATTCTTTGAGGATGACATTCATGTCATGAGTGAATTTTGCACAAATATTTTCTTGGTAACAAAATACTTCCTAATCACAAATATGGGCATAAATAACAAGGTGGAAAATATATAAATCATAATTATTGTCATAATTTTATATCATTGCATCCACCACACAATATTTGACTATGATATCTAGTCATACTCTAGTTAGGGCTGTGGTGTGTGTGAGATTACTATAGAATCGAAGGCTCCTTATTACAAATCCAAAAGGAAGGAGAGGAGTTAGTATATGGTAAACTTAGGAAGATCAAAAGTATTCATTATATCATGAACTTATTATGCTCATCATCATATGACTCCAAGATATTGGGAGACATGCACCCATCCAATATAGGATTACCAAAATTATGAAAAATAATATCTATATGATAGTTATAATGTTGGTATTCTCTAAGGTAATAAGAGATAATTTTTTCAATGTTGGGATCTTGTATTTCCCCTTTTATGTACCATATCATAGTTATAAGGATTAGATTCTCCTTGTAACTATAAATATCTCCTTAGTGAGTGAAATTCACACACTAATAAGTGGAATAAGAAATGGCACACATACGATGATTCCAAGGATTTCCTAGAAGAATATTGTAAGATATAATAAAATTGAAGACCATAAATTTGACGTGGATATTCCTAAGGGGAATAGTGATGGCTAACTAAATACACCCCATAAGAGGCATCTCTCAATGATTGTATCTTTGACTAGTAGTTCGTGTATATTTTAGGCTATCTATAGAATAACCAAAAGCCTTAATAAATTCTAATGAGGCCACACACATGCTAGATCATTTTTCAATGAGAGTATGTTTGACTATAGTGTGACCAATCTGAAATTAAATGAAAATGGGTGGATCATCAACAAAAAGAAAGATCTCATCTAAGTTCATAAAATCTATAGAAAAATAAATACAATAATGATCATTCATAGTAAGATTAACATGATCAAAGAGCTTCTCACATTACTAGTGGATTATTTTCTCTAATCCTTGCAATGTGGGACTCTTCCCAAAAGGAGGATAAAAGTTAATGTTCATATCAAATAGTGCAATCATGAGACACTCGTGGTGGTGAGGAGATCTAAGCATGATTTCTAAGAAGGAACTTGGCAGGAAGTTTGGAAAGTTCTTTAAGAGGATCCCACTCGTAATGATTGGACTGTGTAGTAGGATGAGAGTGTTGGGATTCATTAAAAACATATCTAGAAGAAGAAGGTGTAATTAGGGGGGCATTGAAATTGTTTTCTCTTAATTCTTATGCCATTGGCCCTACAAGTTTGATTTTCATAGAGAATGATGGTGTCTATGGCTAGAGAAATAGATCCAAACACCATCGAACCTATAGAATAATTTTCACAGTGGCCGATGGAGTTTAAAGGAGACTTATTTTTGACTTGGGAAGATTAGTTTTGAGGTAGTGAGGGATATATAACCCTATGAGTGAGAGTATGAAATATTACATGATATTTTGGCTCTATATAAGCTATAAAACATTTTACATCATTAATTGTAACTTTATTTTCAGGAGGATAATCTGTGTCAACTACATTGGTCAAAGATTTTTCTTGCTTCTTAGAAATGTCAACGATATTTGGATTAGGATTAGGATTAGAGAATATATGTAGCTTCTCGTTCACTTAGTTGATAGCTTCTTATGTATCCTTTAATTGAGCCACATTACAAGATTTGAATTATTCATTTAAATTCTCTCGAGTGATGGCATCATATTAAAATTGGGGACCTAGGAATAATTTGATTATATCCTTTTTTAGTACATGAAAATTTCATGGGAGTGACCCCAATTAACATGCCACAAAAAGACTTAACTGGATTATGCCAATGAGGAATAAGTTGATAAGGATCAAATATCGTGGTATACAAATTAGGTAAGTGACACTTAAAAATTTCCTTAAACAATTATTGATGACACTTAGGTTTAATTTTGAATTTTTGTTATTAGGTTATGGGTCAGTGTTAAAAATGATCCTATTCAAAGAAGAGACAAGAGGAAGAGTATCGAGACTCGGACATCTGTCGTTTTCTTATTCTTATAACATTGAAGGATTTTGACTTGCTATTTAGTTTATTTCTCAAGAAAATATTTCTCAAATTCCCTCATAAAATAATCTTACCTTTTTTCTTGTTCAAAGTCTTGTTCTAGGGAAGTTAGAGAAAATTACCTCACCTTGTATTGAAGGAAAGGTTATAGAGATCATAAGAAAAGTTAGAAGAGTTTATCGTGAGGCACATTATGTTCTTCCCATGTGCATAGGGTCTTCTAACACATGATGAAATATTTTGTTGTTTCATTTTCATATTGTTTTCAATTTATGAAAAACTTGATATTTTTTTCAGGTAGATAATGATATTGGAATTTGTTCACTAGGATTTGGACTAGAGACTATATCTAAAGTATGGAATTATGAGGTAACCAAAACATCTCCAACAAGAGTTTTATATAGGATTTTTGTGGCAATGTATGAATTGTTAATGATACATTCTTTTTAAAGATTACCAAAGGCATTTATATGAATAGTGGGATCGGGACACCCATCATAAAAGATAGAAGGAGAAATGGCACTAATATCCATGCTAGAAATATAAGGTACTAGATGCTCTAATTGGAATACTCTAAATACTTTGTTTTAGTTAGGGGTTGGATGATGTGGACCCCATTAACACTAGTTAGAAAAGGAGGGGGCATGGTACCCCAAGATCCCATTGTAAGGTGGTTGACTAATTGAGTCATGTTGGCTTACATTTGAAGGAATTGAGATGTAATAGAATATTTTTATTGGATCATCCTATTAATAAGTTGGAGAATGAGATTGGTAAGGTTAAAATTAGAGACATTTTCATATGAAAATAATTTGGGATTTTTCCCTTTTTATTCCCTATAATCAAGTTGTTTAAAAATATTCAAGTAGACACTTGCCACACATTTCTTCTAATTCATTTATATATTGGGGAAACTGAGATAAAAAAATTTAATATAGAGAGGATGAACAAAATTATAATCATTATAGTTTTCTTCTTCATCATCCTTAGGTGGGCCATTGCGGTGGGTAAAAGGATTCTTTCTAGGTGCTCCTACGAAACAAAAATCCATGCAAAAGGGAAACTCAACTTCAGGATGTTAGGGTTCAAGAAATTTTTGCACAATAGAGTCAGAGGACACCATGCCTAGATACTCCATGATGGAGTGATGATCGCGCTAAGAATAGATAAAAAAATGAAGGTAACAAATGTAATTAACTATGTAAAAAGGTGTACACAAGGAGCGGTGCCATATATAAGTAGTTATGGGAAGACATAAGGGATTAACTATGAAATCGGGTCTACATAGTGGCGATGGCATTTAAAAATGAGTAAAATAGAAAAAATAGAACACATGGGAAATGGAGTATTTATAGGAAGGTTATTGAATTTTTGTGATTTTGGATGCTTAGATGAGGTCAAGATTGAATAAGGGTGCTTTTAACAAGATATGTTCAATCAGAAGGTCTGTAATAATCACGTCAGGCTCACCAAAAATATATGATAGGCCAATAATGTGGCTTAATAAATTGCACTCCTAAGTCTTCTATTCTATAATGGTATTGAGGAAATAAGTAAGAGAAACACATGAAGTGACATAAAATGGATAGATTTAAAGGGGCTATAGTGAGCGTAAGGTCACATATCCAGAGGTAAGTAATCCCTAGACTAGGTCAACCTAGGGTTTCTAAGTCCCACACTCAAGATAGAGGAGATTACCCTACTAAGACATCAATAATTGGGTGAGGATAAATATGGATAAATTATAGATAAGGAAAGCATGTAAAATACAACTCAAATGAAAGTAAATACAAGCTAAGGTAATGATCAGAATGTAATTTCATTTACCCCTAACCCCTTAAAATCCCAAGCACTTCGGCTTATCACCTAGTGTTAGGATCTCACTCAAGGCACACACAGTGTCGAACCCCTCCTTTTGTGAGCTTTTCAAAAATATATATATCATTAATGGATGAGTAATTCAAAAACATTGATACATGCATTGTGTAACAAATACAAAGAAAATCAGATCCATATACAGATGCACCATAATAATAAGGGAAACATTGTGATCAAAAATAGAAAAAAATCTAAACAATGAGCATCATCAAGAACATAAGGGTTTATATCCAAGAGAATAAAATAAAATATACATATCAAGATCCATGAATCATATGTTTAGAACAACCCATTGTATTGATTCATTAAAATTACAAAGAGCCAAATACATTAAAGAATCCATTAATAGAGATAGTACATCAACATAGTCCCCATGTATTGTCTTAAATAAATTCATTACATAGATTACATCCATTGTCCCCTTAGATATCACTCTTCATACACACATACATACCCTCTCTCGATTGCCATGCAAAACAATCCATAAGAAGGAACTGGAAGGAATCTCCTCTAACCACTTCATCATTATCCAAGACATGTCAATTGTCATCATGTCTTTCCCTACTCAAGTATCTTCAACATGTAGGTGCCAGCTAAACCATAACTAACTCAACTCCTTATCATGTTATGATAACCATAATGATGCCTTGGAATATCCTTTCCTTGAGCTACAAGTATCTCATATTTTACCTTTATCCATAACTAAATTTGGTCACCTTTCCATCTATTCCTTTATCATGGATTTACCCATTCTTAAAAAAGTGAATAAATCTTGAATCCATCCTTCCTATGGGCGAGTCTTCACGTATCCCTAAAACTCACTTTCATGCTTTCCTTCGCACCTTGTTTCCATGTGCCACAAAAATTTGCACCTCAGGTACTTGGTCATTTCAAGGGCCCAACATCACCCCACACTAAATCGATTTCCACCCACGAAAATCCTTCACACTCTCGAAAAAAATTCATCGGCCAAAAATTAGTTAAGGAAAAAATAACTTACGTTGTCACCACCTACAAAACCAACTAGAGAAACTCGGGAACTTTGCATCTATTTCCCCCTTCAATTTATTTCATGCCTCTAGCTTGATCAATGATTTCCCTGACACTTCTACTGCTATACTGGGTACTTGATCCAGTGTGATTTCCTCCAACTTCCCCTTAAAATCCTAAATTACCACCACCAACTCTATGTTAACACCCTTGAACTCATCCATATGTTCAGTAATGAAATCCCGAGTTTACTAACTCAGAACTATAACTTCTCGTACTTGGTCTTTATTTTATCCTTTTGCATTGTGGCATCAAATATCAGTTTTACACACTTAGAATTGATAGTAGTGACCTTCTCTTACAAGGCATTGAGGGCTTCCTCCTCTTTTTCTACTCACGCATTAATGATAGGCTCACATTTCTAGTAGATGTTGAAACCCCTATCTACTAGTATCTCTGCCTCTTTGAGTTAGGATAGTAAGTTCTTCTACTCGATGTCGGGCTTCCACAATGGCCTTATTTTTTATTTCTCCTTACTTAGAGCTCTTCAATGGTAGGCCCCATGTGATCCTTGATGTTGACTAGAAACATCCCCACCAGGTCCTCTAGATATTCCATTTCATCACCGTAGTTTGTCTTATCCTGGCTTAACCAATGTTGGAAATTACCCTAAAATATTCTTAACTAGGGCACCCCCCTGATCATATGACTCCTTAGTTCATGCCTACTTTCCTTTTAAACCTTAGTATAATATCTCTATTTCCTTCTCCTTCCCTTTATTCTCCTGACCAAGGTTTGAATGGTTTCCCCGTGTCCAAGATGTGTCTTACTACCTCCGAATAAAGTCGGGTTCCAAGGTCTCCATGTATGTTGGCCATGAGTTATATTTGTAGATCATGTAAAGGGTGTGCACATTAACATCCATTGTATCTATGTCAAAGGTCAACTATTGCATGTCCTTCAATTGGTTGATGATGTAGTTCATGTATTTCATAGTGAATGCAAATGAAAGTTTTTACCATGCCCCTAATTTTCCTTTGGCCATCATGAACCATGCCAAACATAAGTGTTTCATGATGATAGTGAACTACACATGTTCCCTAAAAATATTTATAATCTCATGCAAGATGCACCATTCATTTTAAAAGTATCCTCATAGCCTCTCATACCACTTGTTCATTCATGCATTGTAGGTGTTCAAGATGGACCCGTCACAAGTGAATTTTTGAACTCTATAGTAGGAGACATGTGCGCCACTGGATAAACCCAAATGTTCCCTTTTGGTCCATCTGGGACACTGATTTCCTAGAATACAATCAATGGTCCAAGTTATTTTTTCTCCTAAGTCATTCTGCACTCGCGCCTCCTCAATGATACTATCCGTAATAAATTGTGCAAAATTGTAGTGTGCCCACTTAGAAACTCTGTAGGAAACATACAAGAACCTTTTGTTAATGTCCATCCATCTCTCTCGATGCTCCCAATTTACAACTAATGGGTTGGGAGGTGAATCTCATTTCTAGCTCCGAGAAGATCCGTAATAACTTGAGCCCTTTCCCCCTTCTCATAGTTTAATTGTTTGTTAATTCTTCCACTTTTGTAGTGGCACCCAAATCGAGGGCCATATCCTCACCAAGTGTTTTACAGCCCGTTACCCTATGGATTAAATTTCCTGTGTCTCATCCTCCTCCCTACAAAGTAGAATAATTCTTCATGTACTCGTGATACTAGCCATCGAAGAGTGGTGCGGTTTAGAAAAAATGACAACTCCCAAAGATGCAAAATCCCGAGTCTTCTACAACACCTTCATCACCGAATCATCGAAATTATGGTTTCCTTTTTCATTTAACCCTGGGATCTCCTTATACATATCCTTCCGCATTAATTTTTCATGGTCGGTGTGGTTACGTGATTGAACTTTCGATTTTACATCCGTATGAATTTGAACTCCACTTCTCTACCTTAATAACCCCTAGAGGGTAATGCATTTCTGAATAAACTTCAATGGGCTCTTCCTTTTCCACCAGTAGAGTGTTTTATTCCTACCATTATTTTGTGTCATATTTGTTTTTCTCTTTCATTATTTTATGCCCAAGGTGCTTCCAACTTTTCCTTCATCTTTCTGAACTTGAAGACTTCCACCCTTCTCTCTCATGCAACCCCTTCCTGCTCTATTGTCTTTTTCCCCTCTTATTAAAATGCAAGATAATGCCAAAACTTGTACATATTTATTGGTTCGTGAAAAGTACCTCACTCTTCTCAAAACCCTTATTGCACTTCAATATTGGGAGCACAAAATTTTTCTAAGGAAAAGTAGTCAAAATGACTACCTTTACCCTCTATTTATAATTTTTCATAACCTCAATTTCCTTGACCGAAACATTTTTAAAGTTGATTTTTAATAAATTTCTTTTATAACTTAAGTCAAATTTCATGACTTCCCTTCACATGTTACATTCGTAACCTTCTAGTGCACCAAAACTACTTCACCGCAACATACATCCTTCACATGCCTCACCGTTCAAGTTTATAACCTCTAAGTTGTCCACCAAATAGTTCCCTATACCTCTGCCTACCTCATGAACAATGCATGATCATTGATCATTGTTTCTCTTCTACATGGTTTATACTCAACTCAGAATTTTCTCCGAGACACCTTTATTATCACACAAATTTGAACACCTTCACTACACAAGCACACATTTGAACACCTCCTCTACACAAATGTTTCTTCTTTCTTAGAAACATTCCAATGTTTTTCAAATGTAGACGCCAATCCACCCCACACAAAAAGTATGTGTGGTCCTCTGTGCATGAAATTACTTAAAATGTATTTAGTTTCTTGGCCTACCAATGCACAAAAACATAGAATAGGAAGGACAAGAAAATAAATGATAAAAGGAAAAACATAAAAAGAAACTACATTAAGGTAAATCCTATGCTAACTGGAAATCCTACCTTATTTACAAACACACCAAAGACTTATTTATATTAGGGATTCAAAATAATACTATTAAAGAAACCAAGAAATATTGTGTTATTCAATGCTTATAACTATAGTCTCTTTTTACTACTTGATTTAATAACCAACCCCAAATGTGTCGACATATCATCCAGATTTGTCGAGAAACTCACCCGAGGCATGCGCAGCACCGAGCCCCTATTCTATGTGAGATTTGTGAGAATGACCACCCTTGGTAAGTGAGTACTTGCATATATAGGGAATGAACATACCCATTATGGGAATTGAGATAAAGAACTAGTCCTAGTCTAATGCATCGAGCATGGTATAACATAATCAACTTAATAAATTTGGTCTAGATTATTATAAATAATATAACATAATATTATAAAAAAAAATATAAAATACTTTATAAAATTAATCTGGGACTATTTATTCATTGATAGAGTGTTACATATATAGATCAATTAACCCCTAAAATGGTGGAGTCAAACATGATCTTCAATCCCTAAAATCTCTCAAACTTATCTCTAAGATACCTCTAGCTAATCTCTAGGATATCTCTCACACTAAAATAGCTACGTGAGTTGTTCTCACAACTCACCAATAATAAAACTATTACAATTATATTATTAATATGAGTTCTATAAAATCATTATTAATAATAGTATAAAATATTTAATAATGTTACACAATATTTTGGTAACATAACTAAATGAAATTAGAATCAAACCATGAGTAATATCAAGAAAATCACTAACGCGCACTTGAATCTAAGTGAAATGTACATATCAAGATCCATCTATTGAGTGCTTCATAAGCTCTTCATTATATTCATTAATCAAATATAGTAGCAAATATTACATCAAAAAGGGTTCCATCTCTAGGAAGGTTCATAGTAGAGCCTTTATACATTACAGATCTCACCATTACACATTACATAATACCTATATATTTTTATTTATTTCTTCCTTGCATACATCTACACACGTACTAACTTACCTCTTTTCTTATTTTTACCCTACTATAAAATTATTCATATGAAGAACATGAAGGAATTGTATCTTAACCACTAATCATTACCTTTAAAATCCTAAAAGAATCCTCTCATGATTGCTCTAACACTACCTAGAAATATGTTAGATGTTGTCATGCATTTCCCTCAATCGAGTTCCTTTAGCATGCATGTGTCACCTAATCCTTAATAACCCCGAATCCTTATACTTTAATGATAACCATATTGATTCCCTAGAATATCATTTACTTGAGCAACAAATATCCATAGCTTATCCAAATCTATATTTGGTCACTTTTCTATTCACTCCCTATGCGTGTCTTTTCCTGTTGTCAAAAACTCACTAAGTCCCTAATCCATCTTGCCTAGGCACGAGCCTTCACACCTCTTCAAGAACTACTTATTCACACCCTTATTTTGCATGCCATAAGGATTTTCACCTTAGGTACTTAGTTATTTTAGAGGTCCAACATCACCCCATACTAAATTGGTTGCTTCCTAGAAATCCTTTGTGCTCCCTGAATAAAAAATTGTCGACCCAAATTTGTTAAGGAAAGAATGCTACTCCAAAGAATAAAGAATAGTCATTGGGAAATAATTTGAATAAAAATTGAAGGATGGAGGAATATGTTCTACAACCAATTGGAGAAGTTTAGGGAACTCTACATCTATCTCATCCTTCAACTTTTCCCAGGAATTCAAGTATGATAGGGAATTTCCTAACACTTTCCTACAACACTAGGCACCTGATCCGGGAGGATATCTTCCAAATTCCAATTCAGAGTGTTGATAAAAACCCACAACTCTAAAAATACACCTTCAAAACCATCCGTCTATTGAGTGATGGAGTCTCGTATTTCATTGATTCGACATCTAGCTTCTCGCGCTTTGTCTTGATTTTCTCCTTCTGGGCTGTGGTGTTAACAACCAACCATGTGCACTCTGCCTTGATACTAGGGATAGTCTCCTACAAAACCTTGAGGGATACCTCCTCCTTTTTCAGCCATGCATAGATAACTAGATCAAATTTTCTACAGCTATTTAAGCCCATATCTACTAGTATAGTTGCTTCCTTGAGTTGGGAGAGAAAGTCTTCCAACTCGGTCATTTGGGCTTCAATATTTTTCCTTTCATGACTCTCGCAACTATGGGGACCATGCCATCCTTGATGTTAATGAGTAACATCCCTATGAGGTCTTTGAGGCACTCTATTTCATCCCCATAATTGGTCCCGACTGGATTACCTATGTTGGAAATTATCCCAGAATGCTTTTACTAGGGCACCAACTCAATCATATACCTCCTTGGTTCATAATTTTTCTCCCTTTAGTCCTTGGCACAATCTATCTACTTATTGTTCTTTATCTTTCTTTATTGTGACCAAGGTCCAAACAAGGGCTCCTATGTCCAAGCTACGTGTCGAATCACCTTTGCGTACATCTTATGCAATGAATTAAATGCCTACTTGTCTATTAGGTGGTTAGGATCCACAAAATTATATGTATCTCCTAATTTCTTCTTTAAATGAATGGTCTTGATCATGTGAACATTGATCTCGAACTCAGGTTCCTCAAAGTTCCAGTGCATGTTCCAACTGAGCATATTCCTAGTCCTAGGCACACCCCCATCTTGGTCCATCAAATCCTAACCATGTAAATTTTCTGGTGGGAGGGTGGCTCGAACCTTGCGTGTAAAAAAAAGTGGGGTAATCCATGAATTCCATATGTGGGGACATAGGGGTCCACTTCTTCCTCATTTCCTTGCACTTGGTCCTTTACTTCTTTGATCATGGGGTAAATATTTTATCTTCCTTTATAGTGAAGGAGTCCCCTTTATATCCCCCTTCGGGATGACGATCATCTTTGCTTGGGAGGCCTCACATACTATACTTTTCTCTAGTTCTATAGAGTTCTCCTTCCCTTTCTCATGCACCTCACCCTCAATCCTAGCTCTAACTTCAACTTCCTGCTCCTCAATTTCCGCCTCTAACTCTTCCTTGAAGGTGGCATTTCCCTCCTCTTATCCTTCCTACGAGCCTGTAGTGGAACCCGGTGCATCTTGTGTTTTCCATTTATTTTCTTCAGGATCTTCCTCTTCCTTCCCTTCCTTGCACATTAGTAATGAGGCCTTGGTGCTACCTTGTGAAGTGTTGGCTCCCTTAATCCTATACCGATGTGTGTAGTACTTCCTCTTCCTAGAAGTATCTATCTTTCCCTCATCATGTTCCTCTTCTTCTTCCTTTTCTTCATGTATTGATTTCATGGGCAGGATTGGTGTCTCCCATGGATTTGGAAAGGGATATTTTGTAACCTCCACCTTTATCCCCCCTTGTGTTTTTTAGTGTAGTTACATGAACACCCAATGGACATACTCCTTGATGGTAACGCTGACTTGAGGTGTAAGTCTAGAAAATATAAAACTTTGATGTAAGTAGGTTGAGTGCCAAATTTTTATGTTGCACACAATGTGTGGACATCAACATCCATTTTTCCACATCAAAAACCAACTTCTATTATTCCTTTATCTGGTTGATGGTGCATTTCAAATATTTGGTAGTAAATACAAAGGGGAGTTTGCACCATGTCCCCAACTCTCCCTTGGCCATTATAATTTTTCTAGACCAAAATATTATGTAATGAAAAGCTTTACCTAGTCCCCAACAACTTGTGGTAACTTGTGGGGGATGCACAAATCATTCCCAAAACCTTCACACAATCACTCAAACAACTTGTTCATCCGAGACTTATAAGTACTTGAGATGGTCCCATCGCAGGTGAACTTTGTGAATTCAAATACAGGGGATGTGTGTGTGGATGGGTGAACCAAAATGTTCCTAACTACTCCATCTTGGAGACACATATCCTAAAACATGATCAATAGCAGGATGGATCCCCATGTGATATTTTCTCTTGCCTCATTCTCGCACTCACACTTCCTCAACAATGCCTTTCATGATGAACTCTAACAAGTTATAAAGTGCCCACTTGGACACTTTGTAGACCACATATAAGAACCTCTTTTTAATGTCCACAATCCCTCTAACACACCCAATTTTTAGTTAATAAGATAGGAGGAGAATCTCAACGATGGGTCCGAGAGATCTATAATTACTTGTGCCCTACCGCCTTCTCATAGTTTAATTTCATTGTGACTCCTCAATTTTGGTAGTGGCACATAAATCAAGTGCCATGTCCTCGCTTCGGTGTTTGTTACACTGTAAATTTCCTAATCATGTGGTTAGTTATCCTCATCCTTTACCCCGTACAATAAAATAACTCCTCGTGCACCCATGAAATTAAACACCTAAATAATGGGGTGGGTTTCTTAAAGAAAGGAAGCTCCCACAGCTACAAGACTTGATCTTATGCAATTCCTACTATACAAAGTCATCAACCCTAGGTTTTTCGAGCTCATCTACCATCAAAGTGTCTGAAACCAAGTCTTCCCTCATCATCTTCTTATTGTCACTTTTCCTGTGGTTATACTCGTTGATTTTGCATTTGTATAGCTTCAAGCTCCACTTTTCTACGTTGATAAATCCAGGAGGGTATTACATTTCTGAGTAAATTTCCATGGGATCCTCCTTTTCCACCACTAGTCTCTTTATATTGGCCTACTTGATGCCATCTTCATCCTCCATTCCTTTGTACCCTAGGTACTATTAACATCTCCCGCATCTACCCAAACTTGAAGAATTCCATGCTTCTCTCTCGACACAACCCCTTATTTCCATGATGTCTCCTTTATCCACTTGTTTTCACCACAAGATTACTCCACAGCATCACACAATCACACTAGTTTGTGGCAAGTTCATTTCTCTCCTTCACAAAATCTTCGTCACACTTTGATCTCGTCAAGTACATAAATAAATTCTCTTAGGAAAAGAAGTCAAAATGACTACCCTTACCCTTCTATTTTTACTTTTTGAGCACCTTAAAGTTCTTCCGACCATGTGTGTCAACATCTATTTTTAATATAGTAATTTAGTTTACTCAACTTAAATTTCATGACTTCCCTTAGCACATCAGCTATAACCTTCGATTCTCCAACACTACTTCACCGCCACAGAGTTCCTTCGCATGTGTCACCATGTCGAAAGTACATAATCTCCGCACAAACTACCAAGTACTTTCCCATGGTGATGCCTACCTTATGTTATATTGCATGATATTTTTGATGATAAATATCTAGATTTACATAAATAAATTAAGTAATAATTAATTAAAATCAACACATGAAATGAAAACTACAGAAGATAGAAACCAAATGTAAATAGAATGGAGTAATTTCTATTGAATATGAGAGGGAATTTTATACAATTTCTTGCTCCTAAAATCATGGAGTCAAGTCTTATCATTTTATCCCCATATCTCTCCTTTATTCCCTAGTCTTACTCCCAATCCCAAGATATTCTCACACATTCCTATCTCTATGAGTTGTGCATGACAACTAATTGTGCACACTCATATATTATTTTATAAATATTAAAAACTATTACTACCAAATAACCCAAACCACTCCTAAGTGTTCACACTATGAACAATATTTCAGTAACAGTCACCCCCTTAGTGTGAACATGGGGAAAGCTATTTCTGTACCTGCTCATGATCTACAAAGAAATGAAGGTTTTCATTGAGTACCAACAACTCAAACAATATGAGGTTTTTAAAGAGAAACTCCAACTCAGAAAATGGTTTTCTAGTGGAGCCAACCACTACATAGCAGCGTACATTATTTTGCTCACATCATTGTTTCTAACTTAGAGGGATTACAAAACAAAAATTATGCTCATGCAGGAGCTTTAAACAGGAATGTTACTTCTGTTCATTATTACAACATAAAGTAAACACACCACACAACAAAAATAAAAGGTCACCAATACCATGAAGCAATCTCTTTGTTGGTGACTAACAA
Source organism: Taxus wallichiana var. yunnanensis (assembly GCA_018340775.1). Taxonomy (NCBI): domain Eukaryota; kingdom Viridiplantae; phylum Streptophyta; class Pinopsida; order Cupressales; family Taxaceae; genus Taxus; species Taxus wallichiana. The sequence continues at coordinate 97,745,427 of CM031239.1, read as the reverse complement.
GAGATGTCAATTTTCCTCCATCCTCCTATGCCTCCATCCTCCATCGTGATGTTGCTAACTCAACCGAATTTGTCTTTGAGGATCATTTTACAATTATATTGGGTGTCGGTTCAACCGATAATGCACCCTTACAATAGTAACCAGCTTTATATTTAACCAAAATAATAAAGCATATCAGAGTTTTATTGCTGGAAATCACTCACTATTTTTTTACAAAATAATTAGAAACGTCAGAATTGTTTCCATGACTTCTCTTAAAATATGAGATGAATTTCTATAATATTTTGACATAAGTTTCCCATAATACAAATAAACAAACCCAAAAAATTGTAGAAAATTCCAAATTTTGGTTTTTGAGAAAAAAACAAATTACCAGTTGTTTTGTTTTAAGATCAAAATCCAAAAATGGCGATGGAAGCTTTAAAACTCTCAGATATACATCCTTGAGGCTGTGGTTTTTTCCTACAACCACTCTCATAAATATTCCTAACATGCTCGATACTAGATGATGATAAATCTCTGGATTTTTATAAATAAATTAAGCAATAATTAATTAAACTCAACACATGAAATGAAAACTACAGAAGATCGAAACCAAATGTAAATGGAATGGAGCAATTTCTATTGAATATGAGAAGAAATTTTATACAAGTTCTTGTTCCTAAAATCATGGAGTCAAGTATTATCATTTTATCCCCATATCTCTTCTTTATTCCCTAGTCTTACTCCCAATCCCAAGATATTCTCACACATTCCTATCTCTATGAGTTGTGCATGACAACTAATTGTACACACTCATATATTATTTTATAAATATTAAAAACTATTACTACCAAATAACCCAAACCACTCCTAAGTGTTCACACTATGAGCAATATTTCATGTGAGCCACCCCCTTAGTGTGAACATGGGGAAAGATATCTCTTGTACCTACTCATGATCTACAAAGAAATGAAGGTTTTCATTGAGTACCAACAACTCAAACAATATGAGATTTTTAAAGAGAACCTATAACTCAGAAAATGGTTTTCTAGTGGAACCAACCACTACATAGCAGCGTACATTATTTTGCTCACATCATTGTTTCTAACTTAGAGGGATTACAAAACAAAAATTATGCTCATGCAGAGCTTTAAACAGGAATGTTACTTCTGTTCATTATTACAACATAAAGTAAACACACCACACAACAAAAATAAAAGGTCACCAATACCATGAAGCAATCTCTTTGTTGGTGACTAACAAGAGATGTCAATTTGCCTCCATCCTCCTATGCCTCCATCCTCCATCATGATGTTGCTAACTCATCTGAATTTGTCTTTGAGGATCATTTTACAATTATATTGGGTGTCGGTTCAACTGATAATGCACCCTTACAATAGTAACTAGATTTATATTTAACCAAAATAATAAAGCATATCAGAGTTTTATTGCTGGAAATCACTCACTATTTTTTTACAAAATAATTAGAAACATCAGAATTGTTTCCATGATTTCTCTTAAAATATGAAATGGGTTTCTGTAATATTTTGACATAAGTTTCCCATAATACAAATAAACAAACCCAAAAAATTGCAGAAAATTCCAAATCTAGGTTTTTGAAAAAAACATGAATTACTAGTCGTTTTTTTTTAAGATCAAAATCCAAAAAATGGCAATGGAAGCTTTAAAACTCTCATATCTACATCCTTGAGGCTGTGGTTTTGTCCTACAATCACTCTCATAAATATTCCTAACCTGCTCTGATACTAGATGATGATAAATCTCTAGATTTTCATAAATAAATTAAGCAATAATTAATTAAAATCAACACATGAAATGAAAACTACAAAAGATAGAAACCAAATGTAAATAGAATGGAGCAATTTCTATTGAATATGAGAGGGAATTTTATACAAGTTCTTGTTCCTAAAATCATGGAGTCAAGTATTATCATTTTCTCCCCATATCTCTTCTTTATTTCCTAGTCTTACTCCCAATCCCAAGATATTCTCACACATTCCTATATCTATGAGTTGTGCATGACAACTAATTGTGCACACTCATATATTATTTTATAAATATTAAAAACTATTACTAACAAATAACCCAAACCACTCCTAAGTGTTCACACTATGAACACTATTTCTGTAATAATTTCTCCTCTTCGTGGTCTTCAACTTATTTCAACACACCTTTATAACCACTTGAATCCAAACACCTTAATCAACCATACCACCCATTATTCTATATTCCGAATGAGTTTCCCAACAGTACCTTGTCAAAGTAATTTGTCTAAACATATCTAAGCATATATGCCAATCCACCCCATAAAAAAATTCATGCGTGGTCCTCTGCGCATAAAACCAGTTATAATGCAATCAGCTACTTTGGTGCACCAATGTGCAACATAAAAACAAAAAATGATGACAAAGGAAACAACCAAAAGGGAGAAGCATTAAGGGAAACCTAATCTAATTGGAAACATTACCTTGTTTTATAGACACATAAAAGCCTTATTTATAGTAGGGCTTCAGCCTACTCCCATTGAAATATCCTAATAACCTTGTCCCATCAGCGCTTGCAACTGGAACACACCTAAATCAAGAATGTAATACACAATGTACAACCCTAGAAAATGGACTTTGAGCTTCCAGGATGGTGCAAAAACTTAGAATCATACAATAGAACTAACTTCCCGAACTCAAATTGTTTATTCTTAATGTGATGATCATGCCATGTTTTTATCTCACTTTCTCAATCTTTTGACTCCATCTAGTAAATGATCACTTTTCATCTAACTATATTAACTTATCCATGCACTCTTGTAATGCTTGTGCATCATAAAATCCTCCTGTTCTCCCAATACGTAGAGATGGTAGCATAAATTCTACTAGTAAAATGGCTTTAGCACAAAAAAACAATTGAAACAGTGTGGATTTTTTTAAAATCTTGTAGGTTATTCTATACACCCATAACTTGGCTGAGAATTTTTCATCCCAATCCTGTCTCCTAACATCAAAAATCTTTGTCAATGTGTGAATTAGTATCTTGTTGAATGCCTCAACTATTCCATTAGCTTGAGGGTGATAAGGGGTAGTCTTGTGATGAGCCACCATGAATTCTTCAAACAAGATCTTAATTGTCTCATTCAAGAAATGTGTACCTTTGTCACTACTCAAAATCAAAGGGCACCCATACCCGTTGATTATATTTTCCCATAGGAATCTTGCTACTGTGGCCGTAGTGCAATCCCTTATAGGATTTATCTCCACCCACCGTGTTAAGTAATCAGTACATGTAAATATATAGCATCAACTAGTCCTCCGCATGGTAAGTGAAATAGGGCCTAAAAATTCAATCGCCCAATTCTCAAATGGCTCAGTGCTGCTAGCTATCGGTGTCAAAGGAATCTCATCTCTTCTTGCTAGTTTTGAAGGCATTGGAAATGATCATGGACTTGCAAATCTTGATACAATATTGGTAAATCGATTATGACCATAGACTTGCTAGTAGGATCTTCCGCATGGTGGAATTTCTTGTATAGTGTCCTCATGTAATTCCACCATGTACTTCCTCCATGATTGCAACACACTCATGCTCTAGCACACAATGACACAAGATATCATCACAACCTAACTTGTATAAGTCTCTTCCAATCAACATATAAGGTACGATGCATATAGCTAATTGTTTCCTTTCTAAAGTCTTCATTCCCTTTGGTGTCATGCCCATTTTGAGAAACACTACAATATATTCTAAGTCTGAGGGGTGTGTTTACAATTTAAATAGTTATGCATCGGCATTGTATCCGCAATGCTTTGCACATCCTTCCCCTGAGTCAATCCTTGAAAAATGGTCAGGCCTCAAATTACTCTTACGTAATTTCATAACAATCGTAACCTCAAAATCTTGAAACAATAGGACCCACCTACATATGCACCCTTATAAAATTAGACTATTTACCAAGTAATTCAATGCCATGTGGTCTATGTAGAATATAAAAGGTGTTGCCAGTAGATACTTCCTAAACTTGTGCAAGCACATAGAACATCGATAACACCTCGTGCTTTGGTAGTAGTATAGTTTTGATCTAATAGGGTTAACTTCACCTTGTGAAGAAACAAAGAGGGTGGTTAACAGTTCCCTCACTCGGTTGTGCCAACACTTTGCTCTAATTTCCATCCCTAAAGCATAAGCATGCACATGAAATGGTTTGTCCCAAGAAGGAAAGTGTAATATGGGCACAATAATAAGTTTCTATTCTTCAATGTATTAAATGTCATCTGCTTCACCTATCCCTAGTGAGATGTACTTTTGTGCTTCAGTGATTCCTCTAATGGCATGGTGATCTTGGCATATCCCTTGATAAATTTCTAGTAGTACCCGATATGCCTAAGGAATCCATGCACTACACTCTAGCTGGTAGGTTCTTGAAAGCCTACAATAACAGTAACTTTGGCAGGATCCACTAGTAAGCCTTCCTTACATACGATATGTTCTAATAAGGTTTGAAAGGAGTAGAAAAAACATATTTTTAATACTCGAGGTGATATACTTAAATACCTGACATCTCTCAAACATTAACCATATATTATTGCAATGGTATTGTGCAAGTCCATAAACTATCTAATCATTATGTAGACTTGAAGAAACTTATGAATGAAGTCTTTAAATTCTTGTACCAAAATGTGTGAAAACACAACGGGTGTGTTCTTCAATCCTAAAAGGCATGTTTGTGTAAGAAAACTTCCCCATTCAATGGTGAAATTTTTCTTTTCTTGTTCCTCACGTTTGAAATTCTAACTGATGATATGCCGAGAATCCATTTATGAAAAAATAGATCTCATGCCCGGATAATCCTTCCAATATCTCTTCAGTGAAGGGGGTTGGAAAAGGGTCGATAAAACATACCGCATTCAGATCCGTATAGTCAACACAAATCCTTATCCTCCCATCCTTCTTAACACTAATGACCATTGGACTTATCCATTCTAATTCTTCAACAACCTTAATGATACCTGAAGTGATCATCTTGTCAATCTCTCCCTTAAACCACGATACGCAGATTCGATTCATCTAGTAAGGTCTCTTTCAATTTGGGCACGACCACTCCTTTAGTTTTATCTCGCATCTCTCTTAAAGAGTGGTGAACTCCTTTAAGCTCATCACACCAATGCGGGAACAAATCCTAAAACTCACATAATAGATCAATGATCTTTGAAACCTCCTTCTCTAACTAGTAGTCCCTGATAGTAGCCTCCTTAGGTTTCATATCCAAGCCAATGTTAACCTTCATAGTTCTTAGGGGTTCATGGTATGCACACGCTTTCTCATTAGCACTACCCATAACCTCACACATAACCAAAATATGGTTAACATATAAGTTTTCCACTTCTTCACTATCGATCACATAGACCAAATTTACTTTCTCTTTTTCCATGAATGCGTGGTCAAGTTCTAACTCCTTTGATTCTTCCTCATCAAAGCATGCTTCTAAGCCAGATTCACCTAATAATTGTAGTATTCTATCCTCCGCAATTGCACTATCTCCTATAGTTAGGTGTGTAACAACCTACAATGCCTCATCTATCAATGGCTTAGTACTCCGATATTCTAAAGCTTGAAGGAGATCAGTCATTAAATCATGTCAGTTTCTATTTGATGGTGCATCTATGAGTGAATGTACCATGCATGTGCACAAGCTTGTAAGGTGGGGTAAAGATTATGCACCCATAAATAAGGTGGAAAGGATTCTGCTCCTTCCATCCAGGCCTTCTCACATGCTTGTACATGCAATGAGGCATGTTCCTTCCCATGATAATCTCATATAATATTAGGTGTATTACTTAAGATAAACCTAGCAGAGAACACAATAATCATCTCATGCTACTCTAGAAGGTTATTGGGATGGGTCACCCACCAATGTGCTACAGTCCCAGAAAGGTATAACTAAGCATCCTTCTCCTTTCAATCACCCATCTCCACTTGGACTCCATTTCTCGAAATAAAACATCGTGGTCAGCTCCCCAAAGTATAACTTGGAAACTTCTTTCCTCCTAGGTTCCTGAATGAGTGATTTTTTTACTCTCTTCACAGATCCTCTTAACTTACTTTTGAATAAATCATATGTCCCATGCACCCAATAGTCACATGCTTCCCTAGTGGTATCACTTACATATTGAGCATCTTCCCACTAAATAGCCCCTTTTTTTGGATGCACAACTTTAAGGTATGTGATATTACACACATATATTCTATCTAGATCTCCATCTCCCAAGGGTTCAATTTAGGTGCTAAATTTCCATCTATCAACGAGATGATAAAATGTTCCTCCATTTTCTCAAAACTTATATACCCATTATTGAAACACAAGTAAATATTGTTATTATAACACAAGAGGCACCTAAGTAATGCTATAAATTTTTCTCGCATCAATAAGCTCCAAGACTTTGAAGTATCTGGTGAATTTCTCCCCTTGGATAGTGATATCGGCATCCTTCAAAACTCCTATGGGAATTTCCTTCATATTTTTCAACATATACATCACATTAAAAGATGGTTGTAATGGGGGCCTTCCAATTCGATTCCACATGTTCAAGGTGAGAATGTTAAATTATGCACCCATGTCAATTAGGATATTTTTTAGGATCCATTCATCACCCATGGCATTCAGGGTAATTTCCTTATCATAGTCAATGTTGTGAGGAGGAATATTAGCATGTAAAACCTACCTTTTTCAATCTACTCTAGCGCTTGGTACTTTCTCTCTTAACCACTCTACTAGTAAGGGGATGATATTTTCTTGCCTCAAAATCTTGCATACCTCCTTGAAATTTTCCAGATCCTTATGTGGAACCTCAGTTATCTTACTTTTCTCTATCCTCCATGATTTATCCTTCACGTACTTGATCTCTCCTTATATAGGCTTTGAATAACATTGATGGTCTCCTGATAATCTTCCTTTTGATGAGTAGGGTTTGGATACTTCCCATGCACCACCTCTTCTCTTATGACCAATGGAATCATCTTTGGTATTTCCCTAACACGTGTAGCCTCAACTTGCATTGTCACCAGTATAGGTTCTAATTCTAAATCCCGTGCCACCCTTGGCATCCATTGCGAGTCTATTTTCTTCACATTTACAATTCCCATGCCCTTGTCTTTCCATTGTTTTAGGATCATGTGTTCAAATAATTCTAGTAACTCCTCATAGTTGTGCTTCTTCCCACACCAAGAGCACTATAGTAGGTCAAAAAATTTGTGCTTGTAATGCTCTATGGACCCACATCTATACAATGTTCCATGATGGAATTCACTTCTTCGACTCCATGATTACCATGACCTCTAAATTTTCCATGAAATTCTCTTCCACGAGATCCTCCATATTTTCCCCTCATAGTGATTACCATCATGACTGGAATTATTTATAATATGTAGGTGTAGTGGACACCAATATCAATGGCATCATGTATCTAGTTAATCAATATACAATCCTTGGTGTCATGAGTAGTAGAGGTGAAAATATTTCAATAGAAAGACACATTCTTATGGATTGCACACTATGTAGTAGTAGATGCACTGTGATCTCTGTGAAAAATATCATAGTTTACCATCATGGTGCGTACCGATATTTGAGGAAAAATTTCCTTCGTATGCCCCTCTACCTCACAATCTGTGCACCACAGGACACTATGAGTCTCATGTTCCGAGTTCATAGATAGCTTCTCAACTTCTTTTCCATGGAAACAATTTGAGCTTCAAGAAAAGGAATAACATTGGTATCCATGCTTCCCATAGCCTCAGCATGTAGGGTAGCCTCTAAGGCCTCACATGGGTTTGTGAAATTATTATGTGAAAATTCTCTCCTAAAGGGCATTATTAATTCTCCAACAAACCATTGAGCATGTTGAGAAGGATGAATATAAAAATACATTTCTGACAAGAGATTCTTAAATCGCACATCATACTCCCACACACTCTTTTTCATTCCTTGTTGAATCTCATTTTAGATGATAATGCTCTTCTATTCAAACTCAGAAATATAGAATTTAGCTAAGAAGGCATTATGTAGCATGGTGTAATCTACTATTGTCTTGTGAGGGTCATACTTACGATAGCCAACTATGTGTACACCTTTGCAACATAGTTACAAAATGAATTTCCTTCCATTCTAGGGTAGTGATCCCCTTTGCACACCATAACAACTCAGATTTGTGTACATGCTCTGTAGCATCCTCAAAACCTTTGTAATCTAGTAGATGCAAAGAAATTTCAAAGAAAACTTGTTGAGGTGGTTGAGGCCCTTGTCCACCTGATCCATAACCTAGATTCCCCTTAGTGTTGTATCCACGACCACATCCACTAGATCCACTAGTGCCTGTTCATCCTAACCTACCAGATCCTCCAGATCCACCAATTCCACCAGTCCACTAGTTCATACTCCACGTAACCCACCGGATCAAACTCTCATAGTTGGAAAAGGTCCTGAAGTGCTCACACCTTGTGTCCCCACTATCTTTCTAAACTATGTGCCAATAGTCTATGATATTGCACTACTACTAGATGTGTGTCCTGTACCACTTTTAAATACAATACCCAATATTTGTGTACTGTACTTTGTCTAAACATTTTACCGGATAATATATCTCCAAACACATGAAATGATTGTATGTAACCATGGATGTACTAAATGAAAAATTATACCTCCTAGGTGTTGATTGGTTACTTCCACCAATACCAACTGAGTTAGTAATACTTATCTCTTGGATTTGGAAAACTAAGCACCAAGGGTTGGTCACTAGGAGGATTTAGATACATGCCAATGACTATTCTCCTTTCTTCATATGATGACCTCTCTCCAAAAGCCAAGGAGTTTCTATTTCACATTTTCTAAGATGGGGTAGATCAGACTTCTCGGGCTCCATATCCTGCGAGTGAACCTCAAATCCTTCCCACAACATCTATCTCCATAAATCCATCACTCATATAGCTTCACGTTGTCTTGTCAACACCCTCTTCTGAGCTTCATTATACTTGAGTCATCTCTCTTCCCTCTCCTTTTAAGCTGCAAGGTATTCCATCTTCCTCCACTCTATCTTCCTTGCCCAACACTCGGGAAGAAGCTTAGCTAGCCATAGGAAGTGCTTCCAAAATCAATGTAATAATCAAGATATTTATATCTAAATGGATAACATGCAAGAAAAATCCTCTTGGCTCTCTCAAGAACTAAACTCGGGAACTTTGGACAAGAATACATATAAATCACGTATCGCAAGGTGTAACTTGTCAACACTTTACTCCACCAATGATAAAAAACACTTGTCCAAGTCAGATCAACATCATGTAGCCTTTAATACTCATCTTGGGTCCATACGCAATGTCTATAGTACTAGATTGATCTAGATGCATACGTCAAAAGCCATTCATACAACTCCACTAGAAAACAACAAAAGAAGGTCTCATACAACTCATGATACATATGTTTTTCTACCCATTTACATGCATCAAACTTAGGTCTAGTATTAAATCTATGAGAAAACTCATCCTCTATGCTTTTAAGCCATGCTTCAACACTATCCAAGGTCAAAAACTCCATCATCATGAACCATTCTAAATTTTTTTTTGAAAATAGGTCCGAAAATGAAACAAATATGTAGTCTCTTTTTACCGCTTGCTTTAACAACCAACCCAAAACACACTGGTATATCATCCAGATTGGTCTAGAAGCTCACCCAAGGTGCACGTAGACACCGAACCCCTCCTTTATGTGAGATTTGTGAGAATGATCACCCTTGGTAAGGGAGTGCTTGCATAAACAGGGAATGAACATACCCATTCTGGGAATTGAGATAAAGAACTAGTCCTAGTCTAATGCATTAGAGCATGGTATAACATGATCAACTAAATGAAAGTAGAATCAAACCATGAATAATATCAAGAAAACCAATAACATGCACATGAATATAAGGGAAATGTATAGATCAAGATCCATCACATGAGTGCTTCAGAAACTCTTCATTATATTCATTAATCAAATACAATAGCCAAGATTACATCAAAAGGGTTCCATCTCTGGGAACGTTCATAATAGCAGAGCCTTTATACATTATAGAGCTCACCATTACACATTACACAATACCTCTATATTTTTATTTCTCTCTTCCTTGCATACATCTACCCTCCTAGTAACTGAACTCTTTTCTTCTTTTTACCCTACCAAAAAACCATCCATATGAAGAAGAAGGAATCTTCTCTTAACCGCTCATCATTACTTGAAATCCTAAAGCAATCCTCTCATGATTGCTCTACCAATACCCAGGAATATTCCATATTTTTCATGTGTTTCCCCAATCGAGTGCCTTTAGCACACATGTGTCAAGTAATCCTTAACAATCTCGAATCCTTATCCTTTCATGATAACTATATTGATGCCCTAAAATATCCTTTCCTTAAGCCAAAAGTATCCATAGCTTATCCACATCTTTATTTGGTCACTTTTCCATTCACTCCCTATGCACATCTTTTCCTATTGTCCAAAACTCACTAAGTCCCAAATCCATCCTTCCTAGGTGCGAGCCTTCACCCTCTCCAAGAACTACTTCTTCACATGCCTTCGTTCCCTACTTCCGTATGCCACAAGGCTTCATGCCTTAAGTACTTAGTTATTTTAGGGGTCAAAAATAACTAGAAAGTGCCTAAATCAAGTATATAAATAATAGTATAGGGTCCCAACAAGTGTACATTAAACTTCCTAGGATGGCACGAAACTTTGAGTCATACAAGAGAGCTATCTACCCAACTTCTAGCTTTTTATTTTTGATTTTTCTATCATGCCACGCCTTCTACATGGCATTTTTGTTCTTTACTCCATCATGTTATGGCACATCTCACCTCCAATTGCATCAACTTGTCAATACATTCCCAAGCAATTTTTCATTGGCTAAACCTCTTGTGTGTGTGCAATACGTAGGGAGGGTAACATGAACTCAACATGTAATACAACCTCTGTACCAAGCACTTGCTGAAAGGGTGTTACTTTGTTCAATCTTTTGTAGGTTTTTCGATATGACCATAACATGACAGAGACTTTTCATCCCAATCCTATCTCCCAACATCACAAATCTTGGTCAACGTGTGACTCAAAATTTTGTTAAAGGATTTTGCTATCCCATTAGCTTGTGGGTGGTAAGGGGTAGTTTTGTGATGGGCCACCATGAATTCTACCAACAAGATTCTAACTGTCTCATTGAGGAAATGAGTACCCCTATCACTCGTTAAACTCAGTGAGAATCCATACCTATTGATTATATTCTCCCATAAGAACCTAGTTGCAATGGATACATTACAATCCTTCATAGGCTCTGCTTTTACCCACCATGTAAGATAATATGTGCAAGTGATGATGTAGTAAAAACCCATCCTTTGTGTGGCTGGGGAAACATGTCCTACACATTCAATTGCCCATTTCTTGAATGGATCTACACTAGTGATATGCCTTAATGACATTTCATCATGATGCCTAGGATTCCCAAGGCATTGGCAATAGTCATGACCCTTGACATACTCGAGTGATTTCCTTATATAAGGTCTCCCACCATAAACCAAACATATGAACCTTGTACACGGTAGCTCTCCCAGGATAGTGTCCACTTGCAATAACACCATGAAACTACTACATAATAGCTTCATGCTCATGTTCAAGCACACATCGGTAAAAAAGTTCATCCCGACCTAGTTTATACAAGTCTCTAATAATCAACATGTAGGGTGCGACGTGAAATGGCAAGTTGTTTCTTCTCTAACTTACTCATTCCTTCAGGCACCACACCCATTCATAAAAAGATGACAATTTCTTCCAAATCAGAGGGCAGGTGATGTAGCCTAAATAACTAGCCATCCGACATTGTGTCTTTAATTATTTGTGTGTCCTATCCTAAATTAACCCTTAACAAATGATCAGGTCCTAAGTTTCTTTTCCCTGGTTTCACCACAACTGTAAATTCAAATTCCTGAAATAATAATACCCAATGACATATGCACCCTTGCAAGATGGGATTTTTCACCAAATATTTCAAGGCCATATGGTCTATGTAGAAAATAAAAGGCATTGTAAGAAAATATTGACTAATTTTTTACAGCCCTTAGATCATTAATAATGTTTTGTGCTCTGTGATAGTATAATTTTGTTCTACTGGAGTTAGCTTCCTACTAGAAAAAAACAAGAGATGATCAACAATCCCATCTCTAGGATGTGCTAAGACCATTCCAATCTCCATCCATGATGCATTAACGTGTACATGAAAGAGCCTATCCCAAGAGGGAAAGTGTAAGATGGGAGTAGTATTGAGTCTGTCCTTAAGTGTACCAAATGCCACCCATTGTGCCTCACCCCAATGAATTTTTCCTATATGCTTTAACACCTCCTTCAATGGCATTCAAATTATGGCATATCCCTTGATGAACTTCCTATAATATCCCATATGCCCTAGAAATCCACACACCACACTCGTATTGGTGGGTTCCTCTAACCCCAAAATTAGAAATTTTTGTAGGATCCACCAATAGACCCTCCTTGTAGATGATATGACCAAGTAATGTGCCAAAAGGAGTGACGAAGATACATTTCTTAATATTCAGAGAGATGCTCAACTTCCTGCACCTATCAAACATTAGCCTCAGGTTGTCACAATGATCCTTTACTAACCCATAAACTTTCCACTCATCTAGGTAGACTTGGAGAAATTTATGAATGAAGTCTTAAAACACATGAGCCACAATGCATGAAACCATAACAGGAAAGTTATTTAGTCCAAAAGGCATGAATGTATATGTAAAAATTCCCTATTCAGTGGTGAAAGTTATATTTTCCTAGTCTTCCTTGAGCAATTTGAACCTGATGATTTCACGAAAACCCATCTATAAATGAATAGATATCGCATGCAGCTACTCCTTCTAGGATCTCCTCAGTGAATGGGGTAGGGAAATAATTGATAACACACACATCATTTAAGTCTCTATAGTCAACAAAAACCATATTCTCCCATCTTTTCGATGTTGATTACCATGGGACTAAGCCACTTAGATTTTTCAATGAATTTTATGATACTAGATGCTATCATCTTATCAATCTCCTCCTTATCCTTCATGTGCATATTCATGTTCATTTTATAAGGCCTCTTCCGACTTGTTCACCCCTTCCTTCAATTTTATCGAATCTCTCTAGAGAGTGATGAAACCCCTTTAACTCATGGTACCACGTGCAAGAGACAAAATTCTTGGAAATTGGAAATCACACAATAGCTCAATAATATTTGACACCTCCTGATCCATCCAGTAATCCCCAATAATGGCCTCTTTTGGTTCCTCCTCCATACCAATGTTAACCTTCTTCATTTTTAATGGCTCATGGTAGGCATGTGCCTTCTCATCTACACTGTCTAAGAATTCACACGTACCTTCTATATGATCAACATCTAAGTTCTCCACTTCCTCATCATTAATCACGTATACACTTTTTCCTTCTCTAGGTAGGCATGCTCAAACTGCACTTCATCTAGTTCCTCTTCTTCAAGGCACACCCCCATATCAGGTTCTCCTAACAATTCTAATACAATGTCCTCCACCTTAGCACTATCTCCTAATGTAAGGCACTTGATCACTTGCAAGGCCTCATTTACTGATGGTTTAGAAGATAAGTACTCAAAGGTTTGAATAATACCCATTGTTAACTCTTCCCAACTTCATGTTTGTATTTGAAACTCCAAATAAACATACCATGCATGCGCACAACCCAAGAGGTGGAATAGAACTTGTACACCCATAAGGAAGGGGGAAAGGCTTTCGAGCCTTCCCTCTAGGTCCTCTCACACTCCTAAACATGGTACGAGGCAGACCCCTTCCCATCATAGTCATGTATCCCAGTAGGTGCATTACTTCTCATAAATCTAATGGAGAACACAACCCTTACCTCATGTCACTCTATAAGATTATCACGATGTGTCATCCACCAACACACAACTATCCCATGCAAGGTATAAATAAGCATATTCCTCTACTCTATCTCATATGTCCAATGTACCTCCATCATGTGTAAAAGGTATCAAGGTTACCTTTGCTAAAATAACTCGGTCACTACCTTCCTCTCGGGTTCTGAATGAACATGCCTTAACTACTCGGGTCACATTACCTTTCATCTCTATCCCAATCAACTCATATGTGTCACTCACCCAATCGTCACAATCGATTTTGGTTATATCACTCATAAATTGTGCATCATCCCACTAAATGACCCCTTCCTTTGATGGATGAATGAACTCTGTGTTCCTAATGGTGTGCACATATATCTTGTTTAAGTCTTTTTCACATAATTGTTCCGAATAAGGTACAAACCATTCATTCATCGATTAGCAAAACGATCACACACTTATCCTTGTTCTCAAAATTGATGTAGCCTTTATTAAAATGCATGCCAACATTTTTACATAAGCACCATGGGTGCCCAAGTAACACTGGGAAGCTATCTACCTTAGAAAGTGCGAAGACTTGAATCCCGGTGAAGTTGACTCCTTGGATAGTTATTGAAGCATTCTTAAAAACTACAAGGGAAGGACCTTAGTCATGTTCACCATATATAACACATTCAAAGATGGTTTATAATGGTGGTATTCCCATCTAATTTCATGCATCTAGGGTGAGGAAATTAACTTCTGCACTCGTATCAATTAGAAAATTACTCAAGAGCCATCCATCCACTACCACATTCAATGTGATCTCCTTGTCATAGTCCAGACTATGAGGGGGTAAGTTAGCATGTATTTTCTACATCTTGCACCCACCTCTAACACATGATACATTTTCTCTCAACCATTATCCTAACAGGGTAATGATTTTCTCCTAGTGCAACATCTTACCCACATCTTTGATATCATTTGCATCCCTTTGTGGATCTTTAACATTATTTACATACTCAAAATTTTTGACTACTCCTTTAAACACTAAATATCTCCTTGTAGACTCCTAATCACCTCCATAGTCTCTTGATACACCTCTTTTTGGTAGGTTGGATCAGGGTACTTCCCATATAGTACCTCCTCTCTGTAATAACAAGCCTATGATTTGGAATTTTCTTCACATGTGTAGCCTCAACACGAGTAATTACCAAAATAGGCTCCAACTCTGTATTAGACATCACCTTAGGGATGTACAATGGCTCAACACACTTTACACTCACCATCCTTGCACCCTTATCCTACTTCTTCTAATTTTGAAGCATGTGACTATACAAATCCGGGAACTCTTCGTACTTATGCTTCTTCCCACACCATGAGCATTACAACAAGTCCGGGCATTCGTGCTTATAATGTTATGTAGATCCGTAGTTGAAACAAGTTCTATGGGGAAGACCCCTCTTCCTCCATTGTGACCATTACAACCTCTAAATCCTTTGTGAAAGCCTCTTCCTCTACCATCCATGCATCCTTCATAGTTATAACCTCATCCTTGGAACCACTTGCAATGTTGGTCTATCACACACAGTATCAATGGCATCATGGATTTGGTCTATTAATCTACAATCCTTAGTATCATGGGTGGTAGATGTATAAATCTTACAATAACAAGACACATTCTTACGGAGCATGTGCTATAGTAACGAGCATCTAATTGGATCATGCTTTCGATGAAAAATATCACATTGTAAAACCATGGAGCACAATGAATTCTAAGAGAAAATATATTTTATATGTCCCTCTACTTCACAGTCCATACACCAAAGTCCACTTTGTGAGTCTCATACATTGAATTTGTAGATAACTTCTCAAGTTAGTTTTCCATGGAAAAAATTTGAGCTTAAAAAAAGGGACTCACTCCAGTGTCAACAATCTCGTGGGCTTTAGTGCGTAAAATAGCCTCCAACACCTCATGCAGATCCATGAAAGTATTATGTGAAAGTGTTTGTTTAAAAGGAATTATCAAGCCCCCAAAGAACCACTGAGCATGCTGCAAAAGATGGATGTCATAGGAAAAATTAGATAAGAGAGTATTGAAATGCATTTCATCATTTGTTGCACACTTTTGCCATACCTTGTTGGATCTCCTTCAATGTATTGATGCTCTTTACTCAAACTCAAGAATGTGAAAATAATCAAGGAAGGTATCTTGTAATGCAAAGTATAATCCTTTGTCATATGATGTGGGTAATATTTCAGTACCATCTATGCATGTGCCCTACAACTTTATTTCAAAATAGCTTGCCTTCCACTCTAGGGCATTGATCCCCTTTTCGCACCATAGAAATTCACACTTATGAACATGATCCATAGCATATTCAACACCTTTGTAATCTAGAAAGTGGAACAACATCTCATATAACGCGTGTTGTTGGGGTGTTGGTCCTTTCCTAAGTAGGTCCAGGACCCTTATTTTATCTAGTATTTCCCTCACTAGGTCCACTAGATCCACACCTAAATTACTAGATCCAACAAGATCCTCCCCTTGTAGTAGTTACAGGACCCGAAGTGGTGCTACTTTTGTGTTCCCACCATTGAGATAAATTGAGCTCAAATAGTTTGTGAAATGGAACTACTCCCAGACATAATTCCCATGTTCTACGTGCCCACACCTTCTGAAATGATGTGGATAGATACCACTAAATATAGGAAACGTTTGTGTGGCCATAGAACTATAATATTAATGATATCCACTAGATTCTTCTTGCTTACCAACTTTAACACCAATTGGACTAGTGATACCTTTCTCAAAACTTGGAAAACTAAGTACAAGGTTCTGGTTTCTAGGTGGGTCTAGATGCATGCCTACAACCCTTCTCCTTTCTCCATATGATGATATATCACCAGAAGTTGAGGGGTTTTCTCTCCCATTCTTTCCAAGATGGGGTAACACAGACTGCTCAGGTCCCATGCCCTCTGTGTGAACCTCAAATCCTTCCCGCAACATGTGTGTCTATAAATCCATCACTCTAGAAACCTCATGTTATCTTGACAACTCCCTTTCCTAAGATTCATTATACTTGATCTGCCTCTCTTCTCTTTCTAGTTCCACCATAGGATCCACCATCTCTCACCACACCAGCTTCCATGCCTCGTGCCTAGTGGGAGTTTAGCTAGCCATGGTAAATGCTTCTAAACTTAGATTTATGATCAAGATCTTGATGGACAAAGGTAAAGCACACAAGAAATATCCTCTAGGTTCTCGTAAGAAATCAAACTCAGTAACCTCCATGAAATAATATGTGGATATTGTGTACTCTAACGTGTAACTAGTCAACACACCTTTTGACCAATGATCAACAACATGAGTCCAAACTAGATTAGCATCATGAAGCCTCTGATAATATTCAGAGTCCTCACAAAATGTCGATAGAACCAACCTACCCTCAAAGTGCATACGCTGAAAACCACTCATATAACTCCATGGGAAAATAAAAAATAAGGTCTCATAGAGCTTATGATATAGATGCTCCTATAGCAATTTATGTTCATCAAACTCCGGTCCAGTGTTGAATCTTTGAGAAAACTCATCCTCCATGTTTTTAAGCTAATTTTCCACACTATCCAAGGTAAGGTGTTATTCCATCACTTGCCATTCTTACAACAAATTCAAAAGAGGTCCCGAAAATGGAACCAAAATTTAGCCTCATTTATCCCTAACCCCTTAAAATCCCTATCACTTTGGCCTATCACCCAATTTTAGGTGCTCACCCAAGGCACGCGTAGGATTCGAGCCCCTCCTTTATGTGAGATTTGCAAGAATGTATATCATTAATGGATGAGTAATTCACAGACATTGATATATTCATTGTATAACATATACAAAGGAACTCAGACCCACATATAGATGCACCATAATAAGAAGGAAACACGTGATAAAAAAAAGATAACAGGTCTAAACCATGAGCATCATCAAGAACATAAGGGTTTGGATCCACAAGCATAAAAGAAAATATAAAGATCAAGATCCATGACTCAGATGTTTAGAACAACCCATTGTATTGATTTATTAACATTACAGTAGCCAAATACATTAAAGAATCCATGAATGGAGCTAATACAACAACATAGTCCCCATATATTCTCTACAATAGCTTCATTACAGAGATTACACCCATGCTCCCCTTAGCTCTCACTCTTCATACACACATACATATGCTCTCTTAATTGCCAAGAAAAACAATCCACAAGAAGGAACTGGAAGGAATATCCTCTAACTAATTTATCATTATCCAAGACATGCAAATTAACATCATGTCTTTCCATACTCGAGTATATTTAGTATGCAGGTGTTAGATAAACCATCAGATCCTTATCCTATTATGTTAACCATAATCATTCCCTGGAATATCCTTTCCTTAAGATGCAAGTCTCTCATATTTTACCTTTATCCATAACTGAATCTGGTCACCTTTCCATCTGTTCCTTTATCGTGGATTTACCCATTCTTCAAAAGGTGACTATGTCTAGAATCCACCCTACCCGGGCATGAGCCTTTGCACATCCCCGAAAGTCACTTCCACGCGTTCCTCCATGCCTTATTTCCACATTCCACAACCATTTACACCACATGTACTTGGTTATTTCAAGGGCCCAACAAGGAATAAAAGTAATATACTAACTAGTATCAAAACACATGTAAAACTATGCTAACATAAAAAAATGTGGAAGGTAAAAAACTAATCTATATAAAATGACGAAGATAATTAGAGAAATTTCCTATATCTTTAGGTTGATCACTAATGCAAATATCTCTCCAAATAAGTAGCACACTCGAGAGAATCACTATTATGTGGAGAAGAACACTGTTCCTATCCTAGAATCACTATAGATGACCCAATACTTGAAGGAAATTCAACCAAGAAGAAGAGTGTCTAATCCAAGCCATCCAAGGGTGAGATGAAACAAATGTTAAGTGAGTAGATGTGAAAAAGTTGTAAAATAGAAGAGAAAGTGAAAGTTCCTAAGATTTAGGATTCCTTCCTTCTAAAATGTCAATATGTGGTGGGAATATATATGATACCATCGCGCATGGGTGATGGAATAAGACAAGAAAAAAATTTCACCGATACCATCCCCCATGGGCGATGGATTTGATCAAGGATGTTAAATGAAGCGATGTTTCATGCATAGTGAAAAATAGTGTCATAGATCATGGACATGGAGGAACAAACTACCAAATAGTGAGATACAAACAATATGTCCATAGTGTACTATATATGAGAAATAAGGGGGAAAATCTAAATAGTGCAAGGAAAACTAATGCCAAGACCAAATAGTGATACTCTCTCTATTTATTGTCTCTAATCCATAGTGATTACATGGATAACCATTCCCCATTCCTCACAAGCCCCTTAAGGAACCTACTCAAGAAATAGATGCATTAGTGTCCCTTATTTCCATAAGGACATTATTAGTAATAGGTATGACAAATGAAGAGTGAAACATTATGTGTATAAATTATAAAATAAGGGAACAACATGCTTTCACTATTTATATAATTTCAAGTATTACTCATTGCAAGAAAATTCCAAGGAGATTCATCTAGATAAGACATATAGAATGTATTTCCTTTGTAAAAATGTTTCATTTTGAAGGGTCCCAAACATAGAGAATAAAAATTTCCATGGAAACATTTTGGTTCTCTTATTTTGTCCTAAAGTAGGAAAAGATCTCCAATATAAAATGTTGTTTCATGTGTCTTTCGATAGTAATAAAATATTCACCCTCATTATATGTTCCCTAAGCAGGTCAGCCATCATGAACCTTTCATCACTAAGCTTCTCAAGGTACAAGTTCATTTTATCCAATGATTCTTATAATTAGTCATCTTCTACGACTTTTACTAGCTATAAAGTAGGTAACTCTACTAATATGGCTACTTCTAAATCTATCTTACAAAAAATTGAAATGGTTACATTTCAATTTATTTATTGGATGTGATTTGATCAGTCAATAATGCATAATATAATTTCTCGTGTTAATTTATTTGACAATGATCCACTAGTTTTTGAATGTAACACCCTCTTTGTTACACTTCTCAACTATGGGATTTTTTCAACTCATTAGTTACAGTTAAGGCCTTCAATGAATTTAACATGAAACAATTAAATTCCAACACACAAGAGTTATAAATCCCTTAAGTTGTCATACGCTGAAATGAGTAGCATCATTTACAACCCCTGCTGAATTATATCAACATTTGTTAATTATATTTTACATTAGCTTTCATACTTCACTGATTTAAATACCCCACATTTAAATTCATATGCCTTCAATGATTTAAATGTATAACTAACATTTAAATCCAACATAATATAATTACAATTCTTCAGATAACAAATCAATAAAGCATGTGCAAGATTATGGGTCAACTATATCCTACTTGATCCCCCATAGAAAACTCTTTTGAGTTAGTATACAAAGTATACTAGTAGTGCCCTTCTCGGCATTGATTTACAAGTGTTGTTCTAAGTGTCTATTGAGATTTCAATCAATCGAATCCCATCCGAAATCACACACTTATGCTAGAACTAGGTGCATCCTAATAGTGTACCGCCATACTCTACTTTGGAAAAAAATTTAGATTCATGTATTTCATGCTTAGTTTCATGATGACACATTCATCAATAGAAACATGTCCCATCACCATATCACTTGATCCAGTTATCATAATTGAATTACTTGTTTATTTAAATTAATTTAAGTCATGCATCCATGTAAAACTTTTGCATCCATTAAGGAAAGCACAACTGTGCCAACTAGATTAGTTGGATGAGAAAATTTTGCTTCATAGCACAACTTAATTCAATCTTGATAAAAAAATGTGTAATAAGTTTTTTCGCAACTTTATGCCTTATTGAATTTGTTTACGACATATTAATTTTTGTTATCCAGCGATAACCATCCTAATAATAATTTGATCCTAAGGTCCATATATTAGTTTTGAATAATAAAATGTAATCAACTTCCACAAGTGGCTTGTGCACATTTCTTAAGCATTGAGTTAAATAGGAAGCAAGCTGCATTAATTATGCAGTCCCTAATTATTAATGTAAAACTCATCACTGAATGTATACAATCATAAAAATCCATAAGGTTTACATACTTAGGAATAACTATTAAACTTCCTCAATACATATGAGTCAATCATATGTAATTTCAGTTACACATATACCATTCAATATATGAACTATATTTAATTACTAAACAAAAATTGAAAACTTAGAACCATTAATAATGCAAATGTGCATATATCATTCATTAAGTACATCATATTTGTTATTCTCACTAATACATAATATTAAATCATGTAATTTTATTATCATATAAATAATTAAGATAAGGAGACCTTTCATTTGTTTTTATGATGCAAATCAATTTTCAAGAAGAAAATGAATTAATCATATTTATTCCCGTAAGAAACAAATACAATGAGAATAGGATAAGTTATCCACTTAATCGTTTGAATAATACAATAATGTTTTGCCAAATTACAAATACACTAAACAATACATTAAAACTTTAGTCAATTAAAATAAACAATTAATTTATTTCAACATCTTCACCTTGCGGGCATATGGTACTCCATCTCGCAAAATTTTAGCAACGGTTAGTTTAAAAGAATTGGAAAGAAAAGCCCTCCTTCCCATTTAAACACTTTTTCCATTTAATATTTGAATTAAGGAATTACTACAATATTTAAATCAATGAATGTATACAATCATAAACATCCATAAGGTTTACATACTTAGGAATAACTATTAAACTTCCTCAATACATATGAGTCAATCATCGTAATTTTAGTTACACATATATCATTCAATATATCAACTATATTAAATTACTAAACAAAAATTGAAAACATAGAACCATTAATAATGCAAATGTGCATATATCATTCATTAAGTAAATAGTATTTTTATTCTCACTAATACATAATATTAAATCATGTAATTTTCTTATCATATAAATAATTAAGATAAAGAGACCTTTCATCTTTTTTATGATGCAAATCAATTTTCAAGAAAATAATGAATTAATTATATTTATTCCTTTACGAAATAGATACAACAGAATAGGATAAGTTAGCCACTTAATCATTTGGATAATACAATAATGTTTCACCAAATTACAAATACACTAAACAATACATTACAAATTTAGTCAATTAAAATAAACAATTAATTTATTTCAACATCTTCACCTTGCGGGCATATGGTACTCCATCTACAAAATGCAAGAATGGTCAGTTTTAAAAGAACTTGAAAGAAAATCCCTCCTTCCCATTTAAACACTTTTTTGCATTTAATATTTGAATCAAGGAATTACTGCAATATTTAAATCATAGCAACGGCATATTAAATCATAGGTTCATATCATAATTCATAGAATAATTTGATTTGTATTCTCAAAATCTGTTCACATTATCCTTTTTATGCCTTAATGAAAAACTCTAGAGGGAAGAATAATAAATAAAGAATTAGATCAATAATAAAGACATCCTTTATTTTAAATCAGAATGACAATAATTTCCATCTCCATTGTTCACTAATACCTTACATAAAAAGTATAATTAATTGCTCCAAATTTTGTATAACTATGTAGCTGATTTATAATTATTAAGAGATTATATTGTTCTTATAAGTCGGCTATCAATATTATGGAGGGATTAATTTTTTCCCGGAAGAAAAATAATAGCAATCACTAAGTATATATATACGATGTTTTATTCCCAGCTTAATATAGCATCACAATCAAGCAAACAAATGTTAGTCAGGCATTCGAGTACATTTAGTTTCTAAATATCTATATCAGCAACATAGATTAATATATAATCCCATGAACAATTAATATAAATTTATTTATAGAAGTAATAAGTACTTTGGAAGACTCTAAATATATTCACATTAAAGTATAGCCAAACAAACACATGCGCCAACTAAACCGACAACCCCAAGGTCACAATGTAAGGTGAAAGCCCCAAGTATTAAGGTAAGTTTTTGTTACCTTATTTGTAACCAAAGGCATAAAGTATTTATAAACAACTAACTTAACAATGCTAAATGTGTTCATAAGAATCATTAACGATCGAAAATTAAAGGAGGAGATTGACTCAATTTCATATGGAATCTTAGAGAGATTTAAAAAAATTTATACACAACGGTATATTTCACAATGCCCCTTCTATGACAAGGGCTAGGAATTACCAAGGTTGATTCTACCTTCAACCAATATAATGAGAGATCCTAAATGGATTCCTTATATCGATTCGACATCAAAAGAAGACCATCAAATTCTTCACCAAACCAATTCGTATAATACAAACTTAGTTTCACCCCAATAACCCTGGTGAGTAAAAATAATGAGATACAACCGGAATATCTCCCTTCACCTTTTTATAATACGGTGGGCTGCTATGGCAAAGCAACCGATACCACCATTTAAGAAAATCAAAAGATTTATATAATGATAATCAAAGGAAATTAAAGTTACAAGGTGAACACTTTGTTCTTACCACTATAAAACCTTAGAATAAAAATTACATCAATACATAAAAGTATAGATGAGCTACTTGTCCATGAAAGGTAAAACACCCTTTCGAGTTTCCTTTCAATCCCAATTTTAATTAATAACAAGAAGATAAAAGTACCAAGATTGATATAATCTCTCGAAAATCCATTTCAACCTAGGTTTGGGATATAATTAAGCATAGAAGCCCTATTTTAAAATGTGTATTCGTAGAAATAGAAAAACACGTATATCACAAGAATTTGACTAAACCCAAATTTAATATGATATTCATCATATTATTAATAACAAAAACCTAAATTTCTTGCATGATTCACGTAAAAAAATTATAGATTCACATAAGATTATTTAAATAATAATATACCCACAATGGAAAATCTCACAAATTTACTTTGTTTCAAGACTTCATTTAATGCAAATAAAAATGGAAAAATCTATCAAGGGGGAATAATAATAATTCTTTCCATTTGTTTTTTCGAAACCCTTGAAATCTGTCACTTTTTCCAACAAATGCCAAACAATGTAAATCTACATATTCAAAACCCTCAAATCTCACTTTCTTAGAACAATTGAAACAAATTAAATCCATCTAATAAATAACAACATGGTTCTATTTTTACTCCAAAGCATACATTCCTTTCATGGCATGAAAATCCCTAAGAACCCAGAGGAGTTTGAAACCACCGAAGTGAAGTGAAAATGACATATAACAAGTTACTAGGTAGCTTCTTGGAGAATCTTTGGGCTTCCCGAGGATCTGTAAAAATTGTATTTACTCCATATTAAGCTCTCACATAACCAAATAATGGCCTAAGGATTCACACCATTGCCTCCAATTTTCTCCTCCATCCCAACTTATTTGGATTTTTAAGGAATATCCAAAATAATCAATTAAACTCATTGACTTGCATGGCCTTATGGTCCTAATAATACATTAGCCCAAAATAAACATCTTGACCTAAGATTTACCAAGCCCGAGCCAACCGAACTAATAACATGGGTAATCACTAATGTTATAATTAGGTCAAATTCCTTACTAGATTTAAATGCCAAAACACATACCTTATAAAGGTTGACATAATGATGATAATAACATTAACCCATTAATGTTTAGCTCCTAAAATATATTAACCTTAGTAATAACATAACCAGGACCCAATGTAATTAACAATAAAATAACATGGCCCAAATACCTTTGACACATATTTAATCCTTATCATCACATGGTCGATTAATTTGATTGAGGTAAGGTTTATTTACCACATCATATATGAAGGGGTATGGTTAAAGACCAACATTATAAACAATCCATTAACCTTCAAAATAATTACACATAATTGCCTTAATCAATTTAATAAAATTATCATACAATCATGGTTAAAATAATTCAAACCACCTCCAATATGGCCTTAGGCCTTCCAAAACAATATCAATCAATATTGTACTATTGAAAATTGTCGAAAGGAAACTGAACATCAAGGAGGTGCTAATCAATGTATATAGCCAATGAAAACTTCTTATTGACTGATTTTCAAACCAAAAAATAGTCACAAATAAGAAATAGTATTAACATAACAAGGATACCTAACAATGTTCTGAATATCAATTACAACATGTTAATTTTTTCCAATGTCCTTAATACATTCATAGACGATCACCAATCTCAGCAGAGGTTATGATAAAGACCTTTCATAAGTGATTTTTAGTTTGTACATTAACTCACAGTAGTGACATTTTATAAGGAAATCACAATTGGTCATAGGTTGAACTAAATATAACAGATTTATTCAGGATAAGGGAACCTCAAAGACCATCTATACACTGTAATCACTTGCTAAAAATTTATCCTTTCCTAAACACAAATTGAATCTTTTGGGTATGACATACTTCCCCATTAATGAATCATTTTCTAGATGATTTTTATCTCATTAATCAAATTAAAACAATCAAGTACATGTTATATCCAATAATCTTGAAAGAATAGTAAGTATTTTACATGATTGTTTTACAATTTTTAGATTGGAAAATCAAATTTATTTGTTGTAATAACCTTTCAACAATAAAAAGTATTATATAGTTAGAGACATGACATAATTTTTGTCATAACAACCAATCAATCATGTAATATTATTTAATATATATAACAAATAGTAAAAAACAAGCCATATATCATAGATACAAACAAGGAAAACATTGTTTTCAATTTCCCACAAGTATTCCTAAGCTATTTTGTTTCATTACTCATTTGTTTTTCCAGACCTTTGTCTTGTGCAATTCCCATTTTTCTTTTGAATGCACCCATCAATATTCCTTTTCGACTATTTTTTCCAAATACTTCCATGGTTTTCACCTTTCAGATATTTTCATCATAAATTCATGGTCAATGATTACTTAAATCATCCAAATTGTTCCTCTCTTTTCCTTTTAGGATTATTTTTTTGCATGCTTCTAAGTATTGGTTATCTTCCATATCAGAAAAAACATTGATTTATGTCAAAACAATCAAAGTTAATCACTATGTAAAGAAAAATTAAACTAGAAGATGTTGTTTTTACTTCCCCATGTTCCTTTTCTAGCTGAAAAGTTTGTTAGGACACTTACTTTTCAACCAAATAACCAATTTTAATTACCACATCTTAGGTTCCTAACTGAACTTAAGTATGTCATCCAATTTCTGTAATGAGGTTAAACAATGTCAATGTCATGATGACTGACAAAATTTTGTGGCTTAAGAAAATTTCTTATCATATGCTAATGAAAATCAAAATTCTAATTCTATTTTCAATCAATAAATAGATACAACAACCTTAATCATTCTAGTGTTGTACTAAATCAACATTAGGAAGTCCATAACTTACTTACCTGACATTACATTAGGAAAGACATGTTCTTGTTCTTCCAAAAAACTACAATGTGCTTTACTAATGTGTTTCACCCTAACAGATCATTATTTCTATTATTTTATTCATTCAATTAATGACAAATAGTCTGAAATATGACAAAATCCTTGTCATTCTAGCATCCAATATGTAAAATATATTCAAGTATGTCTTACTAATTGACAAAAACAATATAAGTCATTCAAAAACAATGTTTTTAACATTCCATTAATTAAGAAAACCCACATTTTTTTCTTTTAGACTATTCCAACAATCTGACAAGTTTCACCATGATAGTTGAGATTTTCCTGCCATATACTTCCTTAACTTTTCCCTATAAGTTCAGGTGAGAAAGAGTTGAATCTCCTTTTTTATTTTTTCTCTTTACAATTTTGAAATCAATGTAGATTTTCATTCTATCCTTTTGGATTTTTTTGCTCGATGCTTTCACAGTAGATAGTCCACCCCTATCTACTTTATCTACCCCTTTTGGGTTCAATTTCATGTTTTATTTTAAGTTCCAAAACCTATCCTCTTAACAATTCAACAATCAACCAACTCCCTTGCAATTTTTTATGAGTCGATTAAAGTTATTTTACAAAGATTTGATCATTTTCACACTCGAACAAGCATTGCTCCAAGAAACCTTTAGGTCTTGTATGTCATGAAGGACTGTTATAGTTTTCCTCTAACATCTTTACCACCAAACCTAAAGCTTAATTTGGTCTGGTTCATTATCCACAAGACATCCTTCTTGCATTCATTTTATTTTGTTAATAAAATCATAATTTAGTAAGTATAAAGGCCCAATTAGTACAAGTGTTATGCAGCCTTGAACACGATATGAAAATGTAACTCCTCTTTGTTACACTTCTCAACTATGGGAAATTTTTATTCAACTCATTAGTTATAGTTAATTCCTTCAATGAATTTAACATGCAATGATTAAATTCTAGCACATAAGAGTTATAAATCCCTTAAGTTTTCATACATTGAAATGAGTAGCATCATTTATAGCCCCTGTTGAATTATATCATCATTTTTAATTATCTTTTACATTAGATTTCATAATTCACTGATTTAAATACCCCACATTTAAATTCATATGCCTTTAATGATTTAAATGTACAAAAAAATTTAAATCCAACATAATATAATTATAATTCTTCAGATAACAAATCAATAAATCATGTGCAAGATTATGGGTCAACTAGATCCTACTCGATCCCCCATAGAAAACTCTTTGAGTCAAGTATACAAATTATACCAAGTAGTTCCCTTCTCGACATTGATTTACAAGTGTTGTTCTAAGTGTCTACTGGGATTTCAATCAATCAAATCCCATCCGGCATCACACACTTATGCTAGAACTAGGTGCATCCTGACAATGTACTACCATACACTACTTTGGCCAAAGTTTTAGAGTCATGTATGCCATGCTTAGTTTCATGATGACACATTCATCAATAGAAACATGTCCCATCACCATATCACTTGATCTAGTTATCAAAATTGAATTAATTGTTTAGTTAAATTAATTTAAGTCACGCATCCATGAAAAAATTGTGCATCCATTGAGGTGAGCATGACTATGCCAACTAGACTAGTTGGATGGGAAAATTATGCTTCATAGCACAACTTAATTCCATGTTGATCATGACATGCATAATAATTTTGTCGTAACTTTCCACCTCATTGAATTTGTTTATGATAGATTAATTTTCATTATGCAGTGATATCCATCCAATAATTATTCGATCCTAAGGTCCATATTTTAGTTTTGAATAATAAAATATAATAAACTTCCATAAGTGGCTTGTGCACATTTCTTAAGCATTGAGTTAATTAGGGTAACAAGCTACATTAATTATGTAGTCCCTAATTATTAAATTATGACCTTGTTGTTATATTTCTTAAGTACACAAATGTAAAACTCATCACTGAATGTATACAATCATAAACATCCATAAGGTTTACATACTTAGGAATAACTATTAAAATTCCTCAATACATATGAGTCAATCATATGTAATTTCAGTTACACATATACCATTTAATATACAAATTGAATTTAATTACTAAACACATAAGTATAAATTTAAAACCATTAATAATGTAAATGTCATATATCATTCATTAAGTACATAGGATTTTTTTCTTCTTACTAATACATAATATTAAATCATGAAAGTTTCTTATCATATAAATAATTAAGATAAGGAGACCTTTCATCTTTTTCTAATGAAGATCAATTTTCAAGAAAATAATGAATTCATCATATTTATTCCTTTACGAAATAGATACAAACAGAATAGGATAAGTTAGCCACTTAATCATTTGAATAATACAACAATGTTTCGCCAAATTACAAATACACTAAACAATACATTGCAGCTTTAGTCAATTAAAATAAACAATTAATTTATTTCAAAATCTATGCCTTGGAGGCATATGGTACTCCATCTACAAAATGTTAGCAACAGTCAGTTCAAAAGAACTGGAAAGAAAATCCCTCCTTCCCATTTAACAACTTTTTCCATTTAATATTTGAATTAAGAAATTAGTGCAATATTTAAATCATAGCAACAACATATTAAATCATAGGTTCATATCATAATTCATAAAATAATTTAATTTGTATTCTCAAAATATGTTCACATTATTTTATTATATGCCTTAATGGAAAATTCAAGATGAAAGAATAATAAATAAAGAATTAGATCAATAATCAAGACATCCTTTATTTTAAATCAGAATGAAAATAACTTCCATCTCCATTATTCACTAATACCTTACACTAAAAGTATAAATAATTGCTCCAAATTTTGTATAACTATGTAACTGATATACAATTATTAAGATATTATAATGTTTTATATGTCTGACTATCAATCTTATGGAGGGATTAATTATTTCCCATAAGATAAATAGCAGTCACCAAGTATATATATATATATATGTTTAATTCCCAGCTCAATATAGCATCACAAAGTAAAGAAAACAAAGGTTACTCAAGCATTCAAGTACATTAAGTCTTGAAATATCTATATCTGCAGCATAGATTAATAGATAATCGATAACCAATTAATATAACTTTATTTATATAAGCAATAAGTACTTTGGAAAGGTTTGACAGTACTAAGGTAATCTACCATTTATCTTAATCCTCTCGAAGACTCCAGATATATTCACATTAAAGTATAACCAAACAAACACATGCACCAACTAAACTGACAACCCCGAGGTCATAGTGTAATGTGAGAGCCCCAAGTATTAAGGCAAACTTTATTTACGTTAATCGTAACCAAAGTCACATAGTCTTTATAAATAACTAATTCAATATTGCCAAATATATTCTCAACATTCATTACCGATTGACAACCAAAGGAGGAGATCGGCATAGTTTTATATGGAAGCTTTGAGAGATTTAAGAAATTTTATACAAAATATTATACTACACAGCTCTCCTGCTATAGACAAGGGACAAAAATTACCAAGTACGATTCGACATTCAACCCCTATAACGAGAGAGTGCAAATGGATTCCTTATATCAATTCGACATCAAAACAAGACCATCAAAATATTCACAAACAAGATCATATAATGCGAACTTAGTTTCACCCCAACAACCCTACAGGTGAGTAAAAAAAGAACAAACCCAACTGGAAGTTCTCCCTTCACCTTTTTCTATTATAGTGGGCCACCAGGTAAAAGCAATCGATACCTCCATTTAAGAAAATCGGAAGATTTATATAATGATAATCATAGTAAAAGTAAAGTTACAAGTTACCATGGTTATTACCACCATAAAACCTCAGAAGCAAACTTGCATCAATACATAAAAGTACAGCACGAGCTATTGTCCACGAAAGGCACTGCATCCTTTCGGAGTTTCCATTCAAGCCCAATTTTAAGTAATGACAAGAAGATAAAAGTACCCATGATTGATATCATCTCCAAAACCTATTTAGAAATATGTTTAGATAGAATTAAACACAGAAGCCCCATTTTAAAATGGGTATTCATAGAAATAGAAAAAATGCATATAATAATCATTATTGCTTCAAGACATAACTCACACCAATAAATAACAATATCGCTAAAGAATTAATATCAAAATTCTGACCGAACCCAAATTTAGTATAATATTCACCATATTATTAAGAACAAAAACCCAAATTTACTAGGTAATTCACGTAGTAAAATTCATAGATTCGATAAGATTATTTATATTATAATATACCCACAATGAAAAATTTTACAAAGTTACTTTGTTGAAGACTTCATTTAATGCAAATACAAAATGGAAAAAGATATCAAGGGAATAAGAATGATTCTTGTATGTGTTTTATGAAACACTTGAAATCTTTTCTCTTCCACCAAGTGCCAAACAACGCAAATCTACGGATTCGAAACCCTCAAATCTCACTTTCTTAGAACAAGTCAAAATAGATTAAATCCATCCATCAAACTATCATCCAATAAATAACAATAAGGTTCTATTTTTACTCCAGCAGACATTCCCTTCATGGCATGCAAAGCCCTATGACCCCAAGGAGTAGTTCTAACCCACAAAATGGAAGTGCAAATGACATACAACAAGTTACTCATTAGCTTCTGGATAAGCTTTGGATTCCCAAGGCTTTGTAAAAATTATATTTACTCCATATTAAGCTCTCATAGAACCACATAATGGCCTAGGGATTCACACCACCGCCTCCCATTTTCTCCTCCATCCCAACTTATCTAGATTTTTTAAGGAATTTACAAAACAATCAATTAAACACCTTGACTTGCATGGCCTTATGTCCCTAATAATACGTTAGCACAAAATAAACATCTTGACCCAAGATTTACCAAGCCAAGTCGAGTTAGCTAACCAATAGCATGGTTAATCACTAATGTGATAATTAGATCAAATTCTTCACTAGATTTGAATGCCAAAACACATACCTTGTAATGGTTTACATAATGATGATAATAACATTAACCCATTAATCTTTAGCTTCTAAAATATATTAAACTTAGTAATAACATAACTAGGACCCAATGTAATTAGCAATAAAATAACATGGCCCAAATACCTTTGACACATATTTAATCCTCGTCATCACAAGGTCGATTAATTTGACTGAGGTAAGGTTTATTTACCACATCATATATGAAGGGGTATGGTCAAAGACCATATTTTATTAACGAACCATTAACCTTCCAAAATAATTACGCATAATTCCCTTATGCACCTTAATCAAATTATCATGAAAACATGGTTAAAATAATTCGAACCCCCACCAATATGGCCTTAGGCCTTCCAAAACAACCAGTCGTCAATAATTTTACTATTGAAAATGGTCAAAAGGAAATCAAACATCAAAGAGGTGTTAATCAATGTATATAGCCACGAAAAATTATTATTGACTAATTTTCAAACCAACAAATTAGTCACAAATAATAAATAGTATTAACATAACAAGGATACCTAACTATGTTCTAAATATAAATTACAACAAGCTAATTAGTTTCCAATGTCCTTAATACATTCATTTATGATCACCAATCTCAGAGAGGTTATGATAAAGACCTTGCACATGTAAGTTGTCAATTTGTACATTAAATCATAACACTTACCTTTTATAAGGAAATCATGATTGTTAAGAGGTCTCATTAAATATAATAGTTTATTCAAGCTAAGGGAACCTCAAATTCCATCCATGCACTTTAATCACTAGCTGACAACTTATCATTTCCTAAACACAAACTAAATCTGTGGGGTGTGACATGAATGTTTTTTAAGATGTTCTTATTATGGTATTTCTCATGACCATTACCTTATGGGTAATATTCAGATGACTGTGAGCGATAAATACCATGTTTATAGCATAATTTATTCATCTCAATGGAAGAAAAGTAAGTGACATTATCTCGTAATGATATTATTTGGAACATCGAAATTTACTATGATTTTCTCTAGAGGAAGTTACATACCATTTTAGTGTTCACGTGCTTGAATGGAATGGATTTGAAAATTTTGATGAAGTTATCTAAATCATTAATCACATATAGATATGCCTTTGCGATGGATTTTGGGATGAGTATGTATGGTTGGAAAAAATATCTAGACACCGTGCACTCTTATCATCCTTTCAACTAGGGTATCGAGGAAACAAGTAAGGGACACACAAAAACTAGCACACAAAAAGAGAATTAATGGGGTACAGGGACCACTAAGATCCCATATCCAAAGGTAAGTAACCCTTACACTAGGACAACATAAGCTTTCCAACCCTAGGTCAAATAAAGGGAATGAAACCTATTGAGATATTAACACTATGGGGTACTAGAAGACATAATAAACATATCAAGTCTATGATAACCAACGTAAAGCATGTAACATAAAATAAAGGACTGAAATATAATATTCTAACCTAGAATGTGCATAAAATACTAAGCTAACATAAAGTAAATAGAAAATATAATAGACTATTCTATACAAAATGAAAAGTTAGGTTAGAGCACTTACCTGTTGACGGGAGGACACTTGAGCATCTATTTTCTAAAGGATCATACACCAAGAGAGAATATATTTTGATTGGATAATGGGAAATAATCTAGTCCTAGCTCATTGTAGGTGACCCAAAAGTGTAAGAAAACCAAACCAATTAAGAATAATATTTAAGCCAAAAGTCAAGATGCAAGAAATCCAAGAGTGAGTGAGTAGAGCAACTGAAGAGTTCCTATAAAATTTGTGATGTGTGGATATTTGGTAAAGGTGTCTCATAGTTATTTATAGTGATGCCATCACCTGTAGGTGAAGGCTTCGGTCAAGGATTTAAACATTACAGAGGGTGATTTCGTCGAATAGCGAGGAAAATGTAAAAAGGTGTGTGTAATGTGTCACGAGAAAAAAGGGAATGCAAGAAAAAAATATAATAAGGAACATCAATGATGCAGGGGCATATTTGAAAGAATACAAAATTTCAAATTTCCTTGTTATGAGGTCAAGGGGATGAGTTGGGAGGTTAGAAAGTGAGTCTCAAAATTTGAATTTTCACATTTCATATTTCCCTCCATTTTTGTGCTCAAATGTCTTAAAGTTGAAAATAAAGGATTATGACTTGATAAGGTTATTTTATAGGTTAGGGAGTGTGTTTGTAGTTTCATAGGTTAAGTAGGAGGTACAAGAGTTCTTGAATGTGTACAAGTGTTTTCAAATGCATATTTTGCCTTATGAAGGTATAATGAGTCATTATGATAAAAGAGAAGTTACATTGCAAGAGGAGTTATATACAATAGGGGAGTTCGAGTATATAGTTGATAGCGAGTAAGTTAGAACCATTATTTTCTCGTCAAGGAGGAGCTTAGAGAGAAAAAAATGGGAAAGGAAAACTATAATTTTGTGATGAAACATAGTTTATATAGATAATACATTTAGGTTTACTATATAACCTACTTTTTTGAGATTTCTATGAAAAAACAAAACTAGTTTAATTCCTTATTTTCATATGGAAATGTGAGTTGATATATTTTGTGGAATGATTAAAATTGAAGGGAGTTATTTTGTCTTAATGGAATAAGCTTTGCATGAATTTGTTTGTGTGTGACGTAATATGACTATGCATGTATGCTTTTGCAATGGTAATGATCCATGCCTTAAAATTTTGATAGCTTTTTGTGAAAAATCATGGGGTTTATGAAAGGTGAAGTGTCTATGTAAGGGTGGAATGGTGACATGTTTGCTAATTCATTGCATATATGAAATGTAGAGATATTTTCTGAAATTGTGTATGGAAATGGTTAATGACATTTTGATCTTTTAGGCTATACAGTAAGTTCTTGTGACAAATGCAATCCTCATTAGTTTGTGTTAAATATTTCCTTGAGAGAGTGACAAGTTTCCTCAAAGAGATATGTATTCAAACTCATCCAGATAATGAGTGAGGGTTTCATGCTCTGCATTTCTAATTGCATGCACATGAAGTTTCCATTGTTAATAGATTTATCCACATAATCAAAGAAAATTGGTAAGATATGAATGAGAATTAGGTATAAAAGTGAATAAGACTCAATTTGGAAAATTTAAGATAATTATTAAAATATATATAAATCCTTAATTGTTCCTAGACATCTCTGAGATGGTGCCTAGGATTTTTTTAGTAGAGACTTAAATCATCGAGTTTTTCTTTTAAATTGGTAAGATATTCTTTGGGAAAATGTCTATTTAAACATTTTGAAATAATTTTGGTTGTCCAACGGTTGAATTTTAGTGATTTCTCTACTAGTCCTCAAAAGCACAATGAGCTTAGAGTAAGGGTTAGAAGAGTGAATCAATTAACAAAGGGAATTGTGTTTTCACTTAGAGACCAAACTTAAAAATTTACATAGAGCAAGGAGAGCATAATGGGTCCCTAAATGTATATTGGTTTTGCTAGGAACCCACATGTTTGATAAGATATGACTCATAGTTCCTAAAATTAGGGCTAGAGGTATACTTGTGCACTTGAGGATAAAAGGGCAGTTTTAAGGGCAAAGGTCAAGGATTTAGAGGACAAAATTTGGGATGCATTTTGGAAAGACTAAATGATTTTTGGATGTGGTTTTATACCTAGAATTGTTTCTCTATAAGTCTCTAGCCATAAGCCAAGTAAGTTACTTGCTCTTGAGGATCTTGGGGACAATTTTGAGAGGATCTTAAGAAAGAAGCAAACACATTCTTGTTATAAACAATGTAATGATTACTAATGCATGGGTTGAGTTTTGAAGCATAGTTTGGAGGATCCAAAAATTTCAAGGAGTGTAAAAGATATAGTTTACCTACTTGGAATCTTTTATCCAAATAACTCTCCTAGTTATCTGGATAACTTATATTTTCATTCTGACTTTGGTGTTCCACATTTCAAGTTGCGTGCACTCAAGATTGTTCTTTTGATGACTTGGCATAGTTACGATTCCTCTGCATACCCTTTCCTGCCTTCTGCACTCTTTGCATTATTCTATCTCCTTCCATTTTTTCCCTTCCCATGCACCTCACACTTACTTCTATTAGCCAAGTCCTTTGCCCCTCACGTGTTGTGCCCATTACTTTGTAATAGTTACGCTTGGACCATGCATTCTCTTCTCACTTTTTTGCCTCATTTTCCCCATGCCCGTCATGCGCACTTTCCTTAGCCTCTTTCTGCTTTCCTCCTATGCCTCTTTCTTCCACGTGCACTTTTTGTGCCCTTCCTTGTGCCCTTTGTGCCAAGTCATCTTCTTACCTACTTGAGTGTGCTACATGTAACCTATCAAAGCACGCCAATAGGGTGCCAAATCTGGAAAACCAACTAGTGCATGATGCATGTGTGAAAAGACAAAATAAATGAATAGTTGACCGATTTATGCAATAATCCGCGCCTACCACGTGCTTTCAATGTACCAACGGCTCGACATCTTCTAACATCCGTATCTTTTACTACAAAGCTCAAATTGATGCACACCTAGACTTGTTAGAAATATGGTGACACAAGCTACATGTTGGATAATTCAAATTCAAACTTAGGTGGGATTTAGTGGGTATAAAATAGGGAAACGTATCTCAGCATTATCAATGCACATCCAATCGAACTCAACTACCAGATTTCATCAGATCTCGGTGTGTTCCTTATTCCACACGCCAAAAAGACATGGGGAAGTGCATCGATAACTTTTAGGCATTTATCACTGGTTATTGGTGGTTGAAGATTTGAATCTAAGTTTCCCTCCCTTTCTCCTTCTTTTCTCTCCTTCTTCTTCTATAAATAGCAAAGTTTCGCACTTTGTAAAACATCCCTCCTTATTGTAAGGACACCATGCCAAAATGGTGGCTGACTTCCCATAGTTCTCAGACCTTGGCATGGTCTCTACAATGTATTCTCACCTCCTATCATGAATTTTAATGACTGTGCATTCCTTCAGCAATAAAATCATGTTTTGTGGAACTCTTTTCTTCCCTCTCTTGTTTTCATTACATCTTGCCTCTCTATTTGTGTTTTATGGAATGTTACATGTACTCCTATGCTTGTATTCCCCATGTTCATGTGTTACGCATGTCGAAAGGCTGATCCACATGTCGATCCGTGGTATGCGCCATCCACCCTCTTTTATCGGATCCACTCTATTTCCATTGCCTCTTGTGGAGAGAGATCAACCCTTTCCTTCTAGCGTTATTACCATCCTTAGCGTAGGATTTCCCCTTCTTGCACATCGTTCTATCCTAGTCCATTGACATGTTTAGTCTAGGATTTACTTTTAGTGCTAGGAGTAGCAATAGCGTTAGAGGTAGGTAGAGGAAGCGAGCCTTCTCCAAAGATCCATCCCAAGCGCACAATGTCCCACAACTTGGGGATGGTTCCATTGTGGTCTTAAACACCTTGGCCCTTTCGATATCTAAGATGCGGGTGCACATTTGAGCAACTAATGAATCCAAACACCAAAAATATAGAGAGTGAAAAATAGAGGAAAAACAAGGAAGACGTAGTTCTTCAAGGTCTTGTGTCATTTAAACAGTTAAAAGTGCTTATAAGAAAGTTGTTAAAGTAAAGTATATTGGTTATGGAAAAATTATGATATTCCACTTTTACAAATTTTAGCTATTATAACTAGTCAAGAAGACCTCTAAAGAAGGATTCTAGAATGAATGAATGGAATTGATTGTTTTTTAATGGAAAAATTCATGGAAAATTATGGATCTCTGCATCAACTAAAATCTAAAGTAGATGTTGAAAGTAAATAAAGGACTAACTAAAATGAAATATGCCTAGTAATTTGTACCTAATATGGTCATCATACCACATACAAGCGTAATCCATGCTATTAGAACCCTAGAGAATAAAACTGAAAGGAAACACTAAAGGATCATTAGTAAAATAAGACATAAATCACCTAGTTAGGGGCCCATGGGATGGATGTTGTGTCATAGGATCATAGAGATAAGGTGTCATAGTGTTAAATCCAAGTGATAGGTAGTAATGCTGAAAAGCACAAAAAATTGTATGGTAGAAGCTACAAAGAGGTACTATCTTAAAACTTGAAGGTGCACATAAATAGATCATGGATGATTAGCCCAAAGATCGAATAGAAATGTTAAAAAAACCAAAAAACCATGAGGTATATGCTATAATAATAAGAGAGAAAAAAATAAATCCAAGTAATACTATGAGCCTAAGCGAGGATGCACAAAACCATGAAGATTATAGAGGGAAAGGACATGGAAAAAGAGTTGGTAAACTTACTAGAGATGATTGATGAAGTAGTGAGTTTGAAAAATAAAAGATAAGATATGGTAACCAAGTACTAAAATTCTTGAATTCTGTCATACATATAAATGTTTGAGAAATTGGGTGTTTGTTGGTTCTTTGAAGATGTGGACTTTATTGGTTTTAAGGTGATATATGTTAGTGCTAATGATATATTTTATTAGGTAAGGAACCAACCATTTCTAAGCGTAATTTCTTTCTTAGTAATTGGTATAGTTGATCTTGAGGATAAGGTTACCCATGTCAAAAGTAAATGGATGAAAAATTCTATTATGTTTCTTAGAAAATTTTTTTCTTCGATTGCGAGTGTAGGAATGATCAAGTCATTCTTCTAGGATGTCAAGTTCATGAAGACACACATCATGGATTTCATCATCTGAAATGAATTTATGGAGGGATATACCTAACAAAAAATTTCCACCTCAAGTGGAAGCAAAGCCTCAAATCTTGTTGGTGAAATGATTTGTCGTATGGAAAATTATGGGTTTCCAACAACGCTCGGGGTTCTATGCCCCTCCTTATTTTTCTATGGGGAGAAATCACTATTGAATGTAAACTAATATAAACTTATTTATTGTTTTAGGTAGGATAAATAGACTGGGGATCAAATAGGGACACTTCATGAACCTATGGAAAATTTCTTATATGAGATATAAGGGAGGAAATTTCAGAAATGAGAGGTGAATGACATAAACTAGATAAAGGGATGTTATTTCCATGATTAGGAAAATTATATTTCACACCCAATAACTATTGTATTTCATCATTCAATTAGAGGAAAAAAACAATGAAGCTATTTATTGAGTCAAACAAATCCCACATAAACAAAGTTCTTTGGGTCCATTAATTGAAGATACAAATCTCTTTTTCGATCACTATACTTACAAAGTGCATATGAGAGAGAATAGAGGAATACATAAGAAAAGGGGAGTGGAATAAATGTAGCATTTATTTATTGTGCATTGATGATACAAAGTTCAACAACAACAATCCGCAATTACTATCACATAGTTAGAAAATTAGAAACCTTTGGAATGGAAAAGCCATTTCAATTTATAGCAATGTGAATTGACCTTTCACCTACCCCTCACATGAATCTTCATGATATTATTCACTTGTGACTTGTCATCCTCCTAGGACATGAGAGGTAAGTTCCTTTATATAAATTAAAGGGAATATTACAATATAAATTTATAAAGTCACTTAAGTGAATAAGACAAAATATAATTGATACACTCAATGAAAAATTAGAAAGGGGAGAGAAGGAAGAGGGAGAAAGAGATAAGAGGGAAGAAGTTTCCAAATCTGATGAAGAAACTCCTTACAATGAAGAAATTTTCTGATTCATGCCTCTTGATGACAAGTCTCTAGAGTGGGCTCATGTTCTTTGAATCCATTGTTGAATCGAGCTATTACATATGTACACTTATCTACCTTTGGGATAAAAATGCAGCTCAATGCTTTGGTCCATGTCATAGAGACATAACTAATCTTCTTGCATTAATGCATCCATTATTCATGATACATTTAAATTTAAGAAATTAAAATTTTGATGTTGTCACGGGACTCTAAGTTGTCTTCATTGAAGGAAAGAGAGTCACTTGCCTCTTTCTTGAGCAGATCTCGAAAGGAAGCAATGAGTTCCTCTCATGATGAATCCTTTGTGAGTGAATGGGATTCAATTATCTGAATAAAATTGTAGACATAATTTAAGATATCGAAAGCATGATATCCATGAGATTCCAACTTGGATATTGCAGTCTTGTTAATTACATATTTTGTGTCCATAATGTACATATAAACTTGAGACAAGTTATCTACAACAAACATGTTGTTCTTGATGAGGTGTGAGATTCAAAGGAACTCATCTTGGATACAGTGGAAACATCTCATTCAAATGAATCACCTCTTTTGAAAATTCCTCCTTCACTTTGTTCACTTATGAAAATGTTGCAAGAACATACTTGATGGGAGAAACGATATCTAGAAACAATGCCTTGTCTTGATGAATGATTTTCTCAATCCACTTCTTGTTGGTATTCCCCATACCATATATCATTGTGAATTCCTTACCACCCCAATATCAACACTGCAAATCAGATGATTTTTTTCTATAGGAATAGAATCTATTGAGCCGGGTTCAAGAAGGTTGAATATGAGCACGAGAATGTTTACATGTTCTTCCGATTGAAAAATTGTTTGCGTATATTCTCCATTCTAATCAAAGAGGTGGTAAGTGGATTATTTGAACATATGAGAGTCACCCTCATGTAAATATTGTCCCATGAGAGGTGGATTGAATCATAGTCTGATGGAGTCATGTCTTTGATATAGTTTTTGATCTTAGGCCTAACATCTTCAACAGACTGATTACATGAGATACCCTTGAAGAAGAAGGATGTTTCTGGGCCTTATTTCTTCACTTTAACTTTACATTTCTAATATTTCTTTTATACTTTGCATGATAACTTGTTACGATTGTCCTTGGCTCACTATTTATAATTTCAATGATCTATGGGAATGTTTCATCAGGTTTTGACATAATGTCTATCACTCGAGCACTTCCAAGGGCTTGTTGTGGAACCAACTCTTGACCATCATGAGGAATATATACCTAAACACTTGGATGAATTGAAATGAATTACTCTTTCTTGATGGATCTTTCTTGCAATTCTTACCTCTTACTCAAACCACTCAACTCACTTTGGCAACTTTCTGGCTTGCCGAGCTCACCTAAGCTCATCGAGGAAATATGATGATGAATCCAACTTGAATAACAAGTTATGATGAATTCCTTTGCTTGAATTTCAAATGATAACTTAAATCTCTCCTATGTCTACACAATGTTTCTTATTTTTAATTGTTATGCCTTACGATGTTCGCCTTACTATCGTACACAACCGTGACCAAAATGATGTCTCGGATCCTTGTAAAGGATGGATTACCTTTCTTGAGCTGTGTTAGTACTCAATATTAAACCCCCTTGGGGCATGATAATAGTACCAAGGATTTGGGATGCTTTGAGGATGATAGAGTTTCTGGTATGGGTCATTTTCAGTTGGGTATATGTCTAACAAACTCTTTGGGACTAGGTTTTGGGGTAACTAAGTGACACATACAAAGGGGATGGCATTTCCATGCTACTTTTGGTCCTTCCTTGAACTAGGGTGAGAGGACCCATGGGGTAACATAAATGTAGAGGGGGAGATGGAATGTTTTTCCTCAATTTCTTTAAGTTATGATCAATATAGGATAAACATGGCCAAGGATACAACACTTCAATCTCATGAGTTTTCACACAGAGTGATGTATATGCTTATTTTACCAGACACAGGTTACTATAAACAATAGATTACCAATGATCTTACATATTTTAATGAGGGAAGCATATTCAAAGGTTCCCTTTGATGGTATTTATAGACAAAGAAAAGACATAAATAATAAAGGCTATTATAATGTGATGGGATTCGTTGTATGCTTGTCTTTATAAATATGGGGGATTATATGACAATGGATCTTATGAAAACACAACATTCAACACTCACCTAGGAAATATTCCATTCTAGAAAATAAAGAAAAATTTATCAAGTGGCATTCATTGATTCTCTAAAATAAAAGGTTCCAACACTCTAAAATACCAACACAAAGGCTCATGAAAGTATTCTAGTAAAGTGTTTATTGTTTCTGATCTCATACACCTAAGATTCACTCAAAGGTTTACAAAAACCATCAACAAAATGATTACAGTAAGGATTTTATAATTTTACCCAATATTGCAAAGTAAATGCTCATAGTACAATATTGAATAAATGACCAAATATTAACCGTTAAGGACAAATCTAGTGTAATTCAAAGAAATAATAAACACAAAATTGCATCAAAAATTGTAACTCATTAATCAAATGCTCAACATATATAACCCAAAATACATAAGCTAAGCTCATAAGAAAACATATTTCATTAATATCTTTCAAAATTTTGGCAAGGAAAATAGAACAAATGATCTCACTTCCTATTAATGGTTGTACATTGTAACCATCTTAACACAAGAACTATAAAAATGAAAACTTATATTGTATTTCATCAAAGAATTTTTGTATTATTACACTTAGATATCTCCACTATTTTTCAATAGTAGAAAAATCAACCCCACCTTGTATGAGGACATGCCCTCATAGTTATAAAATTTTGGGAAATTCCTTTGATTCAATTTCCCCCCAAAAATTTAGAAAAATATCCTACTCGCTTACAATAAAGGATTTTCAACTGAAGTAGGAACATTCTTTGCAAAATTATAAATATTTGATATTTTGTTAGTGCCTTAGGATTGGTTCCACTCTTCTTCTAATGAGAGAACAAGCTGTTTATTGATACTACTATGTGTAATTCAATTTATCCATCTTGTCGGGATGACTAAAGTACCTTTCACCCTTTCTCACCTTTTGACGTCACCCTTCACATTAATTTTATTTTACTTTTCTTGTAAAGGTTATACCTTTATGAAGCGAGTAATTTATTGAAAATTATTTTGGAATTAATGCTCTAATTTTTGTAAAAATTTTAATTGGATTAAATGGAGCACCATTTCATCATCTTTTATCTTGCCTTCCCTTAATTCAATTTGTGCTTCATATCCATCGAAATCCTAAAATAAATTACATATTGATGGCTCACACAACTTGTTTTAGCATTTTCATCCCTATAAATTTTCCATTTGTTAGACACAGACTTGCATACTTTCTACAAAATTGCATGCGAATTTCTCTGTTGAAGTATTCTCAATATTCTTTTTTTTTTGAAAAATGGATAACGTGGAGCCTAAAGGAAGTTTATAAAATTTATCTTCAGAAGTGCTCCATTATGTTTTTCACTTTGAATCGGATGAGAACTTTATCCAGATGTTGTTCTTAATTTAATAACAATAAGACAATGAAGGCCTGCTAACTCACAACATTGTTAAGGTGGCCCTGATGAGAAAGCTCGTGAAGGTGACCTTCTTTTTGTCATTGTTCCAAATCATGCTCCACCACTTTATTTGGCCAAAATATTCTTAAGGTCCGATCAGTTGAATTCATTTTGTCTCTGTTATTTATTGACCATCAATTCTAATGTTGCACACATCTCTCCAATCTTATTTATAGATGAATTAATAGAGAAAGGGATTCCGGTCATTATTCCAGTGCTATCTAGTTTTGATTCTTCATAAAATGCACCAGTGTCCCATTCCACTCCTGAATAAATCGTTCATCCCTCCTGACCATATTCATCTAAAGGGATTAGTATATTGGAATGGGTCTCCTCTTTTTCCAGAAAAGTAGAACTAATTACTCTCTTGGGGAATCATCAAACAAGAAAAAATGAACTCTTGGATTTGGGAATGTCTCATGACTTGGCTAGAAGAATTCAATTTGTATCTCAAGCTCATAGTCATGCAACATTTGAATATAGGAAAAAGGAATTATTTTCTTGTATTACCCTACTTGATGATGAATTAATAGTGATCGACTAATCACTTGCTAACTATATAACTCTTTTTGTAAAATGTATATGTATGTATGAACGTAATTTTCCAAGGGCATGGGCCCCTATAGAACCCCCATTTTGACCTTTTTTATAAATATAAACAATACACAACATATTTCTATACTTATTTTATGGATTTGATTCCAACTTATTCACTACCACCCTTTTGAATTTAAATTCTAACATTTCATGCTTAATAGAAAACAAAACTTGGAAATTACAAAATTTGGAAAGTAAAAAATTTGAAAAATACAAAATAAGAAGTAATTCAATGAAGTATATAATGTTTACAGAATAATCCTATATGTGATTAGGCTCAGTGTTATCAACTTCAAGTTCAATGACATCATCCTCTTATCTTTTTTTGTCCTTTCTCCATATGCATCAAACCTTTGGAACATTTGGATAATGTATTCTTCATCAAGTCTAACCTAGAACATGAATATCATTCCTTATTCTTTTAGTACTTCTTAAAACTCTAGCTTTTCACCTTCACTCTTTTTTATTCTTTTTGACAACTCGGTTATTTGTTTCTCAGAACTATTTTTTTTTGGATCATATCATAGTTGAACATTGGAGAAGTAGTGCCATGTTCTCTATTAATGTTTTGATCAAAGGATTGTATAGAGTTTTTGTGCACCCAAATCTCCATAAGTGAATTTTTCTTACATTGTAAGTTTCTATAGCCCACTATCAAGACTATCAATGGATTCTACTATTTTTCCCTTTATGAGAGAATTATTTCATTGATCTGATTTAGAGTTCTCATTCTTAGCTAGATATCTCCATCGTAAGTATGTTGTACTCCCTTTTCCTTAGTGAGGAAATTCCCTTCTTTCTCTACCAAATGACCATCTAATTGAGTTATTGCCTCAATTTTTGGAAGGATTACTTCCCAATATTTCAATTCATCCTTACATTTATCAAGTTGTTATGTTGCATCATCTAATAATTCTGAAAGTTGGTTGTAACACCTCACAAGTGTATCTATGACATGGCATTACATCCATATATCCACAACACCAATTGTTTCCTATATATGTCATCTCGCATTTAACACTTCTAGTGTAATTACAACAGTAGTAATTTGTTGTCCTTCCATAGGGAGTTGTATCTATTTTCATACGTAGGATGACAATATTTCAATTTTTTCCTTTATTTTTTTCTTTGTTACCTTATCTTTGTCAATCTTTTAGATTAGGCCTCCAATGACTATTGTATCATCCTGTTTCAATTTCTCAGTAGTTAGATTCCCTAGTGGAATGTCTATGATTTGATAGTCACTTTGTGTGATCTCATCCTTCAATTTTTTTCCATGTTGGGTTGCCACCTCCAAATTCTTAAATATTTGATGGTCAACATGAGTTTCAGACAAAATCCTAGCCCTCTTGGAAGATCTTGTGGGTTTAGAGAATACAATGTTCTTGATGTCAATAGTCTCTACCTGAACCAATTCCTTTTCTTTCCTTAGGAGGAGTGTTTCCAACAATCCTACTATTGGACATTTCCCCCACTTTATTTTTGTGGTGTAGGATTTGGTGGGCCTGAAAATACCACTATTTCTTTGGAAGTATCTTTAGATGTTTG
Source organism: Taxus wallichiana var. yunnanensis (assembly GCA_018340775.1). Taxonomy (NCBI): domain Eukaryota; kingdom Viridiplantae; phylum Streptophyta; class Pinopsida; order Cupressales; family Taxaceae; genus Taxus; species Taxus wallichiana. Next base: position 97,700,648 of record CM031239.1, on the reverse strand, counting down.
TGACATCGGTACATTTGCATGTGAGACTTAAAATTCCATTATTTATTCTATCTACTCATCATACATGGCCATTTTTCTATCTATTCTCCTTTTTGTTCTTCAACTCCAAGTCCTTTAGTTACTTTTATTTCAATAGCTATTTCTTGGGCCTTATCACCGATTAATGTCTCTTTCTTGCCCTTAGCCTCTGTTGGGCTGACAATTACCTCATAAACTTTTTTAATACTTATTTTGTAGGGCTTGTAGTTTCATGTGATATTTACATTATTGTAATGCATGGTTCCTCTCGAGGTTGTTTCTCTGTGGGATGAGTCATTTATTCTAATGAATTTCCTACAAATTCCTAACTTACTTGCCATTTCTCAATTGTTGGATCTAAAAATCCAAGTTGTACATCCTGGATTTCCATACCTACTTCATCAACCTCAAATTTTGGAAACTCTAGTAATAGATCCTCCATTGAGGCAACATATTCTTATTTTACCATATTCAACCCAAACAATAAATAAGTAAATCTTAGTGCATGATTTTCTTCTTTTTCATCCACATCTATCACCTCAATTGTTTTAGTTTCTTTTTTAGATGTGTAGTGGTTACAACAATTTCCTTCCTTTCTACCTATGAAGTTGATTGAGTTTTCCTGAATTCTTCTTGTTTATGTTCTCTTAGAACTCTCATGGATTGACTATCCATAGGAATATCATCAATATTCTTCTCCATGGCTAGATTTGACACTAGGCTTGTAGGGAATGTTTTTGTAACAAAAGTTTCCTACACTGTGGATGATTTGAGGGGAGTACTCATTTTGAGTTGTGTCATGACTACCTATTTTTCCAATGTTGTAATGAGATTCTATTAAGCTTCATTTAATGGGATTGGATTAACAATATCTAGCTTTTTACTTTTGTATTTGTGTTATTTTGTGAATGGGACATTCTTGGTCCCTAAATTTTTGTATCTCTTACCAAAGGATTTATAACCTTAGCACTTCTTAAGTACTTGAGCTTAGTTTCTTCCTTCCCCTCTACACTCTACACCATAAGTTATGGTTCAATACCTTAGATGATTCCTCTCATTCTCTTACCTATACTTGATGACCATAAAAGAGTTATTATTGAAGTTCTTAGTTTTGATATACCTTCCTTATTATTTTTAATCAAATTGCTTAAGAAATGGGTGTGTCCTAATGGATTTCAATAGCATTCCCTCCAATTTTTGGGTAATGGTTAACATAGGAATTCCTGTTTCTATTTGTAGTTACGGTCCATTCCTTAATAATCATACTAGTTAGCCTTTTAGATGGCAATGAGGGGCACTTCCTTCCAGTGGGTCTATTTGATCACCTCCTTCCCTCAAAGGAAGGATATCCTCTTCTAAGATCCCTAAATCCATGTAGTCCTTTACTACATTTGTATTCTATAGAGATAAATCCATGCCTTTTATTGTTAACCATGATAGTGTTCTTCTCATCACATGAGTTTTCTTAATGAGCAAGCTAGTTGACTTTGTATCATTCAATTCAATGGTGCAATTGGTTGTGTTGCTATCTTCATATCATAGTAATATTGACTTACTATTTATTTTTCATCATTCAGACCTTGGGGTACAACTGCAATCTTGTAGTCAATGATCTGCCTGAGGGTCATCCTAGAATAATATCTTAACCTGACTTCTTCCTCATCTCTGCAGTTCATCCAATAATATTCATAATGGGGATCATGTTCATATGATATCCCTAGGATTGAACCTACAACCCATCTGATATCATAATTTGGCCTAGGTTGGAATTTTCTAGTTCAAATATTCTCATCTCATCCTCTAATAGTATAACTTTTAAAACAGTGGGGTAAGAGTATCTTCCTATTTTGATAGGAAACTTGATATTTGTTTTTCACATGCCCTGTAATTTTCTTGTGTACTTTTGCTAGTTTTATTGATAGTTCTATGAGTTCAAAATTATCATATAGATACTTGGGCAACATGAATGGTTGTCCCTCATATTCAATTACCCTTATGTAAGTGAAGAAACTATATTGAATAAAGTAGCATCCATATTCCTTTATCATTCTTTGAGCTTCTATGGATATTTTGTATTGTTCCCATTCTGTTCTGAAGAGGCATATGAGTGGTGATAAAATGCATCATTTACCATTTTGAAGTTCCCCTCCCAATTATCCAAGTTTAATTTTGGGTAAAAATCATATACCTTATAATTCATAAAGCTCTTTGTTCTTGGGATGCCAGGGAATTCTTTGTGATATGTAATTTATAGTTCAAATATAAAATCATATAAAATTCACACTTGAAAGTGATTCCTGGTTTGATATTTATAACCATTTTAAGGAGTTTTTCATGAATATTTGTAGCTATAAAGTTTTCCCAACAAATGGTTTTAGGGATATCAATAATAATCCTTATGTAAGGACACATCCAATCATGGAAGCCATAAACTGTTTTCAAACCATCCATCCTACGTAGTAAATTTATAATATCCTCAACCTCCTCTACAAAGTGTGATCTGAGAAAACTCTTTGGAATTCTGGTAGATGATCCTTTGTCTTTTATCAACCAATGGGAATTCATAACCTTGACATAACTGATGCACTCAACATTGTAGAGATTTAATGCCTTGTGTATGTCAATGTCGGCTGAATTTTCAACCTTAGGTTACCTAACATCAATTGAAATGCCTCGGGTGTTAAGGTAAGTACCCTTTCACCACTTCCATCTAAGACCTCCCTCTTCACTACACAAGTCATAATTTTCAACACAAATCCACACCAACCTACTTCCTTATGAGGGAAATGTATGGAAGGTGGGAAAGTTGTAGCTTTGGAAATGTTATTGTCATTAATTAATGACCGCCATGTAATCACTTCTTTTAGGGGCATGCAATTTTTGTAAGAAATCAACCAAGTATGAGTTTAACAAATTAGTTTTTGTCACTTCATCCAAGTTACTTATGATACTTGAAGTGACATGGGTTCCAGATTCCATTTGGAAAAGAGTTATGAGGGAAAATGCACATGGTTTCCTGAGTAGATATGTAACATAACACTGACATAACACGAAACCTGGTCATTGTGGCACTGGGAGAATTGAAACACAAAAGGGAAAACAACAAAAAATTATAAAATATAAAAAATAAGACCTGATCATTTCACTTGGTCTAATAAATGTTTGAGGTGCATGTCATTGACAGATAGCTCCAACAAATTGCCCTCCAAATCCTTCAAGAAGAAAGTATGTTTTCCAATTCGGATATGATAGAATGTGGTACCATCCATAGGGAATAAAATTTTCCATGCTTTCCTTATCCTCATGCCTATTATCCCACAACAATACAAAGTCTCCAACACTAAAATATCTTGAGTTACCTTCTTGTTAAATATCCTTTTGAGTCTTTCTGTGAAATTTAGATGTTTTTAGTAGGACTCTTTTCTTTCTTCGTCTAATTCCATGATTTGATTTATTCCTTCTTTATAGGGACTCACTTCCTCCACATATTCAAATTGATGCATAAATTGATAAGAGGAAATTTGTAAGTGTAATGGAAAAAAAGGATTGTACTCTATAAGCCATGTCAAAAGGACTTTTTCAGTCGACCTCTTAGTGGTAACTCTATCTTCCCATAATAAAAACTTAAGTTGTTCACCCCATTCATTTTGGTTAGTCTCCAATGTCCTTCTAAGGATCTTAATCAAATATTTATTACTTCATTTATCTTGGCCATTTCATTGAGGGTATCATGGTATTGTAAGCAACTATCTTGGTAGGAACATAAAATCTGCAGATTATGTTATTTAGGATAAAGTCCATGACTACTTGATGAGTTTCTTTCATGGTGGGAATGGCCTCAACCTATTTAGTAAAGTAATCAATGGCCACTAATATCCACTTATGACCAGCACTATAATATTCTAATACTTTTCCAATAAAATCCATTCCCCATTGCTTGAAAGGGGCTTTTATAGATATTGGTTGTAGTGGCAAGGATCCATAATATTTCAATCTTCTAGAAATCCATTGACAACTTTCACATCTTCAAACTAGCAAGGAAAATATTTAAACAATGAAGGACACTAATATCTTGCTCTTATAATATTTTTAGTAGTCACTCTCCAAGTGAAATTTCCCCCACACATTCCCCATAAAATTCTATAATTATCTTGGGTGCTTCTTCTTCTTTTAGTGATACACCTCAACAAAACTCACTTTACGTTACCATGATCAGTCAAGATATATTTTTGGGAGACCAGCTTGAGTTTCCTTCTTTGGTTTTTTCTAAGTGTATAGGAATGTTCAAGTTCATAAAGTAATAGATTATATATTTGTACCATGTTGAATTTCTCACCTTTTCATGAAGATGTGGCCCATATTCTTCAACATTATGTATCTCTACCACCTTCAATTTTCTCTCTTCCATCAATCTTTCTAAGCCCAATCTGTGAAACCAATTTTGTTGTCTAAATATCCATGTCATATTCTTGTAGTTTATTCACCCATCTACATCATTTTATTAACATCTCTATTTATGATATAATTTCCTTTACCATTGTGTAAGAAACATAGGCTATGATTTATGAACTAGGAATATAGGTCGAAAAATTTATTGTATTTCACTAAGGAAAAAGCTTATTTCTCCATGATGGAATATTTTAGATCAGCTCCTGCAAGGCCTTACTAAAGAAGGTAATGGGATTTTCATGTCCCTATTCATATTTATTTAGCAATACAAAAGGAATTATGTTTTCAGAGGAAAAATAAAACATTTGGAAACCTTTCTTGTAATAATGGTCAGTCAATACAGGGGTAGTCTTTAGTTCCTCCTTTATTCCTTCAAAATATTGGACATCCTTCTCTTCCTACTTAATGACCTAGTCATTCTTTAGCATACTAGTGATAGGGATAGTAATCTCAGAAAAAATTGAAATGAACCTTCTAACAAAGTTTATTTTCCAAAAGAAAGACTGAATGCCTTTCTTAGACATGGGAATGGGAAACTTACTAATTGCTTCTACCCTTTAGGATCTATCATGACTCCTTCTTATGACACTATGTGGCCCATAAGCTATACCTTTTGCACCCAAAGTAACATTTCTTAGGATTTAATGAAATCCCATAATATCTACATCCGAGTAATTTTTTTAAGGTTCCCAAGTGATCACCCCTTTTCTTAGAGAAAATAGTTATATCATTTTTATAAACTGCAATAAAGACATTGATAAGGCCAGAGAAATACACATTCATAGCTCTCTAAAAATTTTCTCCAGTGTTCATCAATCCAAAAGGCATCCAAGTATAGACATATGTTCCCCATGGAGTAGTGTTGGTCTTCAAATAGGACTTCACAAAGAGCAATAGTCAGGGGACAAGAAGTCCCTCCTCTTTAATGGGAGAGGTTCCCTTATTCAGAAATGAACCTATTTACACATATACAAAACATGATTTTCTTGTGGAACTTGGATATTTATGAAAGTGTTTTCTATAAGGATCATCAATTACAAAAGGACTGAGGAATGAGAAAATGAGAACGAGCAGAAAGGCACCATTTAGAATTATAGATGACAGAGTAATTCTTTATGCATGTGAAGGTACAGTGAATTGAAACAAGATCATTTGTATCATACTAATAAGATGAAATTTGAAAGACACAAAGTTCTATCAATAACATCTGCAAGAATACAAAGCTTCTTAATATAATATAGACAAATGATCTTAACAAGATTAAATGAAAAGCTTAGGGATAAAAGAGATCAGATAGACGAAGAATGAAAAGCCCTTCTGTATTGATTTCTTTATGATTTATTTACACTTTCAGAAAATAAGCCAAGTTATTTTTTCTTCAAAATGGTGAGGAGAGGCCATTATATAGTTTACAATTCAATTACTCTCGGTAACTACTTCTTTTAACTAAAGATTAGTTAAGGATTGCCAATCACAATACCTCAACTTATTACAATAAATCCGAGAAAAAGAATTGGAAGAGAAGAGAGGAATAAGGAGAAGAAGATAGGTGCTTATGACTGGGAGGGACCCACTGACTTCAAAATCCACTGCTGAATCTCTTCAATGCCTCGGCTATGTCTCTGCCACGTGGGAGTGACGTGTTGGCTGTAGACTAGGTCCAAAATCGAGGCACTTCTCCATTTCCTTATCAAACTCGACATGAGTATGATAGTCTTTATTTTCTTCTTCAATAGCAGATTGAAGAGAGCAGATCTCCTTCATTTTCTCTTTGGAAATGGAGCTTTCCTTGAACAGATTACCTTTGACAAAAGCTCTGAATTGAGCTTTGATTTCTTGTAGGGAGAGAGACACACAGAAGTTTTATCACGAAGATGACAATGTATATCTTTGAAAGCGAGATACAACTAGTGTTTTGAAAGCCTCTCCCTACGCCAACTATTCTTTAATTCTCCTGAAGCCTCCTCCAGGACCTTGATCTTCCACTCCACGCTGTAGACCCAGGATTTTGACAGATTATCCTTTACATCATCAAAAACCTTACTCGCCAAAAGAATGTTTTCATCGGTCTGTCCCATGAGGCGGAGGTCCACTATACAACTGCTCCAAAGTTTAAGCTCTTTATCTATGATCCCAATAGTGGAAGAGAGCTTTTGTTGCAAGTTGTTCACTTTTCCATGGAGTTTGAAAGCTTCATCGATGAAGTTTAATCTAGCAACAAGCATATCTTCCACCATGGCCTCCATAGCTCTGCCATAGATGGAATACTTGTGCATGTCTTTGATACTCTGTACTTCATCTTGGCTCAAAATTACAGGTGGCGGAAGGGTAGTCAATGGGGTAGGGTCCAAAACTTTGTCCTTAGACAAAAGAGATTTGATAAAACCTATGAGAATATGGGCTTGTTCCTCCAATTGTTCAATAGTTTGCTGCCCTTTTTCTACCCTCCCAATGACTCTTGTGACCGTTTCCTGGAGGTTGTGGATCTCACCTTCATGGGTAGACTCTCCCATAGGAATCCTTGAGAGTTCTGGGTTAGATGCCTGTGCTTGATTCTGGGAGACGACTATGGCATTATCCATTTATGGAATCCTCAGTGCAGTGCCAATGGCGGCAGCATCAAGTTTGGCAATGAGCTCCCCATGTATATTGGTCAATTCACTCGAATCAGGGTTGAAATGAGCTCCGCATGAAAGCATTGTATCTGCACATTGCACAGAGATTGGGAAACCACCAGTGAAAGCCAAACCACTGTCATGAATCATCTGTGCCATTGGTGTAGGGTTTGCATCTGTCATCCTCAACCAAAAATCACTAAAGTCAAGATGGTGAACTTCACTGTCCCTGATATCGGGAATGACAGACTCTAGTGGTGAGATTTGTTCTTGCCCCTGAAATTTGATCTTCATGTTGGTAGTAATTCGGAGGGCGAAGCTGCAAGCTAGACTTGGGAAGGAATTGCAGAGGAAAATGGATACGCGCGCAGGAATTTAGATTGCAAAGGTTTGAGCAAAAGATAGCAGGAAAGTAGTGTGTAAAATACATAGGGGGTTCGCTCGTTATATAGCCATTTAGGAGAGAGAAAGGTAATGAATGCATATTTAATACATACCTACCAAATTGAATAAGAAAGATATTTGGGTAGAGCGGGAAAAATTAGCACGAATGGCACTTGGTTCATTTGGGACATGTGGGATGTGAAAGCGCGAAGTACGCAGCTCGGCGATTTGGGCGAAGCGGGGAAAAGATGCACAAATGCTCTTGGAACACGCGGGACAAAAGTATGTGAAGTACGTGGCTCGGCCGATTGAGCGAAGTGGGGAAAAGATGCACAAATGCTCTTGGAACATGTAGGACAAAAGTACGTGAAGTACGTGGCTCGGCCGAATCGGACGAAAATGGAACAATTGGTTTGGGCGAACTTGGGACATTTGGGACAAAAAGTTCTGACGGGCCCGAAAAGAACAGACTTCGGGTGAACCAGCTGATTGGGGAATAGAGGGCCCAATTGAACTTGGGACACGTGGGACAAAAATGTCCGACAGGCCTAAAAAACACACAAAATGACCCAAAAACACAGATTTCTCAATTTCTTTGGCATTTCACATTATCAGTACAACTGAGAAAACACTTAAACTCAAAATTTTAAATTCTCACTTTCTTAAGAGCAGAGGAATTTTGAGTGGAAAGCATTTGCTCCTTACGGGGATGACTTGGCATAAATTCAAGAAATGAGACAAGGTAAGAACTTAGAAAAACTTAGGAAGTAGACCAAGTACCTTATCCATTGGGCAATGGAGTCATTGAATCAAACCAATACAGAGGACAACACACCAAAACAAAGGGAAAAAACAAAATGCTGTACAGAATATACAAAGGACTCCCTAATCACCTATGACTTGAACAATTTCAAGTACTGCCCACTATAAGGAAGTGGGAGAGAAGAACCATCCATATAATCAAGGTAAAAAGAATTCTTACTAGCAAAGTGCCTGATCTTGAAAGGTCCGAGCCAAAGGGAATCAAACTTGCCATGGCTGCCACAAGGTTCATGCCTTTTATCCCACAACAAAACAGTGTCTCCAACTTGGAAATCTCTGAACCTAGATTTCTTATCAAACAGGACCTTAACTTTTTGTTGATGAGCAGATATCTTATCAGTAACTTCCAATCTATCCTCATTCAATTTGTGAAGGTACATTATTCTCTTATCCAAAGCATCATTGAAACTGGTATCTTCAATGTCCTTCATTAGATGCAAGGCTGGCAGCTCCATTCTTTGGAAATTGAGTTTTTACTCCATATACCACTTGAAAAGGAGACATTCCAATGGCTCTCTTAGGTGTGATCCTATCTACCCAAAGAGCATCATAGAGTTTCTTGTGCCAGTTTTGTTGAGACTCATTGACTAATTTCCTTATTATGGTCACCATATTCTTATTAGTGGATTCTACTTGCCCATTTCCCTGAGGATAGTAATCGAAGAGTGAGCCGAGGAGAGATGCCATATCCATAACAAAATCCATCATCTCAGTTGAAGAAAAATTGAAGCATTATCTCTGTCACAATCTTGTTTGGTACACCATACCTTACCAAGATGTTTTCTTTGATGAAACTGCACACCACTTCAAAAGTAGTACTCTTTACTGGAATGGCTTCTACCCATTTTGTGAAATAATCTGTAGTAGTTAATACATGAGTATGACCAGCACTAGAAGAGGGATTAAGTGTTCCAATGAAGTCCAAACCCCACTGTTGAAAAGGTTCTTTAATTATAAGCGGCTTAAGAGGAAAAGAGGCCAATTTGGGTCTACCCACGAAATTCGACAAGCCTCACATTTATCAACCCACTTGGATGCATCTCTGAATAAGGTAGGCCAGTAATATCCTCCACGAAGTATCTTATGAGTAGTGACGGTTGATGAGTAGTGCCCTCCGCATGCTTGATCATGAAAAGCTGAGAGTAGCTTTTTCTATTGTTCCTTGTCCACACATTTCAAAAACCTTCCATCTAACCCACGTTTAAACAAGGTTTTTCCCACAACACATATTGCTCCGACCTTAGTTTAACAATCCTCTTTTCTTTGGCAGTCAAATGAGAGGGGCATTCTCCATAGGTGAGAAAATGGGTGATATCAGCATACCATTACAATCGTGAGCTAAGAAGCAGAATCGTAGGAAGACCAATTTTATCCTCCAAGTAACTCATGTCTAGCTCTGTTATCAAAATTCACCCCTAGGGTAAATTTGATAACATGCATCGTAATACTCAAGTCCGTGCAAATAGATTGATTCAAGGCAAAAATCATGTTTCTAAGGTCCCTCGAATTTTTAACTCTCGTCCAAGGAGAAATGAGCAAGTTCTAAAAAGGGTGAAAAAGTTGTAAAAAACAAGCTTGGGCGAGAAAAATCAGCAAAATTGGCTAAGTCCTAGTCCATCGGCCCTTGGGACAGTTGGGATGTTGGGGCACGAACTAGCCAAAAATCCTTGAAGCGGCCCAGGTAGCACTTGGGACAATTGGGCCAAGGTGACGCCGGGACACGGAAAAGGCAGACAGGTGAAGGCAAAAGTAAAATTGACTAAGCTGCTGAGCAACACGGTTGGGACATCTGAGGCTCATTAGGACACAAACGACACGAATTGCCCGGATCAGCCAAACAAAGAACTTTAGCACTGGGACAGTCAGGCAAGAAGTATGCGGTGGACGCGGGGAGCCAAAAGAGTCGAGAGCCAATCAAATCACGCCACGTGTCACCAGGGAAAACGTCCAAAATTTCAAAGGGCAAGGTTTGAAGCATTGGCCCGAGCCAATCAAAAGAGGACATGTGTCCTAAGGAGAAGGGGAGTGTAGAGATCGGGGAGGAGTTAGAGAATTTGGAAAAAGTTTTGACCAAAAACTAAAAAGCAAAGGTCTTCCCCACGCCCCTGTCGACCAATCAATGCATGCCATGTGTCCCAAGTGGTGGGGGCGTAGGGGAAAAGTGGAAAATTTTCCAAAAAATTACAAAAAGTCAAAACTTTCAAGGAAAACCCATGGGTAAGGAAAGGAGAGAGAATTTCTCATCCAATCAGCACTCAACACGTGTCGTCCAGGTGGCGGAGCGTGGGAAAAAATTTCAAAACCCATTTTTACCTATTTTGTGCCTAAATCTTGAGATCGCCATATCTTTCGATCCAGAGCTTGGATTTGCATGTTCTTTATATCATTGGAAAGCTTATAAAATTATCTACATGATTCGGGGTCAATCTTGAATTTTGGTTTAGTCTAAAGAAAGAAAGTTAGAAACGGCTCGACATGTGTTCATGGCGAAGTGACATTTCAAATGACCAAATTTAATACAGAATGGGTCGCATTCTCGTCCATTTCAGTCAAAAATGGTAGGGTATGGGTTTGTAAGGTCCTCCATGCTGATTTAATGCATTTTCAGTCAATGAGGAATGGGCTCCCACGTTTTTGTACGTTTTCTCTCTCATGGGCTCGACCCATGCATTGTAAAAGGCCAGATTTGGCTCATTTCTTCTATGATTACAAGTTGTTCATCTTTTCGGCTCTGCCCTCCCTTCTTTTCTTCTCCAGGGTTGAAAATGGAGTTTGAACCTCCTCCCTTGCTCTGTAATGGCATTTTTCCTTTTACTATTGAAATGATGTTCTGTGCAAACTTCTGAAGCAACAAAAACGTGTTTTGTGATGCATCTATCCATCCTTGCTCATTTTTCACTTGTTCTCTTCTTGCCTCTCTTCATTATAGGTATTTGTGCATGTTTGAATGTTCATTACAAGTTTGGAGCTGTGTTCATGGAGTTTTGGGACATTTTCTGTGTGAAATCTATCCTTGGGCCTGTGATGCATCTTTCCATCCTTCCCATTGCTCACCTCTCTTTGTTCCATGGCAGTTTTGATAGATGTTCAACATTCTCCTTCTCTAGTGTATCACCGTTTTAGTGTAGGCTTTTATTGTTTTTCCGTTTTCTCTCTCTTTCTATCTTCTTGGCATGGTTAGATTAGGTTTAGATTAGCTTTGCTTTGCACTTTGGAATAGCTTGTGGCGGGTAGTTTAGGAGCAGGAACTAGCCTTCTCTCGGAGATTCCTCTCTCGTTTCACAAGTCCCACACTTAGAGAGAGCTTTCCATGTTGTGCAATGACACTTTGGATTCTGAAACATCAACCTAGAAGCCTAATGTGCATCCAAGGGTGCTTTGTGATCCTACAACAATAGTTATGGCACGCCTGTGGGACCTTAGAGGTCTTCACTTTCATCTTTTGCAGGTTGGTGTGTTCTTGTGAAGATTTCAGCCTTTGGAGGCACTTGCAAACACATCTGGTGACTCCATCTGATCAGCAACCCATTTCTGAAGTTGCAGACCTATTTTTCATCCATTCCCATCCATCCTTCTTTCCATCTCTTTCATTCTTTTCCATTCCATGAAGTTGTGCAATCATGACTTCATTTCCATCATGGAATTCACATTTTCAACAACAACAGTTTATCACACCTCCAACATGTTTTACAAATCCTCCAAATCAGCATGCATACCCATATGAGCAGCAATGCCAAGATCATTTTGGCTACGGAGCTTTCCAAGAGCAAGAGTATGCTGGTTATGAAGACAATCAGATGCAAGATGCTGGTCTATTGGAGAAAATCCAAAAGATGGAGGTAGAGATGGTGCAGTCCAGAGCAACAGCTCAAATGAGAGCTTTCAGAATTGGTTACAGGACTCCTTGTCCATGGGGAGGCCCTTTTCCAAGACACTTCAGCCCTCAGGAGAAGCTTGACTTCATGATTGCAACGCTGCCATTGCTTGCAAAGTGGATTGAAGAAATAGAGGTGTATGAGAGGAGTATTCAGCAACCTTGTCAACGGGTAAGCATGCCATCTCATGCCTTTCTTTTTCCTCTTTCCCAATCTGTTTTATCTCAGCAGTGTCAAATTCTAAACTCCCCATCTGCTGTCCCAAATGTTGATCCCATGTCTCCACCTCTCAGTCTTCCACCACACCTCAATTCTTCTTTCCTTTTTCCTTCCAAACAGTCATCCCCTCCACAAGAGCTAACAGAAATACCCCCTCCTCCAAGGAAACAAGAGTTTCTACCTCCACCACCACAAAAAATTGCCAAATCAATTGAGTTACAACCCATCCCTCCTCTTGCATTCCCAATTCCATGTGGGGAAGAAGAAATTGCAAAAATCAGTCATCAAGGACAACAAGAGGAAGAGCCAAGAAGAAAAGAAATGACAGACAACTTGAGGGTTTGGGCTGCCAAATTTGGGATGACAAAGATCCCCTTGATGGTTAAGCCTTCAGAAGAGATGGGAGTTGGAGAAAAAATGGTGGTTAGGACTGATTTTGTTGCAGCAGAAGAAGAAGATCTTGCAGTCCCAACTTGTCCTCTAGAGCAGCAGATTGAAGAGTTTGACTTGGCAAACTTCATACTGGAGGAAGAGTTCAATCAAGGGCAAGAATGTCTTCAAACATTGGAGGAAGGAGAAGCTGCTCCAGATCCAAAAGAAGAGGAGCACATTCTAGTTGTGGAGGAGAAAAGTGCAGATCCAAGGGCTTTGAGCACAAAGCAGGCTACAAGAGAACCTTCAGTTCTTCCTTCTACTTCACCTCTCTCAAGATCTAGTACTGAAGAGGAGTTTGATCTCTCAAACTCAATGTTGGAGGGAGAAAGAAACCATGGTGGTCAAGTTATAGATCAAGAAGACACCATGGAGGAAGTGGAGCATTTGCAGCAGGACAGCCATGAGGTAGTTTATCTATCAGATTTGGAGGACTGTTTTGATGGAGAAGAGCCAGTTGAGTTTCAACCATTCTCTCTTTCATCATCCACATTCCAAACACTTGAGTCTGTTGTCATGAAGGAGAACATTCATTTGCAGCAGCCTGCATCTTATAGCAGCTCTTTGGAACCAAGATTGGAAGATTTTAATCTTTCATGTCCTTCATTGGAGGAAGAGAAAGGACAGAGGAATTTCACCATTTCTTCCACACCATCCATTCAAGAGGGTCTACAAGAGAACTCCATTTTTGGAGTTGAAAATCAGAGCTATGGGCATATCAAATGGACCATACCTTGCCCAATCAGGTATTTGGCTTCATTGGAGCCAAAGGAGAAGCCACAACCAGTCATGCTTGCTTCTGAGCATGAGGATGAGCTACAAAGTACCAAGGATCAGCTGTCATACCTCTTCAATCCAAATGTAGAGAAACTAAAAGAGGTATTGAATTTGCCTTCAGCTGATACCTTGATGATTTGGGTGGAAGACCAGCTTCTTGTTGATTTTCCACTCATCCAATCAGCCATACTCAGCTCCAAATCATTTGCATGGCTGCCACTTTTGAGAAAGGGAAGCTATTTCTCACAACCAATTGCAGGGTTTGTTTAGCTTGCCTTTGCTTCCGCGATTAGAACGAGAATAGGTAGGTTTGCTTTTAGTAGAAGAAGTGCTTGTGCACACTCTGCATGTTCCATTTGGAGCATGTATGATTTTCATTTCTGTACATAGTTTTTGGTGCTACTGGTTTTACTCTTGCACAGTCCATTTTGGTGGCATTTTGGTGAGAACAACTCCATGTTTGGTGGGATTCAAGCGGTTCAAAGGGAAGTTTTCAAAGTTCAGATCAGTTTTCAGACTATAACTCATGACTCCATGCCCAATGGATGCTTCAAGCAACTGGTAACTTCATCTAGCAGCGAGATGACCTGCTTGAGTCGCTTAAATCAAGTTATCTAAAATTCACCCCCAGGGTAAATTTGATAACATGCATCAGAATACTCAAGTCCTAGGTAAATAAATTGATTCAAGGAAAAAAATCATGTTTCTATGGTCCCCTCGGAATTTTTTTAACTCTCTGTCCAAGGAGAAATGAGCAAGTTCTAAAAAAGGGTGAAAAAGTTGCAAAAAACAAGCTTAGGCCAGAAAAAATCAGCAAAATTGGCTAAGTCCTGGTCCAAGCGGCCCTTGGGACAGTTGGGATGTCGGGGTGTGAACCGGCTGAAAAGCCTCCAGGCGGCCCAGGTAGCACTTGGGACAGTTGGGCCAAGGGGACATGCGGGACGCGGAAAGGCGGACCGGCCCAAGGCAAAAGCAAAATTGACTAATTGCTGAGCGGCACAGTTGGGACATCTGGGCCGTGAGGACGCGAAGGACGCGAATTACCCAGATCAGCCAAAACAGAGAACTTTAGCACTGGGACAGTCGGGTCGAAGTACACGGCGGACGCAGGGAGCTGAAAGAGCCGAGAGCCAATCAAATCACGCCACGTGTCGCTAGGGAAAACATCCAAAATTTCAAAGGGCAAGGTTTGAAGCATTGGCCCGAGCCAATAAAAAGAGGACACATGTCCTAAGGAGAAGGGAAGTGTGGAGCTTGGGGAGGAGTTAGAGAATTTGGAAAAAGTTTTGACCAAAAACTAAAAAGCAAAGGTCTTCCCCGCACCCCTGTCGACCAATCAATGCATGCCACATGTCCCAAGTGGCGGGGGCGCAGGGAAAAGTGGAAAATTTTCCAAAAATTACAAAAGGTAAAAATTTCAAGGAAAACCCATGGGTAAGGAAAGGAGAGAGAATTACTCATCCAATCAAGACTCGACACGTGTTGTCTAGGTGGCGGAGTGCGGAAAAAAATTTCAAAACCCATTTTTTTGCTGTTTTGTGCCCTAAATCTTGAGATCGCCATATCTTTCGATCCAGAGCTCGGATTTGCATGTTCTCTATATCATTGGAAATATTATAAAATTATCTACATGATTCGGGGTCAATCTTGAATTTTGGTTCGAGTTTGAGAGAGAAAGTTAGAAACGGCTCTTACACGTGTTCATGGCGAAGTGACATTTCGGCGACCAAATTTAATACGAGAATGGGTCGCATTCTCCTCCATTTTAGTAAAAATTGTAGGGTATGGGTTTGTAAGGTCCTCCATGCTGATTTAATGCATTTTCGAGTCAATGAGGAATGGGCTTCCACGTTTTTGTATGTTTTCTCTCTCATGGGCTCGACCTATGCATTGTAAAAGGCCGATTTGGCTCATTTCTTCTATGATTTCAAGTTGTTCATCTTTTCGGCTTTGCCCTACCTTCTTTTCTTCTCCAGGGTTGAAAATGGAGTTCGAACCTCCTCCCTTGCTCTGTAATGGTGTTTTTTCCTTTTACTATTGAAATGATGTTCTGTGCAAACTTCTGAAGCAAAAAAAATGTGTTTTGCGATGCATCTACCCATCCTTGCTCGTTTTTCGCTTGTTCTCTTCTTGCCTCTCTTCATTGCAAGTATTTGTGCATGTTTGAAATATTCATTATAGGTTTGGAGCTGTGTTCATAGAGTTTTGGGACATTTTCTGTGTGAAATCTATCCTTGGGCCTGTGATGCATCTGTCCATCCTTCCCATTGCTCACCTCTCTTTGTTCCATGGTAGTTTTGATAGATGTTCAACATTCTCCTTCTCTGGTGTATCACCGTTTTAGTGTAGGCTTTTGCTATTTTTCCCTTTTCTCTCTCTTTTTGTCTCCTTGGCATGGTTAGATTAGGTTTAGATTAGCTTGCCTGCACTAGAATAGCTTGTGGAAGGTAGTTTAGGAGCAAGAACCAGCCTTCTCTTGATATTCCTCTCTCGGTTTCACAAGTCCCACAATTGGAGAGAGGTTTCCATGTTGTGCAATGACACTGGATTCCTGAAACATCAACCTAGAAGCCTGATGTGCGTCTGGGGGTGCTTTGATCTGTAAAAATAGCTCCTTGATGAGTTCACAAAGGCATTTTCCACGGACGAGCTTGGTTGGTTTGATGTCAATATCATATTCTTGAACCTTAGCCACCGGTTCCCTCTCTTGGATCCAAATTCCTATTGTGTAAGAATTAACTTAATAGTTGTATCTCTGGTACCAACACCATGGAGTGAGAGTCAAGAATGTAAAACGAAAGCCGCTTAACATCTTTAACCACCGCAAAAGCATGTTTTTCCATCATGGTATATTTTAACTCATGATATTTCAGAATATAGCTCATAAATGAAATTGGGATTTCGTGCTCATTAGAATCTTCCGAGTCAAAGCTGCAGCCAAAGTGTTATACGTGGCATAGCAATAGATAATAAAATCTTTGCTAAAATCTAGACATGCTAAAACAGGAGTTTTAGCAATGGCTCTTTTAATATCTTCAAAGGCTTATTTCCCTTCAGAAGACCAACCAAACGTTTGTTTGCCTTTCATCATTTGGGAGATATTCAGAGTTAGTTCTAAAAATCAAGGATGAATCTTCTCAAAAATTGATTTTACCAAAGAAAGAGTGCACGCCCTTTTTCTTTGGTTGGGAGAGGAATTTGCTGAATAACTTGAACTCGCTCAGGATCAATTTTAATACCATCTTTGGAGACGATGTGCCCTAATAATTTCCCCTCTGTGACACAAAAGATGGATTTTTTAGGATTCAAAGAGATCCCATGTTCTCTACATCTTAGCAGAACTGTCTCCAGGTGCTGAAAATGATCCGCCCTTGTTTTATAATACAATCTCAAGTCATCAAGGTATACAAAAATACACTTCCCTTTCAAACTTCCAAAGGCCAGATCCATAGCTCTCTGAAAAGTGGCACCAGCATTAATGAGCCCAAAAGGCATTCTTTTGTAAGCAAAGGTACCCCAAGGGGTAGTGAAAGCTGTTTTGTGTTGATCTGCAGTATTAACTTCTACCTGATTATATCCTGAGAATCCATCAAGCATGACAACACTTGAGATCTTATTATCGCTTGTAATACTTGATCCATCATAGGTAAAGGATAATTATCTTTCAAGGAATCCTGATTCAGATTCCTGAAGTCAACACAGATACGAATCTCGCCATTTTTCTTTCTAACAGGTACAATATTGGCAATCCATGTTGAATGATGGATAGGAAAAATGATTTTGGCTTTCAACAACTTCTGTATTTCTTGAAAAATGGTGTCAGCTATTTTGGGATTGTATTGCCTCTGCTTTTGTTTAAAAGGCTTAATTCCAGGTTTGAGAGGAATAAAATGTTGCATCTCTTTTGGTTGGAAAGCTTTTAAATCTTCATAAGAGTAGGCAAGAACATCCTTATACCTCTTTAACAGATCAATTGCTTTCTTCCTCTCATCTGCTGTGCAACATTTTCCAATGTTCACGAACTTAGGGTCAGTAGAACTCCCAATATTAATTTTTTCATATTCAGCTGATTGTTGAGGTCCAGTAGAAGCTCTAGACTTTACATACCTATCGTGTTTATCAAATAGTTCCTCTAAACTTACCAATCCTTTAGGGATCTTGTTTCCCTTGAGTTTGATACATCCATCCTGATCTGTTTCTTCTCCTTGAGTGGCTACTTTGTCAAAGGGCACACTTTCACGAGGCAAGTTATCACTTCCTTCAAAGTATAGTTGTTCAAAATTATCTTTGAGTTCTAAGAAAGAAAGCAAATGTTGATCATTATTGAAAACTTGCCAGTTATTTGTATTATCAGGTACACTAGGTCGATGGATCATCTCAATGGTGAACTTATCTTGGGAAAAGTCAGGATGAGGTATAAGTAGTGACCCAGAGACTGCTAATGAATCAGCCCTGGTATTCTTCTCCCTAGGTATTTCTTCAATGGAGAAAGCATCAAGAAATTGAATGGAATCCCACACCTGATTCCTGTAATGTTTCAACCTTCCATTTTTCACCTGGAAGAGGTTTCTAACTTGCTTTACAATCAATTCCACATCCCCACGAGCTAGAAGATTCTTCACACCTTGTTCTTTTGCCACCTGTAGTCCAAGAATGAGAGCCTCATACTCTGCTGTATTATTGGTATTTTCAAATTGTAACTTGAATGAGAAAGGATGAAGGCTTCCTTCAGGTGACACCAGTATGACACCAGCTCTAGAACCAGCTGAGGAACAACTTCCATCAAACTCTAAAATCCAAACACCATTAGAATCTTTAGGTGATACTTTGGGGAGTTGGATTTCTTCAGGAGACATAATCATGTAGTTGTCATGCCCCATATCCTCATAGAGTATTTGTGCTTTGGGATCATCTCGTTTTTTGTACAATATACTCAGATTGCTTCTCAGGTAGCAACTTCTTCATTTGTCCATTAACAGGTATGAGGGCATGTGACCAATCCATTTGAATTTCTCCACCCACATCCTTACAGAAGTTTCTGCTTAGCAACATCCCATATGAAGGAGGAATATCTGCTACTAAGATGGTAGCCAAAACTTTCTTCTCAGGCAAAGCAGCAAAAGCCACTTGTGCATCTTTAATTCTTCGACTAAGGGCACTTCCTTACTCTCCATAGAGTAACAAGATCCATAAGTGCGTGTGAGAGTCAAGCCTAAGGCATGAGCTACTTTAGCAGGCATCACATTATCTGATGCTCTGAGTCATGACACACCATCGAGCCTATGGCCAGCTATAAGAAGTGTCACATAGAATGGTTTGATTTTGTCATTGGGTGAGGTGACAGCGGCTACCAGATTAGGTTGTGGTGCAGAAGAAGGAGTGGGTAAAAGGCCTTTAGAGGTAGTTTTAGAATGGGAATTGACAAAGTGAATCATTTTAGCAAAGGCCTTAGGATGGGTTTGATAATATTCAGCTTCTGAGATTTGAACCTTAGTCTTTTTTAGGTGATCAATAATATCGAAAGACCCAGAAGTGGATGGGCTATCATCATTTGAAATCTTAGGTTTATCAACTTTAGGAGAAACAGAAATAACTTTAGTAGCAGAATTGACAGGACTCACCTTTGGTGTAGATGAAACGGGGATAGGAGATCCTCTTTTTGCAATTACGGGGATAGTTGTCGGCTGTTCTTTAGATTTCTTGGTGGGCTGCATCACTTTCTCCCTCTGATTTGTCTGCTCTCGAGTCATGACAATGTATGATTCGCTATTCATGTCTGCTACTATTTCATCATAATCATCCTCATTATCAATGCCCTCAGTGGTGAAGAAATTAACTCGATATCCCTCAAGTTCATCTGCTTCATCATCAACCTCTTCAAAAAATTCCTCACAATCTTCATTAACCTCCTCATCCTCAGGTTCCTCAACTTCACAGGTTGCATTGACGGGAACTTTAATAGGAGGTCCTTCAAGTGCTAGCCTTGTTTGAGCAACAGGAAAATGATTTCTAGGCTGAAAATTCCTCCTTGGAACGTCTGCATAGGGAGCATGCTGAGCTAATTGTTTCTTTATGGCAATGAGATCATTTGCAAGTTTTTATACCAATGGATTAGTATTAGGTCAATGGGTGGAAGAGGAGGAAAAAGAAGATTTATATTTAGAAGGGTCTCTTCTCAACTTCCCTGACATGATTAAATCATCTTCGACACTAACAACAAGAGTTTGATCTTCAACCAATGTTGCGAGATTATCCCTTCTTAGTGCATAGCTAACTTCAGGCAATTGAGCATTTAGGAAAATAAAAATTTGAATTTGATCTATAGGTCGAGTATTTGGCAGAATTTTGTTAATCAACCTGTTGAATCGGGCCACAAATTCTCTCATGGGTTCTTGTGAATCTTTCTTTATTTGAGAGATTTGGGCTAGCAAGGCATGCACATCTTCTGCTGGTTTGAACCGGTTTTCAAACCTAGTTCTCATTGTATCCCAGCTGGTGATAGCACCGGCCGGAAGGTGATAGAACCAATCAGCAACATTATCTTGTAAAGTCTCAATGAAAAGTCTTACGGAGACATCTTCATGTTCAACTCCCAGAACTTCACATGTAACTATGAAGGCTACGATGTGTTCATCAAGATGCACTTTACTATCACCTTTGAATTTAGGGAAGTTCTTCCGGTTACCTCTGGGTAACTTGTGCAAAGGCTGAGGAAGGGCAAGGGGCCCGACATGATGACCCCAGGGTAGTGGTACCGCCATTCTTGGAAAAATGGCTTGAAGAGGAACTGCAACACCAGCAAGAATCAAAGCTCGAAGATTAGGACTGATTGACTCTGAAGGAATACCACCCGTAGGGATTCTATCTTGGATAGGAGGAGTACTTGTCGAACGAGTCTTTCTATTTCTTGTTGAAGGGAAAGGAAAACCCTGCTACTCCAAAAGTTGGAACTGATAATCTTCAATACCAAGGGCCCTTCTCCCTCGAGTAAAACCCGGAGTTTCCAAATCAAAGGATGATCAATAATTACATAAGCGGAATATGATTCCCCCAGCGGAGTTGCCAAAAACTATTGGTCATCAAATAAGACTTCACGAAGAGCAACAGTCAGGGGACAAGAAGTCCCTCCTCTTTAATGGGAGAGGTTCCCTTAATCCAGAAACGAACCTATTTACACATATACAAAACATGATTTTCTTGTGGAACTTGGATATTTACGAAAGTGTTTTCTATAAGGATCATCAATTACAAAAGGACCGAGGAATGAGAAAACAAGAACGAGCAGAAAGGCACCATTTAGAATTATAGATGATAGAGTAATTCTTTATGCATGCAAAGGTACAGTGAATTGAAACAAGATCATTTGTATCATACTAATAAGATGAAATTTGAAAGACACAAAGTTCTATCAATAACATCTGCAAGAATACAAAGCTTCTAAATATAATATAGAAAAATGATCTTAACAAGATTAAATGAAAAGCTTAGGGATAAAAGAGATCAGATAGATGAAGAATGAAAAGCCCTTCTGTATTGATTTCTTTATGATTTATTTACACTTTTAGAAAATAAGCCAAGTTCTTTTTTCTTCAAAATGGCGAGGAGAGGCCATTATATAGTTTACAATTCAGTTACTCTCGGTAACTACTTCTTTTAACTAAAGATTAGTTAAGGATTGCCAATCACAATACCTCAACTTATTACAATAAATCCGAGAAAAAGAATTGGAAGAGAAGAGAGGAATAAGGAGAAGAAGACAGGTGCTTATGACTGGGAGGGACCCACTGACTTCAAAATCCGCTGCCTGAATCTCTTCAATGCCTCGGCTATGTCTCTGCCACGTGGGACTGACGTGTTGGCTGTAGACTGGGTCCAAAATCTGAGGCACTTCTCCATTTCCTTATCAAACTCGACATGAGTATGATAGTCTTTATTTGCTTCTTCAATAGCAGATTGAAGAGAGTAGATCTCCTTCATTTTCTCTTTGGAAATGGAGCTTTCCTTGAACAGATTTCCTTTGACAAAAGCTCTGAATTGAGCTTTGATTTCTTGTAGGGAGAGAGACACACCAGAAGTTTCATCCTGAAGATGACAATGTATATCTTTGAAAGCAGATACAACTAGTGTTTTGAAAGCCTCTCCCTTCTGCCAACTATTCTTCAATTCTCCTGAAGCCTCCTCCAGGACCTTGATCTTCCACTCCACGCTGTAGACCCAGGATTTTGACAGATTATCCTTTGCATCATCAAAAACCTTACTCGCCAAAAGAATGTTTTCATCGGTCTGTCCCATGAGGCGGAGGTCCACTATGCTACTGCTCCAAAGTTTAAGCTCTTTATCTATGATCCCAATAGTGGAAGAGAGCTTTTGTTGCAAGTTGTTCACTTTTCTATGGAGTTTGAAAGCTTCATCGATGAAGTTTAATCCAGCAACAAGCATATCTTCCACCATGGCCTCCATAGCTCTGCCATAGATGGAATACTTGTGCATGTCTTTGATACTCTGACTTCATCTTTCTCAAAATTACAGGTGGCGGAAGGGTAGTCAATGGGGTAGGGTCCAAAACTTTGTCCTTAGACAAAAGAGATTTGATAAAACCTATGAGAATCTGGGCTTGTTCCTCCAACTGTTCAATAGTTTGCTACCCTTTTTCTACCCTCCCAATGACTCTTGTGACCGTTTCCTGGAGGTTGTGGATCTCACCTTCAGGGGTAGACTCTCCCATAGGAATCCTTGAGAGTTCTAGGTCAAATGCATGTGCTTGATTCTGGGAGACAACTATGGAATTATCCATTTATGGAATCCTCAGTGCAGTGCCAATGGCGGCAGCGTCAAGTTTGGCAATGAGCTCCTGTGTATATTGGCCAATTCGCTCACATCAGGGTTGAAATGAGCTCCGCATGAAAGCATTGTATCTACACATTGCACAGAGATTGGGAAACCACCAGTGAAAGCCAAACCGCTGTCATGAATCATCTGTGCCATTGGCATAGGGTTTGTGTCTGTCATCCTCGACCAAAAATCACTAAAGTCAAGATGGCGAACTTCACTATCCCCGATATCGGGAACGACAGACTCTAGTGGTGAGATTTGTTCTTGCCCCTGAAATTTGATCTTCATGTTGGTAGTAATTCGGAGGGTGAAGCTACAAGCTAGACTTGGGAAGGAATTGCAGAGGAAAATGGATATGCGTGCAGGAATTTAGATTGCAAAGGTTCGAGCAAAAGATAGCAGGAAAGAAGTGTGCAAAACGTATAGGGGGTTTCCTCGTTATATAGCTATTTAGTAGAGAGAAAGGTAATGAATGCATATTTAATACATACCTACCAAATTGAATAAGCAAGATATTCGGGTAGAGTGGGAAAAATTAGCACGAATGGCACTTGGTTCATTTAGGACATGTGGGATGCGAAAGCGCGAAGTACGCGGCTCAGCCGATTCGGGTGAAGCGGGGAAAAGATGCACAAATGCTCTTGGCACACATGGGACAAAAGTACGCAAAGTACGGGGCTCGGCCGGTTTGTGCGAAGCGGGAAAAGATGCACAAATTCTCTTGGAACATGCGGGACAAAAGTACGTGAAGTACGCGGCTCGGCCGAATCGGATGAAAATGGAACAATTGGTCCGGGTGAACTTGGGACATTTGGGACAAAAAGTTCCGACGGGCCCGAAAAGAACAGACTTCGGGTGAACCGGCCGATCGGGGAACAGAGGGCCCAATTGAACTTGGGACACGCGGGACAAAAATGTCCGACAGGCCCGAAAAACACACAAAATGACCCAAAAACGTAGATTTCTCAATTTCTTTGGCATTTCACATTATCAGTACAACAGAGAAAACACTTAAACTCAAAATTTTAAATTTTCACTTTCTTAAGAGCAGGGGAATTTTGAGTGGACAACAAGTAGTAAAATTAATTTTAATTTTCTTAGATTGTTTCACTTGTAGATAACATCTCTAATCCTATTACCTTCCACAACATGTTGTTCATATTAGGAAATGGGTAATTATCTTTAATTGATGCTTTGTTTAGATTTATAAAATCCACACAAATCCTTATGTCCCCATTCTTCTTTCTGATTGGCACTAAGTTGGCCACCCATGAAGAGTATTTGGTAGGTTGTATTATCCCACCATCCCTTAGTTTTGTCAATTCTTCTTGCATCTTAGTTTTTAGGATGGGATTGATTGGCCTCTAATTTTTCCTGAAAGGTTTAGTATTAGGTTCTAGAGGTATTTCATGTTGGAATAAATCCTCTTGATAGGCCTTTAATTCAGAGTAAGACCATGCCAAACAATCTTGATACTTTTTTAACCACTTGGTATAAGCCTATATTTCTTCTTTTCTAGAGCTATATCCTAATATTTTTTTTGGGATTTTGATGAGTCCCTAAGTTACATTCTTCCACTTCCCTAGATGCAAATATAGGTTTTTTTATGACCCTGTCAACATTTTCAAAATTCAACTCAAGACTAACTAGTGATCTTGGGATAGTATTTTTTCAACTATATTATATCCTTCCCAAAGAAGGTTTCCTTGCCATCACATAATGCAGCCATTGACTCAAGATCAATGAGTTTGTTGGTGAACTCAAATTTTACATTTATAAAGCTTTATATCTGAGCACCATCTTCAAAGACTAGCCATTTTGGATGTTATCAGGAACTGATGGTCTAGTCAATATGTCTACTTCATAGTTGCAATAAGGAGATACTGTATCATTTTCAAACTGGGATGCAATGATAACCAAATTATGATTTATTGTGTTCTAATATATTTCATGATATAGGATATTAAAATAATCAAACATCTCAATAAGATCTTAGGATTCATGTTTGATGGTATTTATAGAAAAATCAATAGATTAATAAATAAAGTCTAGTGTAATGTGATAGGATTGGTAGTATGCTTATATTTACAAATATGGGGAATTATATGAAAACAAATCTTACGGAAACACAACATTCAAAAATCACTTAGAAAATATACCATTCTAGAAAATAAATAACCATTTATCAAGTAGTCACAGTTTCAATCAAAGGAATATTTACATTCATTGATACTAAATAAATGTAAAGCTTCCACACAATCTTTAAAATTCCTAACACAAAGGCTCATGAAATTATTTTAGTAAAGTGTTTATTGCTTTTGATCTCATACAACTAAGATTCACTCAAAGGTTTATAAAAATCCATCAATAAAATGATTATAGTAAGGATTTTCTAATTGTACCCAATATTGCAAAGTAAATGCTTACAGTACAATATTAAATAAATGACCAAATCTCAACCATTAAGGATAGATCTAGTATAATTCAAATAAACAATAAACACAAAACTACATCATAAAATTGTAATTCATTAATCAAATGCTTAACATATATAACCAAAAATACATATTCTAATCTCATAAGAAGGAATATTTCATTAATATATTTCAAAATATTAGCAAGGAAACATAGAACAAATGATCTAAATTCTTGTTAATGGATGTACATTGCAACCATCTTAACACCAAAACTTGAAAAATGAAAACTTATATTGTATTTCATCAAAGAAATTTTGCAGTATTATAGTAAGATATCTCAAAATTTTTTTCAATAATAGAAAAACTAACCCCCCTTCATATGAGGACATGCCCTCATACTTATACAATTTTGGAAAATTCCTTTGATTTAGTTTCCCCCCAAAAGTTTAGAAAAATATCCTACTCACTTACAATGAAGGATTTTCAACTGAAGCATGAATATTCTTTACCCAACTGGAAATATTTTATTTTCTATTGATAGCTTGGGATTCATCCCACTCTTATTCTTCTCGTGTGGGAAAAACCATTGATTGATAGTGCTAGGTGTAATTCAGTTTATCCATCTTGTTGGGATGACTGAAGTACCCTGTCACCCTTGCTCACCTTTTGACGTCACCCTTCACATTAATTTGATTTTATTTCTTGTGAAGGTTATACCTTTATGAAGTGAGTGATTTATTGAAAAGTATTTTGGAATTAATGCTCGATTCATGATGATATTTTAATCATATTAATTGAAAGTTATTTCTCTATAATTTATCTTGCCTTCCCTTAATTCAATTTGTGCCTCATATCCATCAAAATCATGAAATAAATTACATATTTATGACCCATGCATCTTGTTTCAAAATTTTATTCCCTATTAATTTTCCATTTGTTAGCCACAAGATTGCATATTTTCTATGAAATTGCTTATGAATTTCTCTGCTAAAGTATTCTCAATATTTTGTGTTTTAAAAATGGCTAATGTGGTGCCTGAAGGAAGTTTGCCATATTTATCTTCAGAAGTGCTCCATTCTATTTTTTCACTTTTGGGTCTAGTTGAGAACTTTATCTGGATGTTTTTCTCAATTGAAGAATATCACGACATTGAAGGTCCACTAAATCCCATCATTTTAAGGTGGTCCTGATGAGAAATCTCACAAAGGTGGCTGTAGCCTCCTTTTACCTACTCCTTTTAAACCCCAAGCACTCGGCCTATCACCCAACATTAGTTGGGAGCTCACTCGAGGTGTGCAGAGGTACCTAGCCCCTCCTTTATGTGAGCCTTATGAGAATGATATCCATTAATGGAGGAACATTTTTAGAAACAATAATGCATGCATTCATTCTAGCATAGAAGTAAAAACACTAGATCTAAGCACATATACACCATGGAAAGAACACAAGAATTATTGACAATATGAAGGGATCAAATGTGATCCATGAGTAAAATGAAGAGCACTAGCATTTGAACCCATAAATATAGATATTAAGAGAAACCCTTTATATATTGATTAAAAAATGTTTGCATAGTAGCCATATTACATCAAAGAGGGTCATATCAGACTGAGTACATCAAGGAATGACACTCTAACTCTACAAAATGAATCTACACAGAGATCCCTAACTATATTATTCCATGCACCTAAATATTTCTTGACTGGTCTCTCACACCATCTCTTCTCTCTCCCGTAGCTTCTATATCCCTCATTCTACACACATATCTCTATTCAAACCCCTATTTTTAGATCCAAATGCATCCTTAAATAGAATCAAGATCTCTCCTTCACCACCTTAGCTTCACTCATGAGCATGCCACATGCAGGTGGAATCATGCTCCTCCATGATCGAGTGCCTATGCTAGCTCACCAAAACCTTGATTAGCCTCAACTATCTATAATTATTTCCTATGGAATATTCCTTTAATGTAATATTCTTTCCTTGAGCTCCAAGAATAAAATTTTTAACCTTATCCACTTGTTACACCTACTCATGTCTTCATGATTTTTCATGCACTACCATATCCAATGATGCGGCTAAGTCTTGAAACCCTATCTTGCTTCCACACACTAACCTTTGTGCACTCCATGTTTACTCCACCCTTTTGTTATAACTTTTTGAACTTCCCGCGTGCACTACTATTTTTCTACGTACCATTCCTTGAGTGCCTTTTCCCTTAATTTCCCAAAGCATGTGATGATTCTCTACTACTGGGAATTATTCATTTTTTGGGCTCAAAATTACTCCAAACTAGATGTGTCATCTATCCTTGGAAATAATCTGATCTTCCACAAAGAATAAAGAATGGAAGGAAATAATATCCTTTATCGGCTTTACAAGAAATAAAAGAATTTCTTTTCAGGAAGATAAGCGAAGATGTTTGTGGAACAAGGGTGGGAGGTCTTTATTCAAGGATGCTTCAATATTATCCCAAGTGTCTACCTCATTCCACTTTTGGTTTAAATAAATCTCCTAGTAATGTGATAAATTCATCAAATGATAACTCTTCACCTTTATCCTTTAGTATATCAACAATATTTTTCATTTTCTTGCTAAGTTTTCTCGTCGCATCCATCCTTAGTGTAACTCGGGATATAATTACTTCACTTTATTTTTAATTTAGACCCTTAAGAATTCAATTGCCTTGAACTTCTTCTCAACTTATACTATGATTTTGTCTCGCTTTCTACTCTATTAATATCTCTTGTTATTTTTCTAGAAATCCTTTAGGCCTAAAAGCAGCTCATGGATGGGTAACAACCAATACACTTTGGATCGAGTTGGCCGGGTCCTCCCTATCCTTGCCTCCACAATTGTTATACAAAAACTTTGGCCTTGTCTCCACAATTGTTATAGAAAACTTTGGCCATGTGTGCTGATTCTGCGTGTGAAGGTATGACCGATGCTTATGGACTCTACGTTTTATAGAGGAAAGGAGCTTAGAGTACTGATTTATGGTATCCAAAATTTTAAACTTCTCCTATTATCTTTGTCAGTGCTAAAACTTCCTCCATAGATTCCAACGCAATCGCTTTCCTCTCCATCCTGATTATTCACATCAAGTCCTCTAGGAAGTGGAAATACGACTCATACTTCTTGTCAAGAAAGGCCAAATCTGGGTGTTTTAAGATAATGGAATCTAATATAGTCTCTTCTTTCTTGTAAACATCCCGAACTCTTGCCTTCTCTTCCCTCAACTCAAAATTTCATTATGAAATGATCAACTCTTTGTACTTTATCACCTTATCTCTCTCAATTATCTCGTTATTCTTTTCCTACAACACTTTAATTCTATTATTCCTCCCGAATAACCTTTCCTCCACTTCAATCGACAAATTGTTGAGTGCATTACATGCATGTTACTTAGCTTACCGGCACTAGAGAGAGTGGTCCCTTTCCAACCAGCCATTTTTCTTAAATCTCCAATAAATGTTCATCTGCACATGCTCTTTAATGAGACTTTCTACAAGAGGGGAGGCCTAATTGTTGGGAATCAACAATAGGATTCACCTCATTGGGGTTTTATGTTTCTATTAATGCATTTGTATTAACTTTAAATTTGGGCTCATCAACATGGGACTTGAAGGTCCATGAAAACATCTTCCTTGTGCATGTGTACACACTACCTATTTCAAATGATGACCAAAGAGAGTTGGTATGTGGGCAGCTCTTGTATTATCACTCGCTTTGTGCTCTGGAAACACACACATAGGACCTTGTTTGGATCATTGACATAAGTCATTATAGGTCCTTACGCCATCATCATGACCTTTCCACTTGTGTGCACTACCTTTAGGAAGTCAACCTCGAGACTCTTCTCATTGTCTACACTCTCTTCTGTATCATGTGAAAGAACTTTTTTATACTTCTTTATCATTTTTCTCCACCTCGTGCTCTACCAAGTTTAGTATGATATATGTCACCTCCTTTTCTATAGTGTCATCCAACTTCCCTCCGGCCAGGTGTGGGGTCTTCTATGCATTCATATCCACTTCTTCACTTCCTCTCCATCAATATCATGAATTCCCTCCTCATATTCATTTTACTCCTCATCAGATTCATTTACATTGTACACATGGGAGGATTCTCAATTTCCTTTTGCTCCTCGTTCTCCTCCTAATATTTGTCACCCTTCATGCTCTCTGTCTCCTCAGAGTCTGAACTCTACACCATATTTTTCTTCTTCTTCACTAATGAATCCTCTATCACAGGGGACCTTTCCTTCTTAGGTGACTTATCCTTCATGGGGATTTCTTCCTTCGAGTATAAGTACTTGGGCCCGTGCCTAACTCCTAAACCCCGTGGTCCGAAATAGCGCATGCGTGCTTAGTAACACCTTGCTTATTAGAGTTTCCTCTCTTTCTCTCTTCGTCCCTTTCTTATTTTTGGCTTGTATCCAAAGTTTTTGGAGTCTTATAGGATGGATACATCATCCTCAACGTATGTTCCCTTCTCGAACTTGGGCCTCAAGTGTATATAAATCCTTACTACTAGTTTGACTACAATTTGTATGTGACAAAGGTTTTAACATATCTATGTCATGGGAGACATATTTCTCCACATATGCACATTTCTTAGGATATAATAACATTATGCAAGGTATTAGAGTGTTTTGATCTACCTCACTTATATCAAATCTAAGTTTCTTGGCTTCCTTAAATCTAGTAACCACACTCTAAAAATATTGTCTGTGAAGGCAAATGGTAACTTACATCATGGGATTTTTGTGCCATCTGTTAAAGTAAATCTTCTTATACAAAAGTACTAGTATATAACAAACTTAGTCTTACCATCCACCAAGGTTGGAAGTTGTTTAGGGATTCTCCATTCTTCCTCAAATGCATTGTGCATTCGCTTGTACCACTTCTCTAAGTGTGATTTATATGTAGTAGTCATTATATCACAAGTGTATGCTTCAAACCTCTTAGTGGGGGAAGGGTCCTCATCAGGGTACTCCCAGATGTAGCTATTCGGCCCATCGGGCACTCCAATATCTGAAAATACAATAGTAAGAAGGATGTTACCATACATGATTTTATCCCTGTCACATGTGGCATCTATGATATCCTCCTCAATGAAGTTTGATAGATTGTAGGTCATTCCATCGAAATCTTCCTATAAATGTTCAACCATATCCTGTTCACTTGAATCCATCACTCTTTTCCATTCAACCTAGTGAGAATGTGTAACCATCTTAATGGTTTGGTTCGTGATATATTGGTGATATAAAAAATATTGTGAGCCCTTCTTGTATTCATATATCATTGATATTTCCTTGACAATGTCCTTTTCACCCAAGTCATCATCTAATGATTCTCTCATGCAGATAAGTCCAGTGTATTTGGAGATCAACTGAGTAGTTAAGCACATTATCCTCCCTACGAAGTAAAAATAATATTCGTGCATGCATGAAATCATCCTTTAGTATAACCTTTCAATTTTACCGAAATATGACAACTCATAGAGTTGCAAAATTCTAACCTTCTCCAATGTGGTCTTCACAGAGTCATCATACACAAGTTTGTCATCATGTGTCCTTTCTCCTATAGGAGAACAAAATCCAAAGCCATCTCTTTCTCAGTGCTACTTTTCTTATATTTATAATCACTTATATCCATCTTTCATACATGAGACACCCAATCCATCCCTAATAGAATGCCATTTGGGTATGACATCTCCGTATACCACCCGCTTGTTTATTAAAATTGGTTGATACGGTTGGTTTTTCATTTCCCTTGCTCTTATTCTTTGGTGAAGCATTCTATCCTTTCCTTGGTGCCATTTTTATCATCAAGCCCTTGTAAATTCTTCCTTGTGTCTTGCTTTGGCTCCACTCCTATGAAATTTCTTAAAAACCTATGCCCTAGCTTTGTAAACCCTAACCTAGAAAACTCTCCTTCCATAAGATAGTGTAAATACTAGTGGGAATCCATCAAAAAATATCCTTCATGCATACCCTTGTACTTTGTTCCACTTTGGTTCATAAATCTACCAAATTCTCTACTTCACATGTAACTCTTCACAAATTCTCTTGCAAGGTTGCCCTAGTTCGCATGATATCTTCATCAAACAAATGAAAGGTAAAAAGAATAAATTACCTTGACCTTCTATTTATATAATTTTTCTTTCTTCCGCATTAACTCCCATGCCACCTACCATCATAATATTGCATTAAAGTGGGATTTTTGTAATGCTTTCATTCCGCATGTTGTGTCTAGCCATTTTCCTCTCGTGCACCAACTTATGTGTAACCTCCTCCACCTTCGGCACATAAAATTCATCGAATACATACTTCCTTATGCACACTTCCAAAGGCTGAAGTATGTATTCCCCTAAAGTCTTATACAAATTTCTTGTTATAACCTACCTTAGTTTTCTCTACGTGTTTGTCATTATATGTTGTTTTTATCAAGGTTTCTTCACACCATTTCATATATAACCCTTTTCACCCATGTTATGTGCAATCCTTCTTAGATATCCCACACTTATGTTTTTATCTCCTAGTCCATCACTCAACATTTCTCCAACCATATGCCACTTCTGAATTCTCCACACTCTCCCACCCCACACTAATAGTTTGCATGATCCTCTATATATGAACACATCTTTAGATAGTAACTAGCTAAAGGTGTGTAAATGCGCTATTAAAAAACACACCAAACTAAAATACAAAGAATAAAAATGATGAAAGGGAACACATATAAATGAAAATTCATGAAGGGAAACCTAAGCTACATGGCAACATTATCTTATTCAAACACACATAAGAATTATTTATAAAAGGGCTTCAACCTACTCCTGTTAAAATAAATAGGTAACCGTGTTCAATCCAAAGTGTTTGTGGACTCGGCAAGCTCTAGAATCAAGTATATAAGATATAACATATTGTCCCAACCAATGCACTTTGAATTTCCCCGGTGGCACAAAACTTAGAATCAGAAAGACAAACCATCTGTCAAACCTCAAACTTCTTATTTTTAATACGACAATCATGTCATGCCTTATGATGATCAACATATAGGGTGCAACATATATAGACAACTTAATATTCTCCAAAGCCTTCATTCCTCTCGTGCCACTCCTATTCGCAATAAAACATAAATATCCTCCAATTTATAGGGTGCACGATGTAGTCTAAACAAAAATGCATCCGACATTGTGTCCTCTCCCGAGTTAATACTTGACAGATGGTCAGGTCCTAAATTAATTTTACCCAGTTTCATGATGACCAAGAAATCAAACTCCTCAAAAAACAAGATCTATAAACATATGTTCCCTTGCAAGACATGATTTTCCACTAAGTACTTGAGCACCATATGATCTATGTAAAAGATAAATGGAGTAGCCAATAAGTATTTCTTAAACTTGTGTAGTGCATAAATCATATATAACACTTAGTGCTCCATAGTTGTGTAATTTTTCTCAGTTGGAGTTAATTTTATACTTGCAAAACACAAAGGGTTATTAAAAATCCCCACTTTAGGTTGTGCCAATAATGCTCCTATTTCCATACTTGATGCATCCACATGCACATGAAAGGTATCATCGTAAGAAGGAAAGTGAAAAATGGGCCTTGTAGTAAGTGTCTCCTTCAATGTGTCAAAATCCACTTCATGTGTCTCTCCAAAATGAAACTTTCTTTTATGTATTAATAACTCTTCCAATGGCACAAAAATCCTATCATATCCATTGATAAAATTCCCGTAATATCTTATGTTCCCTAAGAATCCACGCACCGTGCTTTGACTAGTAGGCTCTCCCAACCCTAAAATAATAACTTTATCAAGGTCTACCAATAAGCCTTCCTTACATATAATGTGACCTAGTAATGTGCCAAATGGGGTAGAAAAAACACATTTTTAATGTTTAGAGAGATACTTAACTTCCTACACCTCTTAAACATCAATCTCAAATTGTCATAGTGATCCCTTACTAACCCATACACCGTCCAATCATCTAGGTAAAATTACAAAAATTATGGATGAAGTCTTGAAAGGCATGCACCACGATGCGCGAAAAATATAACAGTGCATTCTTAATCCCAAATGGTATAAATATGTAATAAAAAATTCCTCACTCGGTCACGAAAGTATTCTTCTCCTTGTATTCCTTCACAATTCTTACCTGATGATATCTAGACAATCCATCTATAAAAGAATAGATTTCCCACCCTACTACACCTTCCAAGATCTCTTCAGTAAATGGGGTTGGGAAAGGATCTATGACACATGCAACATTCAAGTCTCTATAGTCTACACATATCCTTATCCTCCCATCCTTCTTGATACTAATCACCATTGGGCTCACCCATTTAGATTCCTTAATTACCTCAATGATTCCAAATTCTATCATCTTATCAATTTCCTCCTTAACCTTTACGCACAAATTTAGGTTCATCTGTATGGCCTCTTTCTGATGGGGCGCACACCTTCTTTTAACATAATCCACATTTCCTCTAATGAGTGATGACCTCCCTTAAATTCATGGTACCTACACGTAAACAAGAATAGTAAGTCATGTAGTAGCTCAACTATTTTTAAAACCTCCAAGTCCATCCAGTAATCTCCAATGACAACTTATTTTGGCTTTGATTACGTACTCAATGTTAAATTTTTTTATTTTTAAGGGCCCATGGTAGGCACACACTTTCTCATCTTCTTTGTCCAATACTTCATGCATACCTTCTATATGATAAACATCCAATTTTTTTACCTACTCATCATCTATTAGGTATACCAACTTACCTTTTTATTTTTCCAGGAAGGCATGCTTAAGTTGTAGTTCTTTTACTTCTTCTTCCACGAAGTGTGCCCCCAAATTAGGTTCCCGTAACAAATCTAGGATTCAATCCTCAGCCATGACACTATCTCCCAAGGTAAGGTACTTGACTACCTACAACACCTCATTCACTCGATGGCTTAGGAGATTGATACTCAAAATTCTAGATAATATCTGTTGTTAACTCTTGCCAATTACCCATCTAACAACTCAACTCGAATAGATATACCATTTTGTGCACATCACTACAAGGAGAAATAGAACTTATGTACCCATAGTTAGAGAGATAAGGATTCTTGGTCTACAATCTAGGCTATCTCAGATTCCTAGATGTGGAATGAGGCGGAATCCTTCCCATGATAGTCGTGTATTACAGAAGGTGCATTTCTCTAGAGAAACCTAATAGAGAACATGATTCTCACTTCGTGCCACTCTAGAAGATTGCCTCAATGGGTCTCCCACCAATGCATTATTGTCTCAAGTAAGGTATAAGTAAGCATATTCCTCATTTCTACTTTAAATGTCCACTAGAATTTCATTGCACCTAAAAATACATCACAATTTCCTTCCCTAGTGTAAATCAGTAATTACCTTCCTCCTAGGCACCTAACCGAGTACACCCTAATGATATGAGTCACAATTTCTTTAAATTGTCTTCCAACCAACTCATAGGTCTTGTGCACTAAATTTTCACATGGAACACTAGTAGTATCACTCATGGACTAAGAATCTTCCCAATGAATTACTCCTTCTCTCAATGGATGAATAAATTTGGGGTCCTTGATGGTGTGCAAATATATTCTATCCAGATCCTCTTCTCCTAAGGGTTCCACATAGGGTGAAAATCTCCATCTGTTAGTGTAATAATGACACATACATTTTTGTTCTCAAATATAATATACCCCTTGTTGAAACAAAATATACATTATTCATGTAACACGAGGGGCACCCAAGTAATTCTAGGAAATTTTCTACCTCAGAAAGTTCTAGAACCTCAAAATACCTAGTAAAATTTAACTCTTGAATGGTTATGGAGGCATCCTTTAAAACCTCGAGGGGCATAGCTTTTATCCTATTTGTCATGTACAACACATTTGAAGATGGATCCAATGGAGGCCTCCCCATATAATTCCATGTATCTAGGGTCAAAACATTGACCTCTGCACCTATGTCAATCTATATGTTGCTTAAAAACCATCCATCAACCACCACATTCAATGTGATTTCCTTAATATTATCAATACTGTGAGGTCATATTACTATGAAGACCTGTCTCTTGTGCTCACCTCCAGCACATGGTACCCTTTCTCTTAGCCATTCTCCCAATAGAGGAATAATATTATCCTAGTGCAACATTTAGATACTTCCCTAACCTCATCCATGTCCTTCTGGGGACCTTAATGCTCTTCTTTTGCTCCAAATTTTTTGGTTGCTCCTTTAGACATTGAATCTCCCCTTTTAGGCTCATAATCACCTCCATGGTATCTTGGTAAACCTCTTTCTAATGGCTTGGATCAAGATACTTTCCATGTAATACTTCCTCTCATATAATGAGGGGCCTTTGCTTTGGTTCTTCCCTAGTGCGTGTGCGGCTTCCACCCACATATTCATCAAGACAAGTTCTAATTAAGGGTTATTTATTACCCTAGGAATCCAATACATATCATCTTCTTCATACTAATCATCCCCACACCCTTTCCTTCCTCTAGTTCTAGCTCATGTGCTCATATAACTCAAGGTACTCCTCATACTTATGCTTCTTCCTACACCATGAGAATTGTAGAAAATATGGATATTCACGCTTGTAGTGTTCAATAGATCCATAATTGTAACAAGTTCCATGAGGAAATTCACTCCTACCTCCTTGACCACCATGACCTCTGAATTTTCCATGAAAACCTCTTCCTTGACCGCCTCCATCTTTGTACCCTTCATACTAATAACCTTAATTCTTAAGACTATTTCCAATACCGGTATGACGCACACCAATATCAATGGCATCATGGATTTGGTCTATTAATTGATATTCCTTTGTATTGTGATCCGTAGATGAGAAAATGTTATAATAAGAAGATAGATTTTGCAAGTGCACATGCTACAATAATGGGAATCTACGAATCATGATCTCCATGAAAGATTTCACAATCCAATGACATGGCATGCACCAAATTTTGTTGGAAAATATCCTTTGTGTGTCCTTCTACATCACAATCTATACACCATAGTCCATTGCAAGTCTCATGAGCTGAGTTCATAGATAATTTTTCTAGATGCTTCGCCATGGTATGATTTATGCTTCTAGAAAGGGACTTACCTTCTAAGTATAAAAACTTTGAATGGCCAGATGCATGTGAGCATATTAAGGCCTCACACGAGTCCATGAAATTATTATGTGTAAGCGCTCATCCGAATAGTGTTATTAAACCCTCGATGAACCATTGAGGATGTTGTGAGGATGGATATCATAAGGTAATTTTGATAGAGTGTCATTTAAACATGCATCATAATCTCACACACTCTCATCCATACCTTGTTGAATCTCCTTCAACACGTTAATGGTATTTTACTTAAATTTAGGAATGTGGAATTCTACCAAAAAGGATCACGTAGTGTAGTATAATCCACCACCATCCGATGTGGGTCATACTTTTAGTACCATCTATGCATGCACCTATGCTTTGAAACTTAGTTGAAAAATAGCTTGATTTTAACTCTGGGGAAGTGATACCCTTAGTGCACCATAGCAACTCACATTTTTGTACATGCTCCATGGCATCTTCAACACCCTTGTAATCAGGTAAACGTAAAGACATCTCATAAAACACCTAACACCTACGAGGTTGTTGATGTCCTTATCCTCTAGATCCAGAACCTTTATTCCATCCTGTATTGCATCCATCACAAGATCCACTAGATCCATTATCTCCTATTCCTCCAAATCCACCATATCCTCCTCCCATAGTAGGTAAGGGGCCTAAAGTAGTTGCACTTTGTGTCCCCTCCATTGCTCTAAAATGTGTTCCAATATTTTGTGACGTTGAACCACTTCCAGATGCGATACCTATATTTTTTGCACCAATACCTTTCCCTAAGATTGATGTGCTAGAAAAAAAACCTCCTAACATAAGAAATGTTGTATTGTCCATAGATGAATTAAATGAAAACTTATATCTACTAGGTGTCTCCCAAATACAAATACCAATACCAATTAAATCAACATAACTTATCACAGAACTCGAAAACAAAGTACCACATTATGGTCACCAAGTGGGCTGAGATGCATGCCAACGGTTCTTATCCTTCCTTCATATAATGAGATCTCTCTAGAATCTAAGGTAGTTTCTCTCCCGCACTTTCCAAGATGGGGTAGCATAGATTGTGTAGGTTCTACACCCCCTTTGTGAACCTCAAATATTTCTTGCAATGTTTCGCATCCATAAGTCCATCACTCCCGCAAGTTCGGGATGTATCACTAACTCCCTCTCACATGATTCATTATACTTGAGCCACCTTTCTTTTCTCTCTTCTTCCATCGTAGGTTTCTCCATCTGTCACCACACTAGCTTTTGTGCCTTGCACCTAGTGAGAGTTTAACTATCCATAATAATTGCTTCCAAACTTAGAGTGATGATCATGATCTTAATGGCTAATGGTATAGTAGGAAAGAATGATCCTCTTGGACCCCATAAGAACTCAAACTCGAAACCTCGGGAAAGAATACATAGAATTTCGTATTCAAGGTATGTATTCAATACTCCACTCTACTAATGATCAATAATACAAGTCTAGATTAGATAAACATCATGAAGCCGTTTATATTCTTCTTGAGTCCAAACATGAGGTTTATAATACCAACTCTTCCTCGATGCATACGTTGATAACCATTCATAGATATCTACTATAAAATAACAAAATAATGTTTCATAGAGCTCATGATACAAATTATCCTCTTGTAGACACCCAAATTTGGGAAAGATCCCTTTAACCCCTTTGATTCATTAATTCAACACATATACCTAGTTATGGTCCCCTTCACCATATTGGTACTAATTTAATCACCTATAATAAAATTAATCCTCATCCTCATAATATTATTAATTGAATTAGATTAATATTGACCTCATTAATATACACATCAGCCCTCCACCTCATCCCAAGAGCTATTCCTAGCCTATTTATTAACTAAGACTAAGTCCATACTTATCCCAACCAAATAGGAATTTTTCTAGCCCTAACATTAACTCCCTATTTCTTCTCCAAAAACACTCCTACTTATCTAATCATCATTCTCCAATTGAGATCCAGAATTAGGATTCAAATCATGTGAAAAATAATAAAGATCGGACTATTTTTGGCAACTTGGACTAATTCACCTTAACCGATGCCAATTATCTCTTGTTCAACACCTATCACCTAACTGCCATCGATTAGGTTAAATAAGAGTTTCTAACTCTTTATTCAGGTTATGAATCTAACTTCCTTATCTTACGATTTTTGCATTCACACTCTCAAGTGTTCTTATAACCTTGTGACCAACCAGAGCCCCTCTCAAAGCATTTAGGACGTCATTTATTTCATCCACATGTTATGTTAAATCTCCTACACAAATTAGGAAGCATCATGTCACCCTACGCTATCATATTCACTCTAGATCACCACCTTTTACAACCACCATCTATCCACCTCTAGGTTACATTCAACAAGTAAGTGTTATATCTCTTTTGTCATTTCTAATAGCTCAGATTGTTTTACTAAGCTATCTGCTTTAGACACCACCAACCTACCTTATCCGTATCTAATCCCTTTGGTGAACCTAATGTCTTTTAACCTCCCACACCTTTCCTAAACCCTCATATCAACATCTCTGAGTCTTAACAAAAATCCCACAAACCTATCTAAATCCCCATCACTCTCTATGTAATCACAAAGAGTGCCCAATTCTTAGTTTTTGACATTACCACAAAATTTTCCCCTACCGAAACAGATCACCCAAATAGCAATTGGTCTTTCCCCATAGCTAACATCGGTTGCCTAACCGTCGGCATCGGTATCTCGAGACTAGCAATTTTCCCTAAACCAACAATTTCACAACTTTCCCAAAATAACCCAAAACCTTACCCAACTTCATCCAGACTCCACCTACAACCATATACCACACCTATAAACCCAAACCAACCTCCCAAACCCAAGCCTAACCTTTCCTATTAAGTTAAATTTGTTTTTTGTATGTTTTAGGAGATACCTAAATCTTATAAATATAGTAGGAATCATTTCTTTATTATTTCTTATCTTATTAATTTGTATTAAACAAAGGATTGACAACCATTCAAGAAGCATCATGCTTCCTAGATCTAGCCATTGCTAGGAAGTCCTCTGACTCTTCATATTTAATATTATCTAGTGGTCTTGTTGTAATTTATGGGTAGTTCCTCCTAGCCAAAAGGAAGCTCTCGCATTCAGTTTGATAAAAAGTCTACAATGAGCGCAACACCTTCTTCCATCTACATAACACAGGTATTTCTCCTACTCTTGTTAGCCTTATCTATTTTATTGCATTAATTTTAGGTGAAAATTTTTGGCACCCGATGAGACCCCTTCTTGTAGTTTCTTTGCATTTTATTCATATAGGGAATTTTGTGTTTCTTTCTTTCTGAAAAGTTCACATTAAAATATATCTATGGTCAATATTCTCTTCTACTTGTCTAAAGGACATTCATGATTTGGTGTTTAAACATAATTATTCTTACTTTATTTTACAACTACATCTAGTGAAATATCATCCACTTAACATATTCTCTATTTGCTACATCCAATTTCACTTTCAATTTGGGCTTACAAATTTGTGCACATTTCTCATTGTTGCATTTTGCTCACTTAAATTTATTTTGTAACCTAGATATTAGAGGTCATGACAATTTGATAGTTGGAAATAATGAACTATAGTTCACACTTTGCACACACACACCCCAAACCAAATCACTAAAATAAATCACTCATTTCTTAAACATCTTCCATTTAGGTAATTATTATTAACGACTAATAATCGATTAGTGGTAGATCTAGGCTAGTTATCTATTCAATCATAATATCGGGTTGTACTAAATGTACCGAAAGGCATATTAGGTCCCTTTAACCAAATAAAACCTGAAACCAGCCATAGATTGCTTATAGGGAACCCTCTTTGACCAAAAACTCTATTATACTCATAGTCAGTTCTAAATGGCATAAGCCACATATCATTAAAAATATATTACCTAGGATTTGGCATGTTTGCTATCTTTTTCCGATTTTGTTTTGAGTTGTGAGATCGTTTCACCTCTTTTTATTTCCCTACATACTCTACAATCACAATTGGTGTATTCTAACTTTTTTTAGTGTGTTAGGACTTATCATTTCCATACTCAATTTCTAGGTTGGTGTTTATTTGGACTTAATCACTTTAAAATTCAAATTTTCATCATCTTCTCAAATTTCATAGTAACCAACATCGGTCCATCGACCACAATCGGTTACCTCCTCATACTAGCATCTATTTACTTACCAGAATGGTTCCCTATTGTTTTTGTTATTTTACCCAAAATAATGTTTAATTCACATCCAATCATTTTTCAAAGATCTGTTTATGACATTTCACACATTTATGAGTTTCTTTTACCATCATAGAGTTTAGTTTCATCTAATTTTCACTTCTTATCTCCATATTTTCAAATCTATCATTTATCCACTATAACCAACATCAATCTAGTGATCGACATTGGTTACCTCATCCTACCAAAGAAAGTGGTTACCTTACCAATCGTTGGTCTTATGTTTTGATTTTTCTGTCAAAACAATGACTAATTCTCATTTTCCATATTTCTTCTATCATTTGTTTATGTGTTTTTCGCACTATTAGCAGAGCTTGGATCACATGTCTTACTACTATTCACATGGTTTTTACTCACAGACAAGTTAACACCCTTAGTATTTCATGACATCTATTAGTTGTTACCCCTATCCCATCACCACCTTATATTTATTTTCCTATAGACCCCAACATACCTCATGTTTTACTACACAGTGATGAGGAATCCAAAAAAATTCCTCAATCATGATACCACCACCCTACTATAATAATTAGCCTATTCTTACACCCATGACTCATCAGGTCAGCCTTTATTTAGGATGCCTACCTCCATGTCTCACTCTTTCCCCACTTCGTATCAACAGAACCCATGTATCATTACCCACTCTAGCCTCATCACTCATCATTTCTGAGATTGACCTACCTCATCGATATCTATTGCACCTACAACATCTATCACAAAATTTTATGTTCATCTCCCCCCTACTACTTCTACCCCTCCATCATCTATGGATCTTAGTGTAGAGATCCCCACTTTGTAACCTCCAGTTACATTGATCCATTTTTAGAGTCTAGTCAAATTTATCCCTACCACCTTTCCACCTATTTCTACAAGGGTCTCGACATACATTCCTCCCACCTATACCCTATCTCATCCACCACCTGTCACCTACACCTATTATTGAGACATACAACGAGATTTGTAATGAGACTATTCACCCTTCTATTCTAATTCATCACACCCGCACATTAGTAAATTCCAAAGTTTAATCAATTTAATAGTAAGGAGGATCCCCAAAATCATTTACGATCTTTTAAACACATATGTTATCTAATTTCCCATGATGATGCCCTACTTCTTGAACTTTCCCAATGTCCTTGACATGATCTACATTATAGATTGGTATAGTGCCTTATCTAGGAACTCTATATTTTCATTCAACTAACTATCCCAAGCCATTACTTGATCATTTCTCCATCAACATTGTCAAGAAGGTTACCATGACTGACTTATATTCGATATGCCAATAGAAATACGAGTCTATTGCATATTTTTCCACATGTTGGTGGAGCCTTATCAACCAAATCACTTTCCAATTTCCTCAAATTGAAATAATAGAGTTTTTTACTAGGGCTTGTTCAGACATATATCCCAACTCTCCAAGTCCAAACCTTCCAAACATTTGATGAGGCATTCAAATGGCTCAAAAATTGAAACCTATGCTATCAAAAATAATAAATTACAATTGTACAATAAGAGATCTCCTTCAAACCAAATGACTCTTCTTCTTCTTCTAAACCATAAACCAATCATTCAAAGCCCAAGGGATCCGCCAACGTGGTGGTCCTGAAAGCTGGTCCATCTCATCCATCCAACCAACCAAAACCACCTTCTACTCTTTCTCTATTTAGAAATTTCAACATAAGTATGAACAACAAAGATATACTCCCATAGGGAACCTTATTCTTGTGTTCTAGAGAAATTCTTGAAAGTAGGGGCTATCATCCTTCCACCAATTAAACCACATGCTGGTTTTTATGCTTCCCATCATTTTCCTAGGTGGTATAAAGAAAATGACTATTGCAACTACCATCACGTTAGGGGTCATAGTGATGGAAACTATAAAACATTCAAGAATATTTTCCAGGAGATGTTAGATAATGGAGATATCATCCTCGA
This sequence comes from Taxus wallichiana var. yunnanensis, assembly GCA_018340775.1. Lineage (NCBI taxonomy): Eukaryota > Viridiplantae > Streptophyta > Pinopsida > Cupressales > Taxaceae > Taxus > Taxus wallichiana. Next base: position 97,658,463 of record CM031239.1, on the reverse strand, counting down.
CAATCCTAATGCTCAAACAAACCAAAACTTGCAAATATTTAAAAATCCTTTCCCAAACCACAATCAGTCATCAAACCAAATGGGTGAGACTTCTAATGTCAATTTCATGAGGTCTACACCATCATCGACATTGAAAATTTCTCTTCTACTCAATTACCTCTCATCCCCTCTATTGAGGAAATCCTTACGCGAGCTCCCCTACCCATGGAAGAGCCTAATCCTTCTACCCCTCTACCCATGGAGGAACTCCTCACATATATCCCTTCATCTATAGAAGAGCTTACCTCATCTATGTCCCAAATCACTATAGAGCCTATCGCACATATTCCTCTACCCATGGAGGAACCAACTACATCTACATCTTTTCCTACCATTGAAACTATCTTGCCTATGCCTCTACCCAAGGAGGAACCCATTTCACTTGCTCCTCAATCCAACAAGAGGTTGACCTATCAACCTTTCTTCCCAAAGAAGAGTCTATATCACAAGTTTTTCCATATCCTCACCCCATTGAGGAGCCAATCATATCTCTTCTTCCTATAAGTGATGCTTCACCGAGGGTCTTCTAGGATCCTGTTGATATTATAGAATCACTCTTACTCAATTCGAATCGATGCAAAATTATTCCTTGTGTTACTTAAATGAAGTTTTGGACAAGTATCACAACTTGTTCATCACTTTCTAAACCAAATCAATTCTCACGTTTGGTAGACTAGTTAGAGTATGTTGATCACACCATGCTCTGGGGAACCTACTGACTCCCAATATCTACTCAAATGTAAATGTTGCCCATAGATACCTCCACCATTTATTTAAATGTATTCTAGTCAACCAAGACCAAAAAAATTAAACCATTCATGTCCATTCCTTCTTCATCAACTTCACCTTCACCCCAACCTTCACCTACACCTAAATCCTCATCAACATCCAAATCTTCAACTAAACCCACTACTACATTGGGGTCCACCCTACACCTAGTCTAGTGCATCCCACCATCAAATTAGACCTAAATACTACACAACCATCCATCATGAAGTAAACTTTTATGCCTAAAAATAAACCACATTATCCTAGGCCTTATTCACCCTCACCTCTTCCATAGATCTTAAACCCACATCCATTAACCTTGGTTAAACAACCACTTCACAAGAAAGTCTAAGGTATGACAACCTACATCCACACCTTCACCAGCCCCTTTTCCCATGCCCTTACCTCTTCGCCAAAACAAACCCCACGTGTGGCAGCCCACACCCACACCTTTACCGTCATCACACCCTCAACCCACACCTACACCTATACCTTCATCACCACTTCATCCCACATCCATACCTTTACCTGCAATACATTTTCAGCCCGCACCTACCCTAATCTTCATTTCCCTTTTTGTATACATCATCTATGTTACTGCTACCTCACCACTGCCAACATAGTTATTTTCACCATGGATATTCAAATTGATTTCATCTTCCATGTCCCCTTCTACCTCACATGCCCCACCTACACCTTTACCCAAGAAGGTGCAACCTAAATCAAAACCAAAAACAAAATATTTTTACCTACCAAAAAGGTAACTCCACCTACACCACCTCAATCAACACCTGTTTCACAACCATCACTCGTGCCTTCACCCAAACCCACTCTAAATTTGCATTGTGATCCATTGGTAGGATCCTATGCTAATGGTCTACTAGGTCTTAGAAACTTTGACTATCACATTTCCACCCCTTAAACCTTATGAACCTCTCAAACCAAGCCAACAGGGTTTGATGACACAAATATTTATGTTGATGATCGCTCTCAGATAATATGTCAAGGGTTGTAAAGCCCTTAATAAAGTTCTCCTCCTATATTTTCCTCTCGAACCTCCCATAGAAGCAAATGACCTATTATAGGAGGAATTTGTTACTAAAGATGATGACCTATTCGATGATGAATTCACTTCCCATATCATTACATGACCTAAACCATTAACCATCAAGTGGCCCTTAACAAGCCTCTTCCCAACCCTCTTTTCCTCCTCCAACTTTTGAGATAAATATGGTCTAGATAGAGAGCTATCCCAACCCACTTTGAAATGTAACTGTGAGATACTCATTTCACAAGGCTCTTATCGTGCATTAGGTTTTTTACCTCCTACCATTATACATTTCATAATTCATCTCCCCATTTTCCTTAAATAAATATGGTTCAAGTTGCCACTCGCACACAGAAAGACAAAGGAAAAGAGAAGATAGGAAATCCATCCACTACACCTTTACACAATATTCCATCTACACCTGCTCCCAAGGTAATCATCTAATGGCTAGCCTATCAATTTTGATGGCGTCACCCATTGCACCATAATCAAACAATTGCATCATTCCCTTTAAAAATGTCTTTGTATGACCTCATCCAAACCTCTGAATCTCATTGTCAGGCCCTCCGAGATATCCTACAAATTATCAAGGTACTACCAAATGACCCTTCACCCATTTCTACTATCTTCACCCCTCATCCCGTAGCCACTCTCACTACTCCACCCAAGATTTCTATTCCCACTACCACTCATCAGATTTCCACTATCAGTTTCTATGACTTGGAAATTGCTCCTTTCCATTCAAAGGATCCGGACCCCATCCTCTTCACATTGATGATACTCACTTCTGACACGTTATGATCAATGGAGGTGAGAGCATCAATATAATTTCTTCATATATATGAATTAATGTTCATATATTCACATTACATGCATAATAACCTAGTTATGTTGTGTTCATTCAATGATGCCATAACCACTACCCTCAACACTATCATTCTCCACATCTGCATGGGCCCCTACACCATTCCTAAATTATTCTATGTTCTTGAGGGGGATTATAATACAAAATGCTTACTGGGATTACCTTGGATTCATGTCATGGGGTGTGTACCTTCAAATTTACATCGTTGCATTAAGTTCGAATATGAAGGACACCCTTATACTATTCAAGTAAACCCTTTACCTTTTAAAACCTGTAACATGTTGTATCAACCTAATGATGTCCTTATTCCAGTTAAGGCATCTACCACCACCACTACCTCACCTACTTCCATTGTTTCTTCATCTTCTATTACCGCTACTACCTTGTCTACTAATGTAGTGATTCATCTTCCACTACCATTTCCTCTACCACTTCTGCTACTACACCTTCATCAAATAGCACACCTCTCTCCACACGGTGGCCACATCTTCCAAAGTTAACCCTTCTTCTTCTTCAATTACTTCCACCTAAGTACCTACTTCTAACCCTTTAGAAGGTGTTTTTCAACACCTTACATTGGGGGAGTATCACCATACAATATCAATACCTTCCAAACTCCTCAAGAGTATGGAAACCTTCATCAACACCCGCATTATGACCATTGTGTAGGAGAAACCTTTCCATATGGTCCCCCTCACCTACACACCAACCTAAAATTCAGGGGACTTGATACTTCTTCCTATTCTCCCAAACCACCTACTCAAACATGACATTTTCCCTTTGACTTTTGTTACCTCACCAACCACTATTTCACCCACACCTTTCTCATCCTTTGTGTTTGGAAATGATTTGGCTTTGTTCTTTATGAATAAGTTTGTTACATAGTTATTCCTTGTACTACCCGTAAACATAAGCACCATTGTGGTATTGTATTTTCTGAACCACCTAATCCTAAGAAGGAAAGAGTCAACCTCATAGAGGAAGATCAATCTTATTGACCTTCTTTGCCTTCTTCACCTTCTTTACCATCTTCACCTGTCGCACTGCCATCACCTACAAAGTCAATGGATCTAGAATCCATACCTCCTAACATTTATTTTGTGAACACCATTTCCTTGGGACCTCTGACCTATCATCGTGATGGTGAGGCATCCTCTTCCCTTCCTCTTCTTTATCCTAACATGTTGGAAGAAGACACACCTTCTATCAACATTGTTCAATGTCAGGATGATGATTCCATTCTCACCTATCTACGTGTAGAAGATTATTACATTCAACGGTTGTTACCTTATGAGAAATAAACCATGTTGAATGTACTGACCATAGAGATAAACATTCACACTTAGGATGACCCTCGCATGCTGAAGATAGGCCAATCTTTAGATTCCACTTAATGGGAAGCCTTTGCCTCTTTCTTTTGAGATCATAGAAAAAAAAAAATCTTGGTCTTATATTGATATGCCTGTATAGACCCAAATATCTTGGTGCAAAATATTATTACTATCCATGATGCTTAACTCCGTGAAACAAAAGTTAAAAAAATTCTTCCACACATTTCCCTTGTTGTGAAAGAATAACTCCACGGTCTCCTTTCTATTTCTTTCATTCTAACCATTGACTATCCACAATGGATCTCTAACATTTTACATGTCGGGAAGGTGACAGGGGACTTCGCATCTACATGGACTTACGTAACCTTAACCTCATTTTCCCTAAGGATGAATTTCCTTTACCTAGCATATACCAACTTGTTGATATTCCATCGGCCGTGAGATTCTATCTCTTATGGAAAGGTTCTCGGGTTATAACCAAATATTACTCACACCAGAAGATCAACATAAAACCACCTTCATCACCCCTTGGGGGACTTTCTATTATCGTGTCATGCCCTTTGGCTTGAAAAATGTTGGTGCCACTTATCAGCGCACTATGACCTATATCTTCCATGACATCATGCATGACATATTAGAAGATTATGTCGATGACCTTCTTGGTAAGTCCAAAATTTGTGTTGAACACCTCCCATTCTCAAAATCATCTTCAACCACCTCATCAAATATTGTGTTCACCTTCAACCAAAGAAGTATGTCTTTACATTCCTCTCCAGAAAGCTCCTTGGTTTCATCATCTCTTTACGGGGCATCAAAGTCAATCCCGCCAAAATCAAGGCCATTCTAGAGATGCCCCCACCCACTAACCTCTAACAACTTTGTAGTTTGCAAGGAAAATTGCAATCCATTCGATGCTTTATTTCCAAACTTTTTGACCAATGTCACCCTTTTCATCATCTTCTTAAAAATGATATCTCCTTTAATTGGAATGATGAGTGCCACAAAGCCTTTGAAGCATTGAAGAAATACCTTCTTCAACCACTTGTGCTCATCCCACCTAAAGATGAAAAACCTTTCTACCTATACATTTCTTCCACTAACCATTCCTTGGGTGTCATGCTCACTCATCACAACAAGCAACATAGGGAGCAAGTATTTTATTATAGAAGATGTATGATTTTAGACTATGAGACAAGATATACCCATGTTAAAAATCTTTTCCTAGCCTTAGTCTTCGTCACCACAAAACTTCGCCACTACCTACTTAACCATAAAACCTTCATCATCACTAACACCAACCCTTTGCATTACAAGTATGCCAAACCTTACCAACATCAATGCACGTCATGTTATGAATGCACCTAGATTTCATTCATAAAATTTCTGTTAAGAGACAAACCATTGCAGATAAACTTAGAGACACTCTGCTTCCCAGACACCAATCTTCTAAATTTTATTTCTCAGATGAATCTATCACTACCCTTTCAATCAATTATTTACCTATTGACCCGACCATTTACCAAATGAACTTATTATTTGACGGTTATAAATGTCAATGTGGGGGTGGTGCAAGAGTCATACTCATTCCTCTGGATGGAAAACATATTTATTTATCATTCAAATTAGACTTTGAATGCACCAATAACATCATCGAGTATGAAGCACTTGTCTTAGGTCTTCAAACTTCCATCACCTTAGATGTTAAATCCATTAATATATTTGGTGATTCTCAACTGGTTGTGAACCAATTCAATGGTATATACTAGTGTCATAATGAGGTCCTTCAAAATATAAGTTCCATGTCAACTTACTTTTGACCACCTTTGACCATTTCCTCCTTCAAACCACTCCATGATCCACCAAAAAATTTGTAGATACCATGGCTTGTCTTGCCTCAAAAGTACTAGTATCACATTCCAACTCAAAAATATTTTTCACAATATAATGATTGCAATCACCTTCTTACATCATTCCCGATTTTCATTTTGTGTGACATATCAAAATTGACCCACATGATATTTTGTATAAGTAGTACACTAACTACCTTTCCCTTTCAATGCTACCTCTAGACCTCACTCACAATGGTCAGCGTTCCTTCCTCCACAAGGTATATCATTACGTTATTATGAGAGGTCTTATCTACAAACATGACTTTGATGATATACTACTGAGGTGCCTCACTAGTTCTGAAATTGCACACACCATTAAAGAAGTGCATGACAAGAATTATGGTGGACATTTCAGTGGTCATGTTGTTGCTAAATGTATCCTTCATCTCAGATATTATTGGCCAACCTTTAACCAGATTTGTTATGAATATGTCAAACAATATGTGAATTTTTAACAACACGCTAATCTTCACCACACCCCAAGTCATGCCTTACAAGTCACTAGGGACTTTTGGCCCTTCTCTCAATGGGGCATGGATGTCGTTGTAGAGATTAACCCTCTTTATTCTCAATGTCATCAATGGATCATCAAAGCAACCAAATATTATAACAAATGGGTAGAAGCCATCCCTCTCATTTCAAATAAAGTTGAGAAAATATGTGAATTCATCGGTCACCGATCAATTTTATCTTTGGTGTTCCTCACTACCTTATCACAATGAAAAAAATTGAAAAATAAAAACTAGGAAAACTATGTGAACTTTGGCATTCAACTAAGTTTTTCATCACCCTATTACCCACAGACCAATGGCCAAGCCGAATCTTCCAAAAAAACCCTAAACAAAATTCTTATGAAATTTGTTAATGATATTGGAAAGGATTGGCATATGCACATTCTTTTCACCTTATGGGATTACCGTACTAGCATTCATGCCTCTACCAATGATACACCATTTTCTTTGGTTTATGGCACGAGATGTTAGTGTCCCTATCGAAGTCCAAATTCCATCCCTTCGTATCTCACTAAATGATATGCTATCTGATGATGACTATCAGCAAGAACATTGGCACAACTTGAGCTATTAGATGATTGACGTTTAATTTCTCTCGATCATCTTCAAATCTACTAAAAACATATCAAACAAAGCCTATGAAAATTGTTTCCATGGATGCACTTTCAAGGTTAGAAATCTTGTTCTAAAGGAAAATTAACATGTAACCAAAGTAGAGAAAAGAAAATGTGGAAAATTATCTCATAATAGGCTTGGACCCTATATTATTACTCATACCTATGGATCGGTGCTTATTGTTTATCTTATCTCGAAGGTAAACCCTAACACGAGCCTTTCAATGCCTTTCAGCTTTGACCATTCTACAATTGAATAAAGTACAACATCACCTTTTTCTATTACACACTCGTCCCTTGAGTAATCTTCAACTTCCATCTACCTCTTTTAAGGGACAATGACTAAACTAGAATTATGTGATTATCCGTCACCTTTCAGCCTTTTCTTTAATATGAGTACTACGGCTCTACTCATGGCATCATTATCATGGATAATTTTTTTATTTTTAGGATGGAATCCCATGTTTCTTCATCACTTAATACCTCTCTTTCATAGCTAACCTCTTCGTTTTATGGTCTTTCCTTAAAAAAATAGGCCTATACTCCTTTATAGTTGTGTCCATGACTTCAAGCTCAAAATAAAAATTAAAAATATACATGGAATAACGAAAAACACAACTCATTGAGTCAAACGTCTCAAAAATAGATGAATACCTCAAAAGGACATCTACTTCTCTTTCTTGCTACTATAAGTAGACTTCTCCCTCGAAGGACAATTATAAAAAGCCAGCCTCATATTGTATTTAGTCTATAAAAAAAAGATTAATCTTTACTTCTCAAATAAAATAATTTTGGAGCTTCCCGCATCGATAAATTTCAATAAGACCTCAAGGATAACTTATTTATCCCATTATAGACTTCCGCATCGATCATTATATATAACAAAAAGAAAAGAAAAGAAAAATACAAACTTTTTGTCATGGACTTGCCTATTCTTTTTCGGGTATCTTACTGAAGGGGCATGCTACCCCACAACAAGGTTACACTAAAAATAAACCAACTCAGCCAACTTAAGGGAAAAAGTGTGTAATTTACACATTGTGATCATGTAAATTCTTTCACCTATAGACCTATCAAATCATGCAATGTATCTAGGGACTTACATTCAATGAGTCTAAAGATATGATATTTAAGGTCTTTACCAACTTCTAGAATTTCTCTTTTGTTCAGTTCATTCCTTTGTTTACTTATTGATTCTTCTACATAGGACAAGACCTTCAACACTTAATTTATAGGATTTCTTCTCCTTTCACCTATATTTACATTCATCATCTACTTCAATCAACTCATCTTACACATCCTACAACCTAGACACAACCATGCCTAATCAACCTAGACACAACCATGCCTAATCAACCTAGACACAACCATGCCTAATAAACCTAGAAACAACCATGCCTAATCAACCTAGACACAACCATGCCTAACTTACCTTACCCATTTGACCATACATAAACTCACCAACCTACTCACCTACCTCATCTTATTCTTCCCTATCCTATGGGAGAACTACATCGGCCTGAGGCCCTTTTCACAAGGGCTATATAGGCATCACTCTTAGGGGATGGGTCCCTTTGAGGTTAACTCAACCACTCTTTTACCCATCATCATTTCCCCAATAAAATAGTTAGTTTCCATAAAAACTATAATTTTGAAGTCAACTCACAAACAAAAACAAACACTACATAAGTAAATTAGCATTTATTTTCCATAATACCAATAACTTGGAAATTAAATTGTAACACATCAAATTTAACCATGTCTAACATCTCATTTTCACAAAATAAATCCAGTGAAAATTAAACAACACAACAAATTTAACCACGTCTACATCTGACTCCACAATGCCTACATCTAACTCAACCATGCCTAAATCACCTAGTTTCCATAACAACATTAACTTGGAAATGGAACCAAACCATGCCTGTTGGGCCCCTAGAATGTTGGATAAGTACAAAAGGAACATATGCATGTAGGTCCTAGTTGAAGAGAGGTGCCCAATGACAAAGAGCATAGGATAGGGTGTAATAAAAGGGTTTAAGGAAGCTTGTGGCATGTGCAGATAGAACCAAGGGTTTGGGACTTAACCAAATTGGGCGTTCGGGACAGAACACATGAAAATCATGACCTGAATTTGCATCTTTGAGTGAATAAGGTGTTAGCCTGGTGAAAGGTTGGCCCAGGAAGGAGCATGCCTATGATAGAAGCTTCTAGAAGCACATCATGGTGAAAAGTGGAAATCTCAGGCCTGGGAGAGCATGCTCACATGGAGGACCACATTCAGACACTTGGCATCAGATCTGAGGGTGCTAGAGGATGAGTTGGTAGCCCAGAAAGGCTATAAATACAAGAACTTGTAGAGTAAATGGAGAGAGAACTAGAAGATGGCGGAGCTCTGTAGAAATACTGCAAGAAATTTGTTAGTGGATAATGGTATTTGGGAAAGAATGTATAATGGGTATGGGGATTACAATTTTTATTTTGATAGCCTAGCTACATTAGTCTAGTTGTAATGCATGACTATGGTTTGTTTCTCTATGACATTCTGTAATGGCTCCATGGATGTAATGAGGTTACCAGTTATATGAATATGAATATCAATGATTTTGATGCATACGTCTTCTCATAGGTTGTCTTTCATTTATTTTTATGCTAAGTATGGATGCTTATATACTTCTTTTTATTATGGTACAAATTATATAATCAGTTAAGTACTTTCTATCTGTAATGATTGCAAGGATCTAGAGGCCATTATGAGATCTATGGTTCTTGAATGTCTTAACTCCTTTTAAATATCTTAAGCACAAATCATATATGATGATTATTCCCACTAAAATCTTAAAAAGAGAGAATCAACACCCACGTGTGCCTCGGGTGAGTGCCCAACATCTACTAGGTGATAGGCTAGCATGCATGGGGTTCCTTTCTTTTGTGATAGGGGTAAAAATGAATACATATTGGTTCTGTTTTTGGGATCTCTTTTTAAAGTTATAGTGGGAAATAACAGACAAAATGATCTTTGTAGTGAGTAATGACAGAGCGGTTAACTTTGGAAAGTGTTGAATCATGGTTCAAGAGCATGGAGGATGAATTTTCTCAGAGATTCAGCACTAGACCTAAGTTTGATGCACGTAGATGGGTAGAAGAGAACCTCTACCATGATCTGTATGAATTTTTTTTTCTGCTACTTCCCAGTAGAACTGTATGAGTGGCTCTCAGCCTATGTGCCTAGATCAAGTTAGCATTATGGATCATGTGTGTGGACCCAAGAAGAATACCAGAGGTTGCAAGATGTAGATCTGATGTGGACCCGTGCTCTAGATCATTGGTGGAAAGGAGAACTAGCTATCCCTCTTGTCTAGAGGTTGCTGAGTTTGAGTTTCTGTGGGAGCCTAGAGGATCATTTCTATGTGCTATCCCTTTGGAAATGAAGATCCTGGTTGTTACTTTGGGTTTAGAGGAATTTCCAATGGCCGGCTAGACCATTCTAAGTGCTAGGTGAGGGAGCTAGGGTGGAGGAAGATGACAGATATTATGATGGAGAAGGAAAGGGAGGAGAGACGGCTCAAGTATAGTGAAGCATGTGAATGGGAGATTGATAGACAACATGAGACTACAAGTGTGATGGATCTATGGATGTAGAAGTTACGGGGAAGGATTTGAGGTTCCTGTGGAGGACGTGGAACCTAAGCAGTTTGTGCTACCCAATATTGGAAAGCACGTAAGAGAGACCCATTTGAATTCTAGTGAGAGTTCTTCATGTAGAGAAAAAGAGTCATTGGCATGTATCCGAACCCACATAGTGACCAAGCCACAGCGCTTGGTTTTCCAGTAACCAGGAAGGAGTTTCATTGACCAGTTGATAATAGTGGAAGTGACAAATCTGCACCTAGGAGGCATAATTTTTCAGTTCCCACTTCTATGGATACACATATTCATGTATTTGGAGGATTATTTAGATAAGGAGCCAATATAAAAGCCTTTGGTCTTACGTATAGGAGTGGCACGTGGTATAATAGTGGTAGTGGGACACTATCACCAGTTAGTGCAATTGTTTAGTGGAACCATGGGGACACATGACAAGACTACTATAGGACTTGGTGGAGGACCTGGTGGGTTAGGGGCAACATGACTTGGTGGACCTAGGGGTTTTGGTAGATCTAGTGACTCAGGAGGTACAAGACCTGGTGGACCTGGTGGATCCAGTGGCGGAGGAAACATTGGAGGGAACCAAGGCTCTGGCTCAGGAGGATAAGGGCCCCAGCCACCCCCTCAAGTCTTCTTTGAGATGTCGTTACACTTTCTAGATTATAGAGGTATTAAGGATGCTGCAGAACATGTTCACAAGTGTGAACTGCTATGGCACGTAAAGGGTATCACAACCTTGGAGTGGAAGGCTAGTCAGTTTGTAACCACATTGTAGGGGCGCACGCATAGCTGGTATAGGAAATATGACCCTCATCAAATAGTGGTGGATTATACTACTTTAAATAATGCATTCTTGGTAGAATTCCACATCCCTGAGTTTGAATAGAAGAGCATTAGCGCTTTGAAGGAGATTCAACAAGGAATGTCGAGAGAGTGTGTGAGAGTATGATGTGCACTTTAAAAATCTCTTGTCTAAATTATCATATGATATTCACCCTTCACAGCATGCTCAGTGGTTTTTTGGAGGATTGATCACACCTTTTAGAAGGGATTTATCTCATAAAACTTTCACCGACTCCGCACAAGGCATTAGAAGCTACTGCGTGTCGAGGCCGTTAGTAGTGTTAATACTGGTGTTAGCCCATTCTTGGAGGCTCAAATTATTGCTATGGCTAAGCCTAGAGAAGTTATCTACAAACTCAGCCCATGAGACTCACGGTGGTTAATGATGCATAGATTGTGAAGTAGAGGGGCATTTCAAGGATAATTTCCTCCAAAGGATGGTATGTGCCAAGAGAGTAGATGAATATTTTCATGGGGACCATGATGCAAGTAGATGCCCCTTGTTACAACACGCAATCTAGAAGAATGTGTCTTACTACTATAAGATTTATACCTCTACAACCCATGATACTAAGGACTGTAGGCTCATTGATCAGATCCATGAGGCCATTTATCATGGGGTGTGCTAGACCAACATTTCTAGTAGTTCCAAGGGTGATGATCACCATTATGAGGAGCACGTAGATGGAGGCATACACGGAAGGTTTTTTTGAGGAGGATTCCGTGGTTATGGTAACTGCAAGGGAGGAAGGAATGAGTTCTGCATGGAACCTATTTCAATTTTGGGTCTACAGAGCATTACAAACGAGAGTGCCCGGACCTATTGCAGTGCTCATGGTGTGGAAAGAAGCACAAGTATGAGGAGTTCCTAGAGTTGTTTGAGCACATGAATCAACATCATTGGAAAGACAAGGGCACTGTAAAGGTCAACATTAAAAGGAAGACACACAATGGATACCATGGGCAACACATGATGCATGTTTGGAGCTAGTTTTGGTAACAACAAGAGAAGAATCCGCGTGTGTAAAATAGATACTAAGATAGAAGAACCTAGTTTCAAGGGAGGAAGTAGTTCATGGAAAGTACCCAGACCTTGCGTGTCAAAAGGAGGTATATCAAGACACCATGGATGTCATTCAGAGTTTACAAGGGGAGATCCAGTGTCTAAAGGAGTAGTCCAGGAAGAAGGAATAAGGAAGGAGAGTCAAGGCACCAAGGGATGACATGGATGAGGTCAAGGAAGTATTTAAAATTCTAAGGCAAGAGAATATTATTCCCTTGCTAGGATCATGGTTGAGAGAGAAGGTACCACGTGCAGAGGAGATCACATTGAATGCGTTGTAGATGGATGGATCCTTATAATATCCTCATTGACATAGGCATGAAGGTCAATTTTCTAACTATGGATGCATGACATCAGATGGGAAGACCTGCATTATAGCCATATTCAAATGTGTTATATATGGAAAACAAGACTACGGAAATTCCCATCGGTGTCTTAAAGGATGCAACTATCACTATCCAGGGAGCTAAGTTTACTAGGGACTTCGAAGTCTTAGCGCTCACCGAGGAAGACAATTTTCTAGCACTACTTTGGCACCCATGGTGGTACAAGAATAATGTGTACCTTCGGTTCAAAAAAGGGTACAAGGAGGAGCAGGTCATTATACCACTAGCTGATGGGAAGTCGACGCCCTATACTGAACCTTTGGGAGAAGAAGTTATGGACAGGATATATGTGCACTGAATTAGGTACCCAAAGATAATCCATCCTACCGACAGAGTTATCAAGTTTGAGGATGCTCAGTCAATAAGTGATACCACTAGTCTAGCATGTGATAATTGGGTGCATGAAATTTATGAATTGATCAAATGTCAGTTGAGAGGGTTGGTGACTAAGATAAGAAAGGCGCACATAGTCTAATGCCTAGGAGGAAAGGAGCTACCTAAGTATTCAGGAGGATCCTTCCCTAAGATATTTTTGTAGGAGATGGAAGCTCAATGGAAGGAGGAGAAGGAATGAAGAGGGATGCTAAGTTATGTCCTGCTTGACACAATGACATGGTGGTGGGATACACATCAGGAGAGCCTTTTGGAATGGTGCAAGGTAAGAATTTCTCTCTCTGTCAGATTCTCTAGAGCAACATGCCCACTACCATCAAGGACTACCATGGGAAGGAGCCCGCCTCTTTCCATATCCAAGAGTGTGAGAGGATCTAGAGAGAAGGCATGGAAGCTTTTCCACCATCCCTCTGGGTGCAAAAGTTATATTCTACACTACAAGGTTACACGCATGCATGGTACATTCATTCAGAGACACACCACCAGATAGGGAATTGGCAAGAGCTAGTGGCTGACCTCATTCAAACCTTTGAGTATCAGAGTACCAAGCCATCAGTTGATAAGGCCTTGAGGTATCAAGTGCCTTACCATGGGGGATAGTGCCATGGTGGAAGATAGGCTATTGGAGTTGCTAGGTGGACCAGGTTTGGAAGTGCACTTTGAAGAGGAAGCAGAGGAAACAAAAGAGTTACAACTTGAGCACGCATGTTTGGAAAAGGAGAAAGGGAAGTTGGTGTATGTGATTGATGGGGAGGAAGCAGAAAGCTTGGATGTTATCCATTTTGTAGGGATGCATGAGGTAGTGGATAGTGTTGATACTCGTGCATGCACCTACCATGAGCCCTTAAAGACAAATAAGGTTAACATTGGTTTAGGAGAAGAACCTAAGGAAGCTATTATTGGAGATTACTGGTTAGAGAAGGAAGTCTCTAAGATCATTGATCTATTGTGCAAATTTGAGGATTTATTCCCACGCGGGTACCATGAGCTCAAAGGTGTCCACCATTCCTTGGGGGAGATGAAGATAAAGCTGAAGGATGATACGTTCTTGGTTAGGAAGAGACCCTACTGAATGAATCCCAATTTGCACGTAAAGGTTAAGGAGGAGATAGATAAAATGATACCTTTTGGGATCATTAAAGTAGTGGAAGAATCAGAATGGATAAGTCCAATGGTAATCAACATCAAGAAGGAGGGGCGGATTAGGATCTAAATGGATTATAGGGATCTGAATGTAGTTTGTGTCATGGATCCTTTTCCAACCCCCTTCACTGAACATATTTTGGAAGGAGTTGTTAGGCACAAAATCTATTCCTTTACGGATGGATTTTGGGTACCACCAAGTCCGGATTGCAAAGGAAGACCAGGAGAAGAAAATTTTTACAACTAAGTAGGGAAGTTTTACATACACAGTCATGCCCTTTGGTTTGAAGAATGCGCCTGTTGTTTTTCACGCATAGTGGTGCAAGTGTTCCAGGACTTCATCCATAAGTTTTTTTAGGTCTATTTGGATGATTTTATAGTGTATGGGCTAGTAAAAGACCATTGTGACAATTTGAGGTTAATGTTTGAGAGGTGTAGGTAGTTGAGGATATCCCTCAAAATTAAGAAGTGTGTATTTGCTACACCATTTGGGATGTTATTGGGGCATATCATATGTAAGGAGGGATTTTTGGTAGATCCTACCAAAGTTGTAGTTATTGTGGGGTTAGGGGAGCCTACTAGCCAGAGCACAGTGCGTGGATTCCTTGGGCATACGGGTTATTACAGGAAATTCATCAAAGGGTATGCCAAGATCGCCACACCTTTAGAGGAGCTGCTCAGACCTAAAAGTTCCTTCCATTGGGGAGAAGCAAAATAGAGGGTACTTGATACATTAAAGGATAGGATTATCACCGAGCCTATATTATGTTTTCCCTCTTGGGACAATCCCTTCCATGTCCATGTAGATGCCTCAGGAACTACCATTAGAGTAGTGCTTGCACAACCAAGTGAAGGAATTGTTGATCATCCTCTATGTTTTACAAGTAGGAAGTTTACACCAGCAGATAAGAATTACACCATGACTATGTGGGAAGCATTGTTAATGAACTACGCGCTTTTAAATTCAGAAGTATCTATTGGAAGCAGACTTTGTATTTTACACTAACCACATGGAATTAAAGTATTTGGTGAACAAGCTCATTCTATAAGGGTGCATATGTCAGTGGGTATTGTTGTTTCAAGAGTTTGAGTTCACGGTAGTAGTGAAGCTTGGGAAGAGTAATTGTGGGCCTGATCATCTGTCAAGAATTGATTCAGGGGAGGACACATAAAGTATTGAGGAGACAATGCCAGATGTGCAACTATTTAGGTTACGGTGTGTGCCCTTAGATTTGGAGGAGATTGTAGTATTTTTAAAGGAAGGTGTGGTGCTAGAAGGAATGAAGGCATTAGAGAAGAAGCAGCTAGCCATACGCACCATGCCCTACATGTTGATCAGTGGAGACTTATACAAGTTGGGATGTGATGAAGTTTTTTACAGGTGTGTATTAGAGCATGAGCACCTCACCATCATGGAGGAAGCACATGAAGGAAGTGCGGGTGGGCATTATGCAGGTGATGCCACTGCGTGTAAGATATTAATGGCAGGATTGTGGTGGGAAACCCTATACAAGGATTGTAAAGACTATTGTAAAGCATGTGACCATTGTCAGCGCATTGGCAAGACAAGAAATAGAGATGAAATGCCTTAGCATCCTATAGCTAGTGCAGAACCTTTTGAGATGTGGGAAATAGAATTTGTAGGCCCTATTGCACTAGTGGTATGTAGGAATGGGTCACGCTATGTCATCACTTACATGGACTATTTGACAAGGTGGGTAGAGGCACCCCAACTAAAGATTGCACAACAGCCACAACAACAAGATTCTTGTGGGAGAACATTATCACAAGGTATGGATGTCCTTTGAGTTTAACCAGTGATAGGGGTACACATTTCTTGAATGAGACCATGAGGATCTTATTAGTAGAGTTCATGGTGGCTCATCACAAGAATACCCCCTATCACCCACAAGAAAATGGAACTGCAGAATCATTCAACAAAATCTTGAGTCATACCTTGACCAAGATTTTTGATGTCGGCAGCACAAGATTGGGATGAGAAAGTATCAACAGGTATTATGGGCTTATAGGAAAACTTATAAAAGGTGAACAAATCCACATCATTTCAGTTGGTGTTTGGTGTGGAAGTTGTTCTACTGGTTGAATTCATGTTACCTTCTTTGTGAATAATGCGCGTAGGAGGGTTGGTGATGAGAAATCACTGGAAGAGAGAATTGATGAGTTGATGAAGTTGCATGAGAGAATATCACTTTGTGTGGAGCCAAACAATAGATAAATCAAAGAAAAAATCTTGGCATGATCGCCACATCATAAACAAGAAGTTTCGGAGTTGGGAATATGGTCTTACTATATGATTCTAAGTTTATGTGCCATCCTGGGAAGTTGAAATTCCATTGGTTGGGTCCCTACACAATCTCATAAATCCTTGATTCAAGTACACACCAATTACAAGCACTAGATGGAACGAAATTTCCTGGACACTTCAATGGGAGTAATCTGAAGCCCTACTATAAATAAGTCTTCTTGGTGTTTATAAATAAGGTAGTTTTTCTAGTTAGTTTAGAATTTTCCTTTATGCATTTCTTTTCTTGTGTTTCCCTTTCGTGTTGTTGTTTTGTTTTGCACCTTGGGCACCAGTAACCTTATTACTAATTTTTGAGAATTTTTGAGTGCATAGAGGACCACGCATCGTTTTAGTGTGGGGTGGAGTAATGTGAAGGAGAGCATGGTTAAAATGCCAAGGAAGTTTGTGTTGAAAAACCTAGTTGAATGGCCCTGTTGAAAGAGGTGCTTGGAAAGAAAAGATGGAAAAAGGATGGTTGGTGCCAAGATAAAAGCTACTTTCAGATCCCACGTATAAAGAAGGGAAAAGCACATAAGCAACATGAGGTAGGCGAGAGAAAAATCAGGACAGAAGAAGTGCCTTCGGCATTGGTTACGTACACGCAAGAGTCTCCTATCATGTTGGATTGGTTGCATGCCAGAAGGTTGGAGGATTTTCCACATAGGTTTGGGTGCATGAGGGAAAGCGCTGAAGTCGGGATTTGTTTGAAAAATTTGCATTAAATGTTAAAAGTATGGTGGTAGGTGAAGTAGCACTTAATGCTTAAAAAGGGAAAAACTATAAATAAAGTAGTCGAGACACTTCATTATTCACTTTGCATATAAAGAGAAAGAAGTGATTTTTGCACCTTTGCAAACTAGGGCTTCCAAAAAATTGATCCGTGTGAAGAAACATTTAGAGAAATTGAAGCATGAGTAACTAGTTTGGATTTGCGAACCAGGAGGAAAGGATTTCATGGGCATAGGAAAAGTGGGAGAAGGTGCCATCTTGTGAAAGGAGTATCCTAGTTAGGGTTTGAAGAACTAGGGAATGGGGTTAAGGAACTTTCTTCACAAGTTCAAGATCTAAGGTTGGAGAGAGCGAGAAGAACAGAGTAACACAAAGTGATTGAAGTGGTAAGAAGACCTAGATAATGGCACCCAAGAAACTAGTTAGCACACCCAAGAAGGGCAAGGGAAAGGGCAAGGGTAAGCAACAAGAAACTAACACATGCACAAATGAGGAGTGGTATGCAGAAATGTAGTACCCAGATGGAGTGTTGTTGGGGAAGGAGTGGGAGTCCCATCTGAGGAACATGTCTATGAATGACTACAATCATCGACAAGCACAATCAAGAAGGATATGGTGCTGGAGTTAGTGTGCCCAACAAACAAAAGGACACCAGAGGGTTTGCCCATTTATAATGATGATGTGAAGGTTAAGTTAGAGAAGGTAGGGTTATTACAACTCTTTGAGTTTCCCTACTTTGGGAAACCTGAGCACTTATATCAATGGCTGATGTTACGCATGCATGAGGACTACTTCCACTTCACAAGGCACAAGATGCACATAACCCCTCAGCTCATTTCACATTTCACAGGCCTCATCTATGAAGGAGATGGTTTGGAGGATGACTTGACCGACAAAGAATCGATTAAGGAAACTATCACCGCTTATGCATACAAGAAGGGGTCAAGGTATTATGATGTCGCAGACATTAAGGATCCGGTAATGAAGATGGCTATGCACTTGGTGTCAAAGTTAAATGGCTAGGAGAGATGGACCCAGGTTAATAAGCCATGGTTGAATGTTTGTAGGAAAATTTCAGAGGGCACCATCTACAACTTGTCTGCATTCATTGCGGATGATATTATCAGTTATGCGAAGGAAGGTGATAGGATCCTTTTTGGTAATGTCTTATTAACCATTGTGTTTTTAGAGATCAAGGTACCGGATGCATTAGAAAAGTTCGTGTGGGAGTACCCTGTTGAAGACCCCTCACCCACAAAGAGGTTTGAAAATATGCTTGTGACACTATGACAACTGTGCACAAGGCACACTTGGAAAAATGGTATACGCGCCTAAGGAATGCGTTCAAGGTAGAATGGAGAATTCTTGAATAACTTCCAATAGCCATTAGGGAGAAGAAGAATTTTTGTGTACCAACATTTCTTCCTGGGTAGATTCAAACTATTAGATGAGACATGGAGCCCATGGTGCAATCTCCCCTTTGCCTTCACAACTCAATACTTCCAAGCGGAGTAAACAAGTTCAAGGAGTCTAAGAAGTTTAAGTTGGACCTTGGTAATCTGGACTAGGACCATAGGGAAATGCACAAAGGGTTAGTATACCCGAAAAGTGTGCATATGTGGAGCGGTACGTGTCACATGAAGTTCAAATGACAGAGAACATGACTCTTCCCATTGGAGAAGGATCTATAGCACGCATGTACATCTACATAAGACCCAAGTCTAAGAAGGGCACATATCTAGAGAATGAGGTGTCTATACCTCAAGATCCAATTGGTAAGAAGAGACCCATGCCCAAATGGGAGGAAAAAGATCCAGAAAATAAAATTCCAAGTGTGGTGGAGACACAGGCAATAGGTTCCCTCACGACAAGTGCCAGAACCAGGATGTATGCATGTAAGAAGAGGCCTATAGTAAAAGAGAAGAATCCATAGACAAAAAATCCATCAGACAAGGAGTCATCAAGAGAGGAAGAAATGGAGTCACCTACACCTGGAATATCTGGTTAGGAAGAAGCAGAGGGTAGAAGAAGAGACCATCTCGAAGAGACTGAGAATTTGGACAAGTGCATAGGAGAAAAATATGAGAGTGAAGAGGATGAGAGTGGAGAAGAAGTAAGTGGGGAAGAGGACCCTAGGAAAGATCGAGGGCCACCCATCTTCAATGTACATGATTCAGAGGAGGAAGGCAGAGAAGAAGAATAGGGGTTCCTTTTCGTACGGCGTAAGGATAGCCAGGTAGGAGAAGGTACCCAGGACATGGGAAAAGGTGAGGAAGCTAGCGCACAAAAGCAAGAGTCTCCAAGCTCTGCGTAGGAATAGACAACCAAGGTGGCAAAAGGAGAAGAGACCAAGAATATTGAGACCATGGTGGAGGAAAAATTGGAACACAATGTTGAGCCAGTGTTGAACAAGAAGGAGGAGAGCGTAGAAGAGGAACACGACAACACTAGAGGCCCCATTTTGAATGTAAGTATACCTAAGGGTATGCATAGGAGGAAGGCACACAAAGGGGAGAGGCCGGAGATGGGTTATATTGATGACCCCAAGAAAGTGTTCCACATGTGGTTCCAAAGTACTATTTTGGTAGAGGAGCTTGTAGCAATGTCATCTTTTGATAGGGAGGCTGCATATCTGTGGACAAGGAAGATGCTCTCATGGGAAATAGAGTCCCACCTTGATGAGCTAGAGTTTGAGGTAAGCCACGGGGCAATAATAACATTTCCAGGACCAAGAGAAGATAACCCAGTGGTGGATACCCAAAGCAGCTCTCGGATGAACAACTATGCAACATGCTCAACAAAGTTTCGTTGAGATCGAAGCTAGACTCTTCAGGCGGAATGATAGGATCAGAGATCTAGAAGGGGAGCTAAAGAAGAAAGAGGAAGAGCTAGCTGCAATGACAAAGGAGCTAAGCTAGGAGAAGTTGATCAAAGTGCCCAGTGGCAGCGTGAGTTGAAGGATGAAAAGGCTAAGGTATGTGTTGTGTACAAGAAGGTGGAATCCATCAATGAGGCTATAATATTGAAGCATCCAGACCTAGCATCTCCTACATAGAACTATGGTTTTTCCTTAGGATGCCTAGAGGATTTAACAAGGGTCCGCATCATGGAAAGACGATTGCTTTAGTCTTGGAGTCTCAAAATAAGTTGCCACATGCCTAGAGAAATATGATAAGTTGAAGATCATAGCGCTCATCGTGGAATACAACA
Source organism: Taxus wallichiana var. yunnanensis (assembly GCA_018340775.1). Lineage (NCBI taxonomy): Eukaryota > Viridiplantae > Streptophyta > Pinopsida > Cupressales > Taxaceae > Taxus > Taxus wallichiana. The sequence continues at coordinate 97,637,677 of CM031239.1, read as the reverse complement.
AGGTTCTTGTTGATGTAAGGGTTGTTTCGAGACTATCGAGGCCACGTACAAAAATTGCACAAACAGAGACAAAGTGGCAGGTGCCTTGGTCACCACTCATGAAGCAGAACTCAAGGAGTTCTAGGAGAAGAACAAGGGAAATAGGGTGGAAAGGGATAAAATCCTTGCCGAGGTTGAGAGGAAATGAAGCCATTGAAACCTTAAGGGGTTCAATCAAAAACTAGTTGAAGGAACTATATCCGTGTATTACACAAAGAATGGACATGCTAGAGGATATAGGCAAGGAGTTAGAGAAAATCACTGATACCATGAGCACGCAAGGAGATGGAATAAATTTTGGGGAGGTGATTTCCTATTCGGTGACCTCTGTCAGAGAGCACATGAAGAATTTGATGCCTGGAACAAGTTGGAGGCCGACTTACAAAAGGATTTTCCTAGCTTGTTGCAATGATTCCTTCACTCTCCCATTCTTTCTTCTTTCCCCATTATTTCATCCCCTTATTCTTGTTCCAAGGCATAAACCTGTTGTATTCTTTCTTTCACTAGAGAAGTGTTCCTGTAGATGGAGAAAAAGCATAGTTTGGGCTGATGTTTGGCCCTAGAATGTTTCCTAAGTACAAAAGGTGCGTATGTGCGTAGGTCCTAGTTAAAGAGAGGCACGTAACGAAAAAGTGTGTAGGGAAGGGTTTAAGAAAAGGGTTTAACGAAGACCATGGTGCACGCAAAGGCACACGGACGAACTATGGGTTCGAGGACTAAGCCAAATTGGGTGTTTGGGATAGAAAATGTGAAAAGTATGACCCAATTGTGCATGCTTTGAGTAGATAAGCTACCGGATCTGGTGACAAGTTGGCCCAAGAAGGAGCATGCTTGTGGTAGAAGCTTCTAGAAGCACATCATGGTGAAAAGTGGAAAGCTTAGGCCGGGAGAGCATGATCATATGTAGGACCACATTCATAAACTTGGCATTAGATCTGAAGGTGCTAGAGGATGAGTTAGCATCCCAGAAAAAGCTATAATGACAAGCACATGCAGAGTAAATAGAGAGAGAACTAGAAGAGGGCGGAGCTCTGCAGAAATACTGCAAGAACTCTATTAGTGGATAATGGTATTTGGGAAAGAATGTATAATGGGTATGGGATTGCAATTTTTATTTTGATAGCCTAGCTACATTAGTCCAGTTGTAATGCATGACTATGGTCTATTTTCTGTGACATTTTGTAATGGCTCCATGGATGTAATGAGGTTACCAGTTATATGAATATGAATATCAATGATTCTAATGCATACGTCTTTCTCATAGGTTCTCTTTCATTTATGTTTATGCTAAGTATGGATGCTTGTATACTTCTTTCTATTATGGTACAAGTTATATAATCTATTAAGTACTTTCTATCTGTAATGACTGCAAGGATCTAGAGGCCATTCTGAGCTCTATGGTTCTTGAATGTCTTAACTCCTTTTAAATCTCTTAAACGAAAATCATAGATGATGATGTTTCCCACTAAAATCACATAAAAGAGAGACTCGACATGCGCGTGTGCCTCGGGTGAGTGCCTAGCATACACTGGGTGATAGGTCGGCGTGCATGTGGTTCTTTTTTGGTGATAGGGGTAAAAATGAATACAATGCCTACATCTACTTTTCTTGATAACAATAAAATGGAAATAAAATAGCATCATATCATGTAACATCTTTTACAAACTGATAGCTTTCTCCTCCTTACACTGCAAGTGTTAATATGTGATTTTCCTAAGAAGGTGTATTCTTTTAAGAATGTTGGGAATCATGCTTGCAAAGGGATAAATTATTTTCATTCATGGATTAGTTTTGCTATGTTGTTGTTGTTTGGAAGTAAAATTATCCTTCCTTGGTCTTTGTAAAAGTTGTGAACTAAAATTTCTGTTTTCATACTTATTTTTAATAACAACAAAACCTTGGATAAATTTCATTGATCCAAGGTATGCTTCACTTTCTTACCTATTCAGTTTGTTAAGTCGAATTCTGGAATGGTAGGTATTAAGAGAAATGAGTCTTTGTATGTTTATAATTTTTAGACCCTTATTTTGAGGTCCTTGTTTTACATTTTTGTGAAATAAGAAATTGGATCCTCTAGTTAATTTATTATGATGTTGGTTGGCGTAAGAAGGAAAAAGACTTACTTCAGGACTATTAAGGTAAATCCTTAATCCTAGATCTTTAAGATCTATCCTAATTGGATTCTAACCTAAGGTAAACTGGACCTACCTTAGATCTATGTCTACACTAATCCTATTGCATCCTAATCTAAGTTGTATGTTTTACAAGTGTGGGATTTGGAAATAACCTAAGGTAATGAGAGGTCTATCTCTAACCTATTACCTAATACTAAAATACTATGGGGTATGGCTTATCCTATGATGGAAAACTTACCTAAGGCAATGTTTAATGACCTAAGGTAAATAAATTTTAACTAGCCTAAGGTCGGATCCTAAACTAATGTTTATCTAACCTAAACTAATGTAAGGTGAAAGGGGACCTAAGGGGTTGCATGGAAAATGGGAGGTGGTGGTGATGGTTTTAATGACATTAAAGAGATTTTATTTTTGAATTTATGGGACATGGTACTGCCAGTTATGGTGGAGGCATGAAGTTAGATGGAATGTCTAGTTGGCATCATCACTAAAGTTAGAGATGAATGCTTTAGTTAAGTTTGAGTTTTCTAGTTTTAGATGGTAGTGGTGTTGAGATATAGGTGGGAGAATTGAATGCAATTGCATTGATGAGCATAGGTTTTAGCGAGAAAACCACCTTGGAAACCATGCAAGTGGAATTCTTGGAGGTTTTTTGGTCATTCAATCATGTCAATTTTTTCTCTACATGGGGATATCTGGTTCTTTGAACCAGCAATTCATTTTTCAATATGTTTCTATTTTTGGCTCCTTTGGACTATTTTCAATCCAATGGAGATATAAAAGGCATATGAGAAGGAAGTTTTCAGTTGTTTACTTCATTTGGAGAAGAAGGAATTATGGAGGCTCAACTGTAAATATTCTTCAAATTAGAAGTAGTAATATCAAGCTTGATAGGCTCTACCCATTAAGTTGTTCTGCTTTTCTCTAAACGTCTTCATTAAAACAAATTTTCTCTTGTGATCAATGGGTTTTTATTTATGATGAATATCTTTCTTCTTTTCTTGAAATATCTCTATATTATTCTAATATTGTGTCTCTATTAGATGATATGGAATGTGGGTCATTTCTGTTTAAGTTTAATAGTGAATCGTACCTTTATTTTGGTTGAGTCTTGAATAATGTCAAACATATTTGAATCCTTCCTATCTTCTCATAAGGTTTATGGAAATATGTTGTTGCTATAATATTTTGAACTGGGTTTGTATGTGATGGTTGATAGAAGGTAAGAAAAGTATCCTTCTTTATCGCATCTTTGATTGGTTGAAGTATTTTTACTTCTATTGGAACTATATTTATATGGATGCTTGGGTTCAATGTTGTGTGAACTCAAACTCATATGGAAACATTAATGAATGAGTAACTTCTTCTCTAACTTTACTATAGAAACTTTCATTTCTTTGAACCTTGTATTTTGATGGAAGCTGAGTTGATAATGGGTGTTTGGATGTTCTGTAATTGTGGATTAAAACTCATGTGGAAACAAGAATGAATGATTTATTTATCCTCTTATCCTTTCATTTAAAACTTTGTTATTTGGATATAGTTTCTTAAATGAAAACTATGTGGTAATGGTTACTTGGAAATTAATATTTTGGAAGTTATCTTGTTTGAACATAATAATGAATGAATTCTCCTTTTTCGAGTGTTACATGTTTTGGGTTTTCTTTATAACTTTGGAAGATTGAATTAAAAGGCTGGATAGATGAGGTTATGGTATCTTTAACGACTTTTCAAATTAATTTGGTCTGAGATAATATTTAGTTGTATTCACGTTAGCTCTTCTTGAGCTTGTGCGATGTTGATCTCGTTGTTTTGTTTCACTTTCAAGTTAGATAATGATTGTTTAGACTTACTCATATTGATCTGGGTAAACATCATAAGCTAACTTTCTCATATGAGTTGTTGAAACCTTATTGTTGTGGTTTCGTGAAGATTTATTGAATGTATATTCAGATTTCTCGTTGACATACGTGACTGGAACTAACCACTTGGTTCAAAAGTATGAAGGAATTTATATATTCATCAATTTTTAGGATCTCTGTGTATGTCAAAGGAATAAATATATTGTTGACACAAAGTATATTTGTGCGATTGAGTTTGTCCATAGGGATGAGGTGAATGGATTTTGGTTTATCTATCATCTCTTAATCTTACTTGTGCACCCGTAGCTAAGTCATGTCATTCTTTGTGTTACATATTTTTGAAATTGAATTAAGGTGGATTTTTCTCTATCCATTCAAAATATTTTTTCTCTCACCCCGTGAGGATATGAATGTGAGTCTTTCTTATTGATTGTTGCACTATCGTCCTAAAGGAATGAATAGACTATGGTTCCTTGACTAAAACTTTAATGATTTGGAATGACTGTTGAAGGTTGTTATTTTCCTGTAAGATGTTTAGAAATTCTTGTTATTTCATCTCCTTCTTGATAAGGATAATGTACTACTGATACTATAATTGTGTCATGATGGGGAGCCTTATTTTGAGAACTGATTTATATACTATAGTCATATATTCGGTTTAGTATCTTCTAGTGCATGTTTTCTATTTTTAAAAGAGTTAAAGGATGTTGTGATTGGGTTTGTACCATTCCTTTTATGACCTTCTTTACTTGGGATAGAATGTTGGAATCCTCATCTAAACATGATTGATTGAATCCTTTCTCTTCTATTCTCTGAGGTAAAGTTTTCATCATTGTATCCTTCACAAACTTTAAGAGATTATGTGTTGCATTATCTTTCCTGAGTTGTGAATTGATATTCAGTTTAACTGAATTGGAAGGGAAGTTATAATTTGTTTTATCCCAATTCATCCTTCCCTCTTCTATGTAAATCTTGTTTATAGATTTAATAGGTTCAGTTGCATTACTTTCATGAATGCATTTGAGTAGTCGTTGATACTTCTTACTTATTCACTTGACTTGTATTAAAGGAATCAATATTTGTAATAGTTGATTAATGTGAAATGCTATTTATTGAGTGAATACTTTCCTAATTCTAATGTGTGGCCTAACTTGAGAACTTAGGCTATATCTTGGACTTTAAATTAGGATGTAGCATCTGAAATAGGAATTTCTTATTTTATGTTATGAGCTGCTTCATCCTAAAGCATTTCATGAAGATGGAATTAGCTTGGTTGTAGATGCCTTTTTATGAAATTTTGTAATATTGAGTTTGATAGTACTTGTTTCTTAAAGTAACTCTATTTTTGGAAAAATAATGGAGTTAGTTTATGTATTTCTAATTCAGATTGAATTATGTAAGAAATAATTAGTACATGCCTTTATTGGAAGGAGATAAGTAATTTGGGTGAAACATTACCTATCTGATATAATGTTGTAGAGTGCTAATTATATCATGATATTTTCTTAATGATTATTTCTAGTTGATCAATTTTTCTTCTTTTATGGTTGTTATTACTTATGATTTATTTATTTGTTTGGCCTTACTATTTCATAAAAGCAGAGTTGGTTTTATGAAACAGTTTAGTTGAAGGCACATCATTTAATGCTTAGTGCTTATCATGCTCAGTTCAATGAACTAACCCATGCTAGCAATTTTTGTAGATGGACTTCGTAAGTGATAAAGGAAGGAAATAACTTATATGATGTATTGGTTTCGAAACTCTAGATATTTTATAGAGAAATCTGGTTCATTATTAAAATTTATTAAAAGAAGACTAGTTGTATTATTTAATGATCTTGATGTTGTTTGACATGAAATATTTATGAAATGCATGGTCCTATAAAATATGTATTTTACCATGATGAATTGAAAAATATTGAGAGTTACTTGTACTTGTTATGTCATTTTCCTTGTGTATTATATGAAGGAAATTTGTAATCTTATTTTCATTGTTTTCATTCTTATTTGAATGGATCCTTATTTATATTGTAACTAAATGGGTTAGATGGATTGGAATTAGTTATAATATCCCTTATTTGAATGTAACTTATTAAGTTGTCATGCATCAATGTTCTTTTATCTAATCATGCATGGTTTATTGAAAAGATGATAATAGAAGAATAACTTAACTATCATGCCTCATGTAATGGAAAAGGTATATAGCAAACCCTATTACTTAACTATAAAAAGGAAGGTTCACTCCCTCTGTAGAAATACCTTGATAGGTTTCAAAATAGATGTTTGGTATATGAGATCATTAATCAATTAGAATTCATCTCTATGAAGTCTAATATAATGGAACCTATTTTGGATCTTAAACAGGCTATGAATGGTTGAGTTATATTAAGTAAATCTTATGATGGATGTTTTTTCTATTTTCGATTAACTGCACATTAAGAAAAAAGTTAATGAACATAAAATTTATCATAATTTTATGAAGTTTCATATTACATTAACAACTCAAATGAGGATGAAAAACTTAAGGGTTGTTAGAATTAGGGTTCAATAGGGTTGTTGTAATTTGAATCTTAATTGAGAAATAAATGAGTGTAAATGACCTCTTCTTGAGGTGTGTACATCAAGATGGGTATTATTGTTAGATGTTGGCACATGCCAACCGTAGTACTGTACCTTTGTGAATAATAGGGTCTTCACGGGAATACAGTGTTGTAGTTGACATGTTGCAACACCCCTCAGCATTGGTCCATCTAGATCTACTCAAACTGGACTTGAACTTAGTTTCTCTCTAGGTCGATTAGGGATATGATTTAGCATAGGAAGTGACTCACAATGAATTAGGGTAACTAGGAAAATTTAATTAAATTACATAGATTTATTATGTCTATATTTCCTAGGTCATCACGAGTGGTTCCCTATACCAAATTAGGTCACTAACCCGGGTTAGGGTCAAACCTTAAACAATTGAATTGAAAGAAGTCAGTGAAGACCATTCTAGATAATAGAGGAGAGGGGTGAAGGATGCATTATGTTAGATGAGTATGTCATTAAGGAATAGTAACATGAACAATATGTTGGAACTATTTGGCCAAAGTATCGCAAGTTGTTGGTTGCATTGTCCTATGTCACCTAGTTTAAGAAAAATATTTCAGATGAATATTGGTAACAAATATTTAGATAGGTTTCTTATACAGAACACTCAATACCCATAACAAGGTAATAGAACCAAGTATACTTAGTATACATTTAGTATTCAATACCTTAAGTTAACATGAGAGATTGGTAGTTCACCGAGTCATTTACAGCTGCATATGGTTATCTGTTATGAGATTGATTGGCATGGAATGTGTGTTCTAAATTATGATTATTTAGAATAGAGAAAATTATGTATAAATTTTTTTCCTTATTTCTAAACTCTTAAAATGGGAATGTTACATCTTGGTATCATAGCTAAAGTATAACTCTTGGACCAATTGTTTCCATAATCTAATAAAACTTAAATTTTATTGTTAAAAGAAAATGGTTAGAACAAGAGGAAATGTCAAACAACCCACCAACAGTGTAGAAGCAAAAATTACCAAAAACTTGATGAGATCCCTTACCGCCTTTGTTGAACATAAGAGATCATTTGGTTGTACTTGAATAGCAAGTAATGGGTAATGAGGAGGAAGAATATGTTGGTAATAACAATCAGCCACCTATTGTGGACAATGCCAATTTGGGAAATTTAGGTGTTCATAACAATAATTTAAATCCTTGAGGTCTCTAAAAACAATGGGAACAACACTAAAGATCCAAACAGCATCAAGAAACAAGCGCTTGAATTTTACAAGAATCTTCTTAAAGAGAACAACGTCAGCAACCCTGAAGCTATTTCCTTCATGCTGGAGGCCATCCCTCAGAATATCATTGAGGACCAGAAATTCAGAGACATCACTAAAGCTGTCACGCTTGAAGAACTGCAAAAGGCTGTTTTTTCTCTTGAGGGGGATAAGGCTCCTGGACCGGATGGGTTCTCTATTAATTTTTTTCAAAAGTTCTGGGAAATATGCTCGGAGGATCTTCTCAAAGCGGTAAATGAATTCTATAGAACAGGAAATCTTCTAAAAGAACTTAATAACATGCACATTGTGCTGGCACCTAAAAAAATGGATGCAAAAGACTTCAAGGACTTCAGACCTATCAGTCTTGTTAATGCTATCTTTAGAATCTTCACCAAAATCATCACTACTAGACTGCAGCTCATAATGAATGACCTCATCTCAAGGCAGCAGAGTGGCTTTATTAAAGGCAGGATAATACAAGACGGAGTGATTATGGTGCACGAAACTTTACATTCCATGGAAAACAATAAAAAGGCTAATATGATCCTCAAGCTTGATATGAATAAAGCTTTTGACAAGGTTTCTTGGGTCTTCCTTGACAGGATTTTATCTAAATTTGGGTTCACGGAAAAATTTAGAAAAATTGTCAAGTCTTGTATATCTACAGCCAGGTTCTCTGTGGTTGTTAATGGGGAGCCTGTGGGTTTTTTCACCAGCAGCAGAGGTCTAAGACAAGGAGACCCCATCTCCCCCTTACTCTTCATTCTCTTAGCTGACAGCCTTAGTAGAACAATTGGCAGAGCGGTTGAGAACGGCCTTTTAAATGGATCTAAACCCGCTTCATTCAGCCAAGCTGTCTCTCATCAACAGTTTGCGGATGACACAATCCTTCTTCTTCTGGCCTCAGTTGTGGAAGCTAAAGCTATTAAGGCTTTATTACAACTCTATGAATCTACTTCTGGGCAAGAGATTAATTATGACAAAAGCACCATTTTTTTCTTTAACACCCCTGAGGAAAGACAGCTCAAGATTGCTAAAATTCTGGGCTGTAGAATAGGTGCTCTTCCAGCAACGTACTTAGGCCTCCCCCTTGGCACTAAGAAAGTCTCTCACATGGTGTGGGATGATTTGTTGATGAGATTTCAGAAAAAGATGGCAGGTTGGAAAGGGGCCACTCTCTCTAGTGCTGGTAAGTGCCTTCTCATTAAAAGTACACTCCAAAGTCTGCCCATCTATATCATGTCACTTTTCAAAATTCCTTCTTCCTTCAGAGAGAAAATTGAAAGGATTCAGAAAAAAATTTTATGGCAAGGCATGGAAGAGAAGTTCAAATTTCACCTAGTGGCCTGGGATAAGGTCTGCACCCCAAAATCCATGGGAGGGCTGGGCATAAAAAATATTGAGAAAATGAATGAGGCACTCATCGCTAAGATGGGCTGGAGATTGCTTTCTGAGAAATAGCCCTGGATTGATGTTATTAAAGCAAAATACTTGAATCAACAAGCTGTCTACTCCTATCTGCATGAAGAACAACTACCCAATGGTTCCATTTTTTGGAATAATCTGGTCAAGAGTAGAAACTTCATCAAGCAGGGAAGCAAATGGAAAGTGGGGGATGGTAGTGAGATAAACTTCTGGGAGGATAACTGGTTCAGTGACAACCTCTTGGAGAGATTTGGGACAGCTAAGGACAGCCTTATAAGCAAGTATGGAACTAAAGTCAAGGACTATATTGAAGGAAATGGCACCAACAAGACTTGGAAAAGACTTTCTATGGAACGAATTGAGCTGAAACTAATTACTTCCTCCCTTCAGGATCTTTTAGACCTCTTCCCTTTAAGTCAGCTGAATTCCAAGGATGAGCTGGTTTGGAGCAATTCACAAGATGGGAAATACTCAGTCAAATCTGGTTATACCAATCTTTCTCACAGTAACCAATCTGACTTTAACTGGAACATGATCTGGATGCCTGAGTTAACCCCCAAAATAAATTTTTTTCTTTGGCTGGCCATCAGAGGTAGAATTCTCACCACTGACAATTTGATGAGAAGAGGATTTATAATTCCTAATTGGTGCCACCTTTGTAGGAATGACTATGAAGACATTAGTCATCTGTTCATACATTGTGCTTATGCCAATAGAATTTGGAGCTTTGTTCTTTCTAAATTTGATGCTCTTTGGGTGTTGCCGAAGAACCTTAATCAGCTATGGAATCAATGGAACCCACCATTCAGACATTGTGCTATCAAAAGAATCTGGAAATTAGCAATCCCACACTTAATCTGGAGGATTTGGAAGGACAGAAATAATATCATTTTTAGAAATAAGAAGCAGAATTATAAAATCAGTATTGGCAAAATTTCTCAAGGTATCAAAGAGGACATGGCCAGATTTAAACCCCCCAAGAACAAGTGTTATCCTGAGAATGAAGAGCACATTTTATCTAATTGGCACATTGGAAATTGGAGCAACCCTGGGAATAGTGTAGATAGATCTTTGATTAAATGGCATCCTCCTGACTCTAATTGGTACAAGCTGAACTTTGATGGCACCTCTAAGGGAAACCCTGGGACAGCAGCTGGAGGAGGAGCAATACGAGACCACAAAGGTAATTTGATTGCTGCTTATGCTGGAAAAATGGGAATTCAAACCAATCATTTTGCCGAAGCACTATCTGCTCTCTGGGGCTTGAGAGTTGCACGGGCTCAAAATATTCAGAACCTTATTGTTGAAGGGGACTCCCTTAATATCATTAAGCTTCTTAATCAGTCCTCATCTCCCAGTTGGAGTATTAAAGACTTTATCTCTGAATCCATAAGCATTTGCCACACCTTCAATAGTATCAGAATCATACATACTTACAGGGAAGGCAACAATCTGGCGGATGCACTGGCCAATTATGGCATTAATATAAATTTTACTATCTGGGATATTGATAGTATCCCTAATCAGCTTCACAACAGCATCCATGCGGATCTTCATAAGCAAGCAATCTCTAGAGATAAGCCTTAATCTTTGGAGGAAAATCAAAATCATCAATTCTTTCACACGTGCTGCTTTATTCTATATGGCGAGGCAAATAATATCTTTTTCAAATAATAGCAAGATCTATTTAAGAAACTTCAAGTGGAGTCATCCAGATTTGAAAATCACGCACGCGGGAGGTACAATGGCTGTTGATATCCGGATGCCAAACTCCACGAAAACCGATAATAATTACAAAGTGATTGTTGACAGGGAAAGGGTTTTCACACGTGACTTCCCACAGGCTCAGTTCAGCAATTACGCAGCCATTCGTGAGAAGACCAATGGCTACAGTTCCCAGTCTTATGCGATCTTCAACAGTAAGAAACGAACTGTTCTTCATGCTCAGTGGCATTCTGGAATTTGTTGTAACCTGCACACCACTGAGAAGATGGGAGGACCTCCCTGTCAAATTGAGCCGTGCGCGGACCCTGATTGGAAGGAAAACACCGAGCTTTGGAACATTCTCAGCATAGGCGGCTTCACCAGCTTTGTTGAAAGGGTGCAAGGACATGATCAAAGTATTTCAGTATGCTTTGCTAAGGAGTGGAAAGAGAGGACTGTCGACTATGGGGGACAGAAAATTCTTGTCAATGAAGAGCTCATTGCTGAAGCGACCGGTCTCAGCCTGGATGGGTACCGCTTCTTCAACAAAAGGGTTATCAAAGAAACTGAAGAAAGAAGATTTGTGGAGGAAGATGAGAAGCTTATTTTTAGCACAGCGGGTCTACTTGTAAGCTCAATTCCATCACCGTTTGATGAAGTCACTCGCATGATGATTCGTTTCATCTCCTTGGAAGGTAGGTTTGTTACTGTCCCAGCTAAGCATCTCATCTTTTTAAACCACTTCCGTAGGAATAGATTGGTTTGCTTCCCTCATTATCTTTTAAACTCTCTTGAGCGCTCCATTTTGGAGTTCCAGAAGCATACCCGGGCGGTTCCCTTGCATCAAGGGCTTATTTTGCTAATTCACAAATACTGCCTTCTCAAGTACCCCGGTCTTCCTTCCTCTCCTAGCCCGGCTCCGATGGGCTCCGCTGCTGCCAGTCCTGCTTCTCCTGCTGCCTTTGCTGCCCTTGCTGCTGCCCCTGCCACCGGTGCTGCTACCCCCATGCCGGCTGCACATGTCTCTCCTTCTATTCCTCCTACTGCTCCTCCTGCCACCCACCTCGCCTCTACCTCTAAACGTCCACTCACCAGGGCTTCTAGGAGACTCAACCTTGAGACTCTTGCAGCAGGGAAAGAGCCTCTTGATCTTGACATTGCACGTGACCTGCTAAACATAAGTAGTGCCAGTCCCCGGGAAGCACAGATGGATAACCCTTCCAAGAGACTGGAGGCCTTAGAGGCTGAGATAAAAATGCTGAAGGATGAGGTCAAAAACCTAGCTAAGCAAAAAGGTAAGAAAAGCATGGAGGGGGAAGGGAGCATTGACAATAGTCAGATTGAAGACATATACAAAAAGCTGACCTCCTTGGACTCCCGCCTTGGGAAGGCTAAGACTAGGCATGATTACAACATTGCCGCCTTTAGGGCCATTGAGGAATTCATCGTGGGGCATGCCAAAAGTGTTTCCAACCTCAGCGGTGTCCCGGCTGCACTTTGGGGCAATGAAAAAGAGAGCAAAAGAACCATCGAGGAGCTCGATAAGACGGATGCTGCCCACATGACCGCTTTGGGTATGTTTCATGCTTGGAAAAAAGTCAAGATCAGTGTTGATCAAGCAGCCAAGAAGTAGTCCTGCATGCTTCTACTGCACTCTTTTGTTATTCTTACTGTTTCTTGGCTGTCGGGTTACTGTTTTTTTGCTGATGTTTTGCTGTTAAGTCTCGCTTGTGTAGCTGTTTCTGGGCTACGTGGAATTTCATTGTATTACCTGGAATTGGTTAGTCCTGCTATGTTTCTCACTCTTATTCCGGCTTAAAGGCCTTATTTTGTATTCAAGGGTATAGTCCCTTTCAAAAAACTATTTGCCATTATTAAAAAAAAAAACAATAATTTAAATCTACCTGATTAACTAGAAAATAAAAAGGCAAGGCTAGCAGCTAAACTCACTAATGATATAAAAAGGATAAGTCCACCTAAGTTTAATGGAACCACATTAGGAGATGGAGCTAAGAATTATCTCAATGAAATGGAGAAGTACTTTACAATAAGTAACTTCTTAGAGGAAACAAAGGTAATATGGGGAGCATATTAACTTTCCCATGAAGCATCTTCATGGTGGGACAACCGTAAGGTTGAGTTAAACATTGATGAAATGAATATTACTTGGGATCAATTTAAAAGTTATTTTAGGCAATGATGGCTGCCACAACTTTATTATGATCATAAAATGACTAAATTTTAGAACTTATCCCAAGGAAAATTAACTGTAATAGAGTACTAGGAGTGGTTTACTAAACTCCTTAAGTATGTACCTTAGTATCAAACTGATGAGAAGTTTAGGATATGAAAATTTATCATGGGATTAAATCCCATTATAGGAGGAGAGGTGGATGTTCATAGCCCAACCACTATGGAAGGGGTTGTTGAAAAATCCATACGACAGGAACAAAAATTGAAGGAAATTTCTACTCATAAGGAAGAATTCGAAAGAAAGTTCCAAACTCCTCTTCATCATCTCTTGCACCTAAGAAAGGACCATGGAAGAATTTTGGTATGAAAAATAAGTTTTCAACAGATAATAATAAGAAAATAGCAACAAATAATCATGTTGCTAATGTACAAAATAACTTTGTCAAGAACAATAATAACAGACAAAAGTCCTATGGAGGTTAGAATGATAACTTTAAGGCTGGAATAAATTTTAGCCTAAAAAGGGACCTGTAGGAGGCTGTTATAATTGTGGCAAGGATCATTATGTAAATCAATGTCCTTTGAAAAAGGATGACTATAATCAGTAGTACAAGATACACTGCTGAGTAGCTGACAAATAGGATGAAAAGCAAGTCACACCCATAGAGGTTCCGGGTAAGTTATTTGGCATACCTGTAACTATTCTTTTTTATATGGGAGCTACTAAATGTTTTATTTCTAGTAAATTAGAATCGAAATTAAAAAGAAAAGATGGAAAAATGGATAAATCATGGGCTGTACATTATGGGAATAATGTTGTTCATACTGATTAGTATGTGTCTTTTTGGGGCATTCCTTGACTTACCTAGTTTTTCCACAGAATTTGATCTCTATGTTTCTCCTTTGGGGTCTTATGATGTAATCATAGGTGTTAATTGGCTAGCTAAGCATAAAGCAAAAGTTGATTGTTTTGAAAAACATATTAGTTGTTTAGATGACCTGTAGAAAACAATAGACATTTAAGGTGTAAAACGTGAAATTTATGTTAGGAATTTGTCAGCTATACAACTTAAAAAGGCCAAAAATAAGGGTTGTACCTTATATGTAGTAAAAATTTTGGAATCTACTAAAGAAAATAGTGATTTCTTGGAATGTTATCTATTGTTATGAAACTTCAGTGATGTGTTTCCAGAAGAACTACTAGGTCTCCCACCCAAACGGGAATTTGACTTCACAATTGAAATCAAACCTGGAACTCGAGCCTATTTCTAAGGCACCTTATAAGATGACTACTATTGAATTAGTAGAGCTTAAGGCATAGTTACAAGAAATTTTTTCAAAAGGTTTGATTAGACCGAGTGTCTCACCTTGGGGAGCACTGGTAATTTTTGTGAAAAAGAAAGATGGAACACTTAGATTATGTATTGATTATAGGATGTTAAACAAGGCAACAATTAAGATGAGATATCCAATTTCTAGAATTGATGATTTGTTTTATCAAATGTGTGGTACATCAAGTATATTCTAAGATAGATCTTCGATTTGGATATGATCGGGCCATAAATTAAGGATAAGGAAATGCATAAAAAAAAATAGAACAAGGTATGGACATTATGAATTTACAATTTTACCATTTGGATTAACAAATGCACCTACATCTTTTATGAATTTAATGAATAATATTTTTCAAGAATACTTGGACAAATTTGTGCTTGTATTCTTAGACAATATTCTCATATACTCTAAAAGCATTGAAGAACATCATGAGCATTTGAAGATAGTTTTGGAAATCTTGAGGAAGATATGATTGTTTGGTAAGTGTTATAAATGTTCTTTCTATGACATGGAAGTGCACTATTTGGGTCATGTTATAAGAAAAATGGAATAGTTGTAGATCCCTCTAAAATTATAGTAATAATTGAGTGGCCTACACCAAAGAATGTACATGAAGTTAGAAGCTTCATGGGTCTTGTTGGTTACTACATGAATTTTGTTAAAGATTTATCCAAAGTTGTTGCACCAATAACTTCATTACAAAAAAATGATAAGAAATTTGTGTGGAATGAGAAATGTGAATCTAAATTTAAAAATTTGAAGGATCAGTTAACTTCAACATCTATTTTGGATTTACCTGACCCTTATGGAGACTTTACTGTTGTAACGGATGCATCTAGGGAAGGTCTTGGAGTTATTTTTTTGCAAAAATATCATGTCATAGCTTATGAAAGTAGAAAACTTAAGTTAAATGAGCTGAATTATGTTCTACATGATCTAGAGCTTGCTGTAATTGTTTATGCACTTCAATTTTGGAGACATTATCTGGTTGGTAAACCTTTTGAACTAAAAACTGATCATCTTGGGCTGAAGTATATTTTTACTCAGCCAAATTTGAATGTAATACAATGAAGATGGCTAGATTTTTTATCTCAATATGATTTTGACATAAGTTACATTAAAGGAAAGGAAAATAGGGTAGTTGATGCTCTAAGTCGTAGGAGGCACATTTATGCTCTTATAATGTTAAGAACTCAGTTTAAGGATGAGGTAAAAAGTGTTATGGAATCTAATTCTTATTTTCAGCAAGTAAAAACAACACTTACTGAAGACCCAAATGATGTGAGATATAAGGGTTTTCACTTTGATAATGAAGGAATTTTATGGTTTGAAAACAAGGTATACATACCTTTGCTAAATGATTTAAGAAATAAATTATTAGCTAAATTTCACAATTCACCTTTTTCTGGACACCCTGGTATTACAAAGATGCTTGCTGATATAAAACAACAATATTTCTGGAAAGGGATGAAAAAGGACGTGATTGAATTTGTGACACACTATTTAGAATGTCAATGAGTTAAAGCTGAACATATGCACCCAGTTGGTTTATTATATCCTCACAGCATACCGCAGTACAAATGGAAAGTGATAAACATGGATTTTGTACAAGGGTTTCCTATGTAAAGAAATAAACATGATGTTATTTTAGTTGTTGTTGATAAACTAAAAAAGGTAACACATTTTATTGTTGGTAATCTTAAGGATGATTCACTTGTTTTAGTGAAAAGATTCATACATGAGATTTTCATATTACATGGAGTACCTAAATTAATCATATCTGATAGAGATCCAAGAATGACTTCAAGATTTTGGAAAACACTTAATGCAACTCTAGGAACTAAGATGAATTTCAGTTCTGTGTATCATCTAGAAATGGATGGACAGACTGAAATAGTTAATCAAGTTTTAGAGGATATGCTACAAATGTATTACATGGATCAATAGTATAAATGGGAAGAGTACCTTCCATTAGTTGATTTTGCATACAATAACACATATCACACCTCTCTGAAGATGGCACCTTTCGAAACTTTATATAGAAGGAAATGCAGAACCTCTGTTATTTGGGACAACATTGAGGATAGAGAGGTAATTGGACCTGAAATCCTTACAAAAATGGAACAATAAGTTAAAATGATTCATAAATGCTTGAAAGAAGCAGTGGATAGGAAAAAGAGTTATGCTGAATTGAAGCGAGTTGATAGGAAATTTGAACTTGGTGAGAAGGTCTTTCTTTGGGTTAAACCAAAAAATATTTCTATAACTTTTGGCAAGGCTGCCAAGTTATCACCTCGTTATGTGGGAACTTTTGAAATTGTTGAAGTAATCAACCATGTAGCTTATCGTTTAGCATTACCTCCTACTTTATCATGAATGCATGATGTTTTCCATATTTCTTTTCTTAAGAAATACATTTCAGATTTATCACATGTGTTAAATTAGAATTCCTTGTAGGTCCAAGACCCAGGAATAATCATGGTTAAACCTATATGAGTGTTGGAAACTCGCCAGTTGCACTTAATAAATCATGAAATAAGTCAATGTAAGGTCCAATGGGATCAGTTTAATGAGGAAAGTGTAACTGGGAAAATCTGGAAGATATGAAAACTACTTTTCCATATTTGTTTGAATAGAATTGATTCTATTGACTGATTAAGTTTTAGGATTTTATTCTTTTTATGCCTGTAAAATTGCCAATTTTGGGTAAACATCACATTATTTAAAATGAACAACTACGTAAATGCTGATTTTGGAATTTTAAAATCTAGTTTTGTTTTGAACATATGAAAGGAAGTATAATAATTTTATTTGTCCTTGATGAAAATTGTGTAACTAAGTTAATCATCGGGATGATGATTGTTTTTAGGAGGGAAGTATGTAACATCTTTGGCAAATTGGTATCTTTCTCCTCCTTACACTGCAAGCATTGATATGTGATTTTTCCTAAGCAGTTGTATTATTTTGAATGTTGGGAATCATTCTTGCAAAGGGATAAATTATTTCTATTCATGGACTCATTTTGCTATGTTGTTGTTGCTTGGAAGTAAAATTATCCTTCTTTGGGCTCTGTAAATGTTTTGAACCGAAATTCTGTTTACATACTTATTTTAATAACAAGAAAATCTAAGATCAATCACATTGATCTAAGGTATGCTTCAGTTTTCTTACCTATTCAGTTTGTTAAGTCGACATTCTGGAATGGAAGGTATTAAGAGAAATGAGTCTTTATATGTTTACAATTTTTGGACCCTTCTTTTGAGGTCCTTGTTTTACATTTTCTATGAAATATGAAATTGGATCCTCTAGTTAATTTATTATGATGTTGGTTGGTGTAAGAAGGAAAAAGACTTACTTTAGGACTATTAAGGTAAAGCCTTAATCCTAGATCTTTAAGATCTATCCTAACTAGATTCTAACCTAAGGTAAACTGGACCTACCTTAGATCTATGTCTACACTAATCCTGTTGCATCCTAATCTAAGTTGTATGTTTTAAAAGTGTGGGATTTGGAAATAACCTAAGGTAATGAGAGGTCTATCTCTAACCTACTACCTAATACTAAACTACTATGGGATGTGGCTTATCCTATGATGGAAAACTTACCTAAGGAAATGTTTAATGACCTAATATAAATAAATTTTAACTAGCCTAAGGTCAGATCCTAAACTAATGTCTATCTAACCTAAACTAATGTAAGGTGAAAGGGGACCTAAGGGTTTTCTTGGAAAGTGGGAGGTGGTGGCAATGGTTTTAATGGAATTAAAGATATTTGATTTTTGAATTTATGGGACATGGTCTTGCTAGTTATGGTAGAGGCGTGAAGTTAGATGGAATATGCAGTTGGCATCATCACTAAAGTTAGAGATGCAAGATTTAGTTAAGTTTGAGTTCTCTATTTTTAGATTGCAGTGGAATGGAGACAAATGTGGGACAATTGAATGCAAGTGCATTGATGAGAATAGGTTTTGGCGATAAAACCTCCTTGGAAACCATGCAAGCGGAATTCTTGGAGGTTGTTTGGTCATTCGATCATGTTGATTTTTTCTCTATATGGGGATATCTGGTTCTTGAACTAGTAGTTCAATTATCAATCTATTTCTATTTTTGGCTCCTGTGGACTATTTTCAATCCAATTGAGGTATAAGAGGCATATGAGAAGGCATTTTTTGGTTGTTGATTTTTTTGGGAGAAGAAGGAATTATGGAGGCTTGGCTAGAAATCTTCTTCGAATCAGCGAAGCACCATCGGCCCGATAGGCTCTACCCATTAAGTTTTTTTCTTTTCTCTAAACATCTTCATTAAAAAAATTCTCTTGTGATCAATGGGTTTTTATTTATGATGAATATCTTTCTTATTTGCCTGAAATATCTTTGTATTATTCGATATTAATTCTCTGTTAGATGATATGGAATGTGGGTAGTTTCCTATTTAAGTTTAATAGTGAATTGTACCTCTATTTTGGTTGAGTCTTGAATAATGTCGAATATATTTGAATCCTTCCTTTCTGCTCATAAGGGTTTCTAGAAATATGTTGTTACTATAAGCTTTCGAACTGGGTTTGTCTGTGATGGTTGATAGAAGGTAAGAAAAGTATCCTTCTCTATTGCATCTTTGATTGGTTGAAGTATTGTTACTTTTGTTGGAACTATATTTATATGGATGCTTGGGTTCAATGTTGTGTGAACTTGAACTCGTATGGAAACAGTAATGAATGAGTAACTTCTTCTTGAACTTTACTGTAGAAAATTTCATTTCTTCGAACCTTGTATTTTGATGGAAGCTGAGTTGATAATAGGTGTTTGGATTTTCTGTAATTGTGGATTCAAACTCATGTGGAAACAAGAATGAATGATTTATTTATCCTCTTATCCTTTCGGTTAAATTTTTTTGTTTAGATCTAGTTACGTATATGGAAACTATGTGGTAATGGTTATTTGGACACGAATGTGAGTCTTTCTTACCGATTGTTGCACTATCATCCCGAAGGAATGAATATACTATGGTTACTTGAATAAAACATTAATGATTTGGAATGATTGTTGAAGGTTGTTATTTTCTTGAAAGATGTTTAGAAATTCTTTTTATTTCATCTCCTTCTTGATAAGGATGATGTACTACTGATACTGTAATTTTGTCATGATGGGGAGCCTTATTTTGAGAACTAATTTGTATACTACAATCGTATATTCGGTTTAGTATCTTCTAGTGCATGTTTTCTATTTTTAAAAGAGTTAAAGGATGTTGTGATTGGGTCTGTACCAGTCCTTTTATGACCTTATTTACTTGGGATAGAATTTTGGAATCCTCATCTAAACATGATTGATTGAATCCTTTCTCTTCTATTCTCTAAGGTAAATTTTTCATCGTTGTCTCCTTTGGAAACTGTAAGAGATTATGTGTTGCATTCTCTTTTTTGAGTTGTGAATTGATATTCGGTTTAACCAAATTGGAAGGGAAGTTATAATTTGTTTTATCCCAGTTCATCCTTCCCTCTTCTGTGTAAATCTTGTTTATAGATTTAATAGGTTCAGTTGCATTACATTCATGAATGCATTTGAGTATTCATTGATACTTCTTACTTATTCACTTGACTTGTATTAAAGGAATCAATATTTGTAATAGTGTATTAATGTGAAATGTTATTTATTGAGTGAATACTTTCCTAATTCTAATGTCCGGCCTAACTTGAGAAATTAGGTGATATCTTAGACTTTAAATTAAGATATAGGATCTAAAATAGGAATTTCTTATTTTAAGTTGTAGATGACTCATCCTAAATCCTTTGATGAAGTGGAAGTAGCTTAGATGTAGATGCCTTTTTATGAAATTTTGTAATATTGAGTTCGATAGTACTTGTTTCTTAAAGTAAATATATTTTTGGAAAAATAATGGAGTTAGTTTCTGTATTGCTAATTCAGATTGAATTATGTAAGAAATAATTAGTACGTGCCTTTATTGGAAGCAGATAAGTAATTTGGGGAAACATTACTTATACGATATAATGTTGTAAAGTGATAATTATATCAATATATTTTCTTAATGATTATTTCTAATTGATCAATTATTATTATTTTATGGTTTTTATTACTTATGATATATTTATTTTCTTGGCCTTCCTGTTTCATAAAATCAGATTTGGTTTTATGAAATAGTTAGTTGAAGGCATATCATTTAATGCTTAGTACTTATCATGCTCGGTTCAAAGAACCGACTGTGCATAGCAATTTTTGAGATGGACTTCGTAAGTGATAAAGGAAGGTAATAACTTATATGATGTATCGGTTGCTTAAAGTCTAGATCTTTTATAGAGAAATCTGGTTCATTATTGAAATTTATTGAAAGAAGAACAATTATATTCTTTAATGATCTTGATGTTGTTTGACATGAAATATTTACAAAATGCATGGTCCTGTAAAATATGTATTTTACCATGATGAATTGAAAAATATTGAGAGTTACTTATACTTGTTATGTCATTTTCCTTGTGTATTATATGAAGGAAATTTGTAATCTTATTTGCATTGTTTTCATTCTTATCTGAATGGATCCTTATTTCTGTTGTAACTAAATGGGTTGGATGGATGGGAATTAGTTACAATATCCCTTATTTGAATGCAACTTATTAATTTGGAATGCATCAATGTTATTTTATCTAATCATGGATGGTTTATTGGAAATATGATAATATATGTATAACTTAACTATCATGCCTCGTGTAATGGAAAAGGGTATAGAAAACCCTATCAGTTAACTAGAAAAAGGAAGGTTCAATCCCTCTAGAGAAATACCTTGATAGGTTTCAAAACAAATGTTTGTTATATGAAATTTTTAATCAATTAGACTTCATCTTTATGAAATCTACTATAATGGAACCTTTTGTGGATCTTTAATAGGATATGAATGGTTGAGTTATATTAAGTAAATCTTATAACGGATGTTGTTTCTCTTTTTGATTAACTGCACATTAAGTAAAAAGTTAATGAACATAAAAGTAATCATAAGTTTATGAAGTTCCATATTACATTAAAAACTAAAATGAAGATGACAAACTTAAGGGTTATTGGAATAAGGGGTCGGCAGGGTTGTTGTAATTTGAATCTTAATTATGAAATAAATGAGTGTAAATGAACTCTTCTTGAGGTGTGTACATAAATATGGGTAGTTCTGTCAGATGTTGGCACACGCCAACTGTAGGATTGTACCTTCATGAAGACTAGGATCTTCACGGGGATAAAGTGTTGTAGTTGACATGTTGCAACACCCCTCAACATTGGTTCATCTAGATCTACTCAAATCTAGACTTGAACTTAGTTTCTCTCTAGGTCAGATTAGGGATATGATTTAGCATAGGAAGTGACTCAAAATGACTTAGGTAACTAGGCACATCCAATTGACTTAGGTTGATTGGGTATTTCTATATACCCTAGGTCATCATGAGTGGTTCCCTATACCAAATTATGTCACTAACTGGGTTAGGGTCAAACCTTGAACAAGTGAACTGATAGAAGTCAGTGAAGACCATTCTAGATAACAGAGGAGTGGGGTGAAGGATGTATTTCGTTAGATGAGTATGTCATCAAGGAATAGTAACATGAATAGTATGTTGGAAATATTTGGCCAAAGTATCACAATCTGCTGGTTGCATTTTCCTATGTCACCTAGTTTAAGAAATGGGTAATACAACCAAGTATACTTAGTATACACTTAGTATTCAATACCTTAAGTTAAGATTAGAGATTGGTTAGAAACCAAGTCATGAAATGAGATATTAGTAGTTCACCGAGTCATTTACTTCTCCATATGGTTATCTATTATGATATTGATTGACGTGGACCGTGTGTTCTAAATTATGATTATTTAGAACAAAGAACAATATGTATTAAAAAAATCCCTTGTTTCTAAAGTATTAAAATGGGAATGTTACATTATCATTTATTTTATACAATAACAATAAGTTGGAAATTAAATCGTAACACATCAGATTTAACCATGTCTAACATCTCATTTTCACAAAATAAATCTAGTGAAAATTAAACAACACAACAAATTTAACCATGTATACATCTGACTCCACCATGCCTGCATCTGACTCAACCATGCCTAAATCACCTAGTTTCCATAACAACATTAACTTGGAAATGGAACCAAACCATGCCTACATCTAATTTCCATGATAATAATACAATGGAAATAAAATAACATCATATCTATAAATATCATCATCCATCTACACATCAAAATGTTTGTATATCGATACACTGAATACATATATATAAACATAAGTATCTCAAAAAATCTCATGTACAATCTTTCCTCTTTGGAACGTAGATAGGTATATATGTCAAAAATAAGAATACAATATCATCTATATCTCACCCCCGTGAGGGGCCAACACCTTTTTTTTCTCTAACTAGTAGCCTCATTTAGTCCTGGTCTCTTCCCACCCATCATCTCACTAGTATCCTTCTATGGTGCTGGTCTCCGTCTATTCACCACCTCTCTCTCACCTCGCCTATGTGTTTGGTGGCTCTCGAGCTGTTATTGGTATAGGCCCATTAACTAGTCCTCGGTTGGATACCGCTAGGCCCAAAGGTGCTCGATGTATGACATCACCTAAAGACTAGCATCCATTAACTTATCTTGATAGTACCTAATCTCAGCCATAACATATTTATACCTATTCATAGCTATAACCTAGGGAGGATCCATCACTCTAGCCCCTCGCCATGGACCGTTCCCTAATACAAGTGGGCCTCGTGCTTTGGTGTATATACCGTCCAATGGGACCCTATCCTACTATTAGTTCCTCTCTGCGGGTGCTTGTGCGGATACCTACGCCTGTAATGAAACTACACATGATTTTTATGTGGCTAACTTCCCTCGTAATGTGATTATCTCGTGCTCGTAACCCTATAACATGCACCTACAACGTTGTTACCTATTCCCATCCCTTTTTCGGCACTGTTCCTATGCCAAATTTCCCTGTAACCCTATCACCTATCCTTGGAGGGTGGTCACTTATGCCTATGTCTTCTGAGTTTGTAGTTATAAGGTAGTCACCTATCCCCGTAGTGTATCCCTTTCACTATGACTATGGAAAAGTCTAAAATGCATGGTTTGGTGGCACCTCCTATAGCTAGGCTATCCACTAGCATGTGTATCCATCAAGTATCACTTGCATCACCAATACACCTATCATACACCTACTCCTCTTACCCTATAGGATCTTTGGATGTGGTGGAGACAATGGTATCTCCACATCATCCCTATGGTACTGTGGAAATGATGGAGGCACATCGTGTTGTAGCCTAAACCGCCATCTAGCTCGGTCCACTCGTATCATCTCATGCTCCCCAAGCCTCTGTACTGTATCCACCTCAACAACTATAACCCTATTAAGCTGCTCTGTCATACCTCCATAAGACATAAAATCAACATACAATCGCCATATATAATATCTAGTCCTGTAAGGTCCTCTCATACACGCCTATAGTATAAAACATCCCGTGAAGCCTCACCTCCCCTCAAATTTTCTCCTACCAATACCCATCTCCTAAAACTCGGCCTTATCTACTCCTTTATACAAGTCCTATTAGGGAAGGCCTACTATGCATAGACACACTATGTGCTCATAATCCCCAATAATGCAGTAGATAGGTGTAACATACACCGAATCTCTAAATCCTCTGATATTCCCATTGCTCCTTATATAGATGAACTAAAAAGATGGTTCCCAAGAAAAGTAGACTCTAGTCCTTAATCATATCCTACAAAACCCCCATTAATTCCCTAGTATATCTCTTACCCTCATAATCAAAAAGTGTATAACACCTAACTACCACCATCATGAGAACTTATAATCTAGTGTCCTAAGGATAGGCTATATACATATCCCCATAACTAATATTAGAACTTTTATCTATCAACTCACCCATCCCCTCTTCAAACACTGCAACTATGGGCTCAAATGATGCATCTAATGAAATATGATATATTGGCTTCCAAAAAATGGCAACCACAAAATCTTGTAGACATCCTCTAACGTAATTTTCATCTCACCGATAGGAAAATGAAAGGTATTGTTATGAATCCCATATATTGATGAGAGAGACCATCAAACTATGTTCTCATATAATCAATCTATAGCACCTCACAGCACCAAACCCAACATCCTGCACATGCCTCCACTCCTCATCTGTAACACTAGGCCACATATGTACTAATAGCAGTGGCATCATGTCTTGTATCATAAGTTGCTTTGCCTCACCTGCATTGCCACCAATACACCAAGTTATTCAATTGAATCTTTTGATTGTCTATTTGACCCTAACCGACCTCACCCAAAACATACCTATGACTTTACTTCTTTTCACACTTTCACCTACATTGCTACTTAAACATCACTCTTACCTACCATCACATCTACCCTTAACCTATTCAACCTAAACTACCTCATCCACCATGTTCCTAATTTCACATTATTACCATATATCCTTGACCATTTACCCCATTTTCCCATAGTTCACCCACACTATAATACTTCACATACACATGATAAACGATATTTTTCCCACCTTAGTATTACACCACCCTTGCCTTACATTTTCACCTTCGCTAACTCATTTTTATACACTTTGGTCACTTTTTATAGTGATTGGCATTGATCCCTCTAATCGGTGTCGGTCATCATTTCACCCATCGATGCCATTTGACACCTCACCGGTGTTGATCACTTGTTCGGCCCTAGGGTTGAACCCCTACGTCCCAACTTTGCAAATATTTAACAAAATCAACATAAAACCCTACCCAAACCACCCAAAATCCCAACTACATTAATTATTCCACCTAATTAACCTACATTCCACCCTCCCCATACTTGATTTCACAAAAATTTCATCAAAAATTTCAAATTAATTTCCAACCTCAAAATTTATTTATCATACCTTTAGTTTTAATTAAGAACACAAAAAGAATTGAATCCTACCTCTACTCAAGTCCTGTCTCTCGTAGCGGAATCTCTCGGTCTCTGCACTAGAGGACCTCCAGCTCCCTCTCCTACCTCTATCATGGATCAATCACTCACACCACACTCAACCAATCTCATCACACCAATCAATCTCATGGGCCCATAGACTCCACTCCACCCACCTCTCAACTCACTCTAACTCATCCTGGGAGTACCTCTATCATTTCCTTCATGTCAAATGCCTAAATCAATCCTCTCTATCATTTTCCACAAGTAGATAAGTCCCATTGAGCTTTTCCAAATGCAGGTTTTGCATTTTACTACAAAATGTTCTTAACTGACATCGGTCAGGATCTCTAGTTGAGTGGCATAAGTTTCTCATTACTGGTATTGGTTTACCTATAAATGGTATCGATCAACCTATCTAAGCCCATTTTTCCTAAATTCATCACATTGGAATACCAAAATACCCTTTTTCTTGCTACCCTACCCTTACCCAAGCCCTTTTGGCTCACCATATCACCTTATAACCTAGCCTATGACCTTCATTTCATTCAAGAATTTTTTTTCCTATACCATAACATTACCTATAGCCTTACCTATCAACCTAACCCAACCTCACCCATTTGAGACTCTAATTCTCTCAATCGTTATACCTTGCGATGACGCTACTTGTGTTGTTTAGCCTACTAACCTTTCCTTTCTTGATATCATTCTATTTATCATGACCACATCTTTTAGTGTTTTGGAACATACATAATGCCTATTCCTACTCCTAGCCCAGTTATGTTGTAGGAACATATCATATACACTAGATACCTAGACCACATCAACCTTTTTTGATAAAACTATCGACCATTGATGATGTAGAGTTTGTGAGCTCTTCAACCTATTTCCTTATTGCATTCTACATGTGTGTGTGCGCTTGAATTCCCCCACATATTACCTACAATAAAAATCACCATTTCATGTTCTTGTACCCTACCTTATTTTTCATCACCTACCATTTTATCAAACCCCTCACCGATTCAATTCACTACTTCATCGATTCCAGGTTTTAGGGGGGTCATCTCATCTCATACCTGGGGAAACTTGACTTTAACCCATACCTAGGGCAACCAATCCTATTTTTGTCAATGCTACTCATCAATACAAGCTACAAAATAAAAGGGGTAAATGTAGACACCCAAATTTGGGACTAATCCCTGTAACCCCTTTCGATTCATTAATTCGATACATATACCTAGCTATGGTCCCCTTCACCACATTGGTATTAATTTAATCACCTATAATTAAATTAATCCTCATCCTCATACTATTATTAATTTAATTACTTTAATTAGATTAATATCCACCTCATTAATATCCACATCATCCCTCCACCTCATCCCAAGACCTATTCCTAGCCTATTGATTAACTAAGACTAATTCCCTAATTATCCCAATAGACTCTAACTTAGTCTAGACCTAACATTAATTCCCTATTTCTTCTCCAACAACACTCCTACATATCTAAGTATCATTCTACAATTATGAACAAGAATGAGGATTCAAATCATGCCAAAAATAGTAAATATTAGACTATTTTTAGCAAATTGGACTTATTCACCTTAACCGATGCCGGTTATCCCTCAACGGTGTCGGTCACCTAACCGCCATCGGTTAGGTTAAATAAGAGTTTATAACTCTTTGTTCAAGTTATAAATCTGACTTCCTAGCTTACACTTCTTGCATTCACACTCTCAAGTGTTTTTACAAACTTGTGACCAACCGAGAGGCCCTTATAGCATTCAGATGTCATTCGGTTCATCCACAGGTTCTTCCAGAGCTCCATCACACACACCAGGAAGCATCCTACCACCCCGCTACCATATTTACTCGGATCACCACCACCTTCTGTAACCAACACCACCATCCACCTCAAGTTACATTCAATAAGTAAGTGTTATCTCTTTGTGTTCATTTTAAATAGCTCATATTGTTTTATTAAGCTAACTACTTTAGAAACCACACTTCTACCTTACCCGGATCTAATCCCCAATGCCTAAAAAAGTATTATATCTATTTAACCTCCCACAAATTTCCTATAACCTCATATAAACATCTCTCGATTCTTAACAAAAATCCCATAAAACTATCTAAATCTTGATCACTCTATGTGCAATCACACAGAGTGTCCAATTCTCATTTTTTTCCATTACCACCAATTTTCACCCATTGACATTGGTCACCCAACCGGTGTTGATCTATCCCCATAGCTGAAATCAGTTTCTAACCGATGTCGGGTCTCGAGCCTCGGAAATTTACTCTAAACTAGTAAACTCACAACTTTCTCAAAACAACCCAAAATCTTATCCAATTTCATCCAGATTGCACCTACAACCATATGCCACACCTCCAGCACTCCAAACCTGCTTCCCTAACCTAAGTCTAACCTTTCTGTTAAGTTAAATTCATTTATTGTATGTTGTAGGAGATACCTAAATCTTATAACTACAGTAGGAATCATTTCTTTATTATTTCTTCTCGCATTAATTTGTATTAAACAGAGGATTGACAACCATTCGAGGAAGCATCACACTTCCTAGATCTAGCCATCACTAGGCAGTCCTCTGACTCTTGCTATTTAATATTCTCTGGTGGTCTTGTTGTAATTTACAGGTAGTTCCTCCTAGCCAAAAGGAAGCTCTCACATTCAGTTTGATCAAAAGTATACAACACGTGCAATGCCTTCTTCCATCTACATAACATAGGTATTCCTTCTACGCCTATTACCCTTATTTGTTTTATTACATTACTTTGAGGTGAAACACCTATAACCATTTATGTGCATCAAAACTCAGTTCTAGTGTTAAATTTCTAAGAAAACTCATCCCCCATGTTCTTAAGCCAAGTCTTGACGTTGTCCAAGGTCAAGCGTTATGTCATCACACACCATTCTTACAACAACTTCAAAAGAGGTCCCTGATAATAGAAAAAAATGTAGCCTCCTTTTACCTATTACCTTTAAACCCCAAGCACCTTGGCCTATCACCCAACATAAGTTGGGATCTCACCCAAGGTGTGCGTAGGAGCTGATCCCCTCCTTTATGTGATCCTTATGAGAATGTCCTCCATTAATGGAGGAATATTTCTGAGTAAACAAGAATGCATGCATTCATTCTAGGACAAAAGTAAAAGCACTATATCTAAGCATAAATAAACCATGTAAAGAATACAAGAATTACTCGACGATATGAAGGGATAAGATCCGAACCCCGAGAAAATGAAGATCACTAGGCTTTAAACTCATAAACATAGATATTCATAACAACCCTTTATATATTTCTTAACAAATGTTTACATTAGCCATAATACATCAAAGAGGGTGATATCGATCGATTATATAAAGTAATGAAACTCTAACTCTACAAAATGACTCTAAGTAGATATCCTTAACTACAATTTTCCATGTACCTAAATATTTCTCGACTAGTATCTTGCACCATCTCTTCTCTCTTCGGATGCTTCTATCTTCCTCATTCTACATGTATCTCTCCACAAACATATCTCTATTCCCAAACCTATTTTTCGATCCAAATGCATCCTTAAATATAATCAGGATCTCTCGCTTCACACCCTTAGTTTCACTCATGAGAAGGTCACATGCCAAGTGGAAACATGCTCCTTGATGATCAAGTGCCTATGCCACTCACCAAAACCCCAATTATCCTCCATTAACCATAACGATTACCCTCTAGAATATTCCTTTCATGGAATATTCTTTCCTTGAGCTCCAAGACTCCAAGTTGTAACCTTATCCACTTGTCATGCCTACTCATGTATTCACGTATTTTCCATGCAGTACCATATCCAATGATGCGGCTAAGTCTTCAAACCCTATTCGCTTCCACGCGCCAACCTTTGTGCGCTCTATGTTCACTCTCGCCCTTTTTCGCAACTCCTTGAAATTTCCACACACACTCCTATTTTACCTCATACCATTCCTTTAGTGCACGTTTTCCTTACTTTCCTTACGCATTCTAATTCTCTACTCGAGACTTATTCACTTTTTTCGGGCTTAACAGCGACCTTATTTTTCTCTTCATTCCAAATCATGCTCCACTACTTTCTTTGGCTAGAATATGCTTAGCCTCCCAATCAATTAAAGTCATTTTGGCTCCATTATAGACTGACCATCAAATATAATGTTGCACACATCTCCCTACTCTTCTTTATTGATGAATTGATAGAGAAAGAGATTCTGATCATTATTCTAGTGTTGTTTTGTTCTAATTCTTTAGAAACTAAACCAACATCCCATTCCACTCCTAAAAACCATTTCATCTGTCCCAACCATCTTCATCTAGAGGTCTTAGTCTATTGGAATGGGTCTCCTCTTTTCTAGAAAAGAAGAACTAATTAGTCTCATTAAGAATCATCAAAAATAATAGAAGAACTCTTAGATTCGGGCATGTCTCATTACTTGGCCGTAAGAATTCAATTTGTATATAAATCTCATAGTCATGCAACATTTTAATCTATGAAAAATGAATTATTATCTCGCATTCCCATGTTTGATGAGGAAGTAATATTGATTGACTAATCACTTGATAACTATACACCTCTTTTTGTAAAACATATACATATGTATGAATGTAATTTTCCAAGGGCAAGGGCCCATGCAGAAATCCCATTTTGACCTTTTTTGTAAATATAAACAATATACAATATTTTACTATATTTCTTGTATGGATTTGATTCCAAATTATTCCCTACCAACCATTTTAAATTATATTCTAACATTTCATGCTTAATAGAACACAAAAATTGAAAAGTAAAAATTTGGAAAGTAAAAAAATTGAAAAATACAAAATAAGAATTAATTTGATAAAGTAGAGAAATTTAGGAAGAAAATCCTATATGTGATTAGGCTCAGTGTTATCAACTTTAAGTTTAATGACATCATAATCTTATTTGTATGTTCTTTCTCTATATGCATCATACCTTTCAAAAATTTGGATAATGTATTCTTCATCAAGTCTAACCTAGAACATGAATATCGTTGCTTGTTCTTTTAGTAATTATTTAAAATCTATATTTTCACCTTCACTCATTTTTTTTTTTGGACAACTCATCTATTTTATGCTCAATTTTTTTTTTTTTGGATAGTATCATAGTTGAACAATAGAGAAAAAATTATTGGTTCTCCATTAATGTTTTGATCAAAGGATTGTACCAATTTTTGTTCCCAAATATCCATAAGTGAATATGTATTGTGTTGTAAGTTTCCCTAGCCCACTGTCAAGACTGTCAATGCATTATAATATTTTTTCCCTTTCTCAGAGGAGTCTTTCATCGATCTTATTTAGAGTTCTCATTCTTAGCTTGATAGCTCCCTCGTAAGTATCATTGTAATCCATTTTCCTCAGGGGGAAAATCCCTTCTTTCTCCACCAACTGATCATCTAATTGAGTTATTGCCTCCATTTTGGGAAGGATTCCTTACCGAGTAGTACAATTATTCCTTATATTTATCAAGTTGTTCTGTCGCATCATCTGATAATTATAATAGTTGGTTGTAACACCTCACAAAGTGTCCTCTATGACCTTTCACCTCTTTTCTCATCCCTTTTCGGATGATTCATGTTTACATGTATCCACAACACCAATTCTTTCCCTAGTTTTTTCAGCTATATTTAACACTTGGTGTTATTGTAGTAACAATATCTTGTTCTTATGTTATCCAAAAATCCCCCCAAAAGTTAATTTTTGATTTAATAAAGTTTAAACTAGGATTAGCCATTCTTAATAGATTGGGAAAGTTAAGAAACCACCAAATTATCTTTCCCAAATGCCTCGGCCGTTGGATTTCAAAACCCATGGGAGACTAAGTCTTAAGGCATTCGTGGGTTCCTATTAAAAATCCACATGGTAAAAAGAAAATGGAAACAAGTAGAACAAAGGTGAAAGGGTTAGTGTTTTAGCGAAAGGTTTAAAGTTATGGTACAAACAAAATCATAAAGACATGTGGCATAGATCAAAGGCATAAAAAGACCATGTGGTAGTATTATGACAATCTCCAAGGAAGATCCATTCCATGAACCTCAAGTCAACAGGATAAGCCACAACTAATATTTTGTTGGTTTTGCGAAAGTCGACAAGGCCAATAGGGACATGATTACAATATTTTTAAAGCAAAAAATTTGAGTCCCTCAAGGTAGCAAATTGCGATGCGAAGAGCTATATGGATCTGTTTTTCTAGCTCACATTTTACATTTTAACAATTTTGACAACAAATCCACATGGAGCCATTTCATTGACTCACATTTTGCACTTGTCACTTAAGAGATAAAGAGTTCTAACAGCCTAAAGGCATGGAGATTCCTCATTTATTAATATTTCATAGATGTCATAAGATCTAGAGAAAGGATTGAAGAATTTAGGGGCATAAAATGATCCTATTGATGAAATATTTACAGGTGTTAGAAAGGAAATTCAAAAGGACTAATATGTGAAATACGTGGAGCTTTTCTATTGGCTTGGATTTTGTAAATGACTAGTCAAAGGGATTTGAAAAATTAAATTTTGAAGGTGCATGGAATTATTTTATTGGCTCTTAATTTTAAGGAGACTGAAAAGGTCTAAGGAAAGTCAGACATTTTGGAGAAATGTGGAAAAAAATTAGTGGCCTGTACTTCATAAAGATAAACCCATTCACCAAGGAAAAGGAAAGAAAAGAAAAGTAAAAGGAAGTAAGGCCCGATCCCGCAACCCAATGAGAGATGGACACATGGAAAATTACAAAATGATGCACATGTGAGTAGAGGGAATTCTACAAGAAAATCAAAGGCCGAAACATGTCATATTTATGTTAATCCCAACATGCAAAATATTCAAATGATGATATCTTTTGATCCCCGATCCAAATTGCACAAAATTGGTCTTTTTAAAAATATCTCCTTAATAATTTTGATTTGGTATCATGAGAATAATATTTTTATGGGTCTCAATGGGTGAGAAAAAATAAAAATGGTTTTAGCTATGTATAATTGTAGGCAGGATCATTTAATCATAGAAAGCAACATGTTTTCTTAAGCTCCAAGCTTTTGTTAGCATACTTAAAATCCCGTCAAATATCAATCATCCTATGTAGAGAAATCATTTTCATCTTTTAGATGATTGGGAAAATTTAAAATGTGCTATGTAAGTCTACTCTCTCTCCTCTCTTTGAAATCAATAAATGTAAGTGTTTAGGCATGTTTTTTGGGTGGAATGTTCTAGAAAAGAGAAGGAACTTTGTAAAATTTGTTTTGTAGTCTTTTTGAGTTATAGGCCTCCAATCTGGGCATTCTGAGAGAAGATCATTTCCTTTATTTTACAATTATAATGAATTTTTCATCCAATTAAGCAATAAATCCATGTTTTGTGGCTCTTTCTACCCTATCTTTTATTACATTGTGTTTCTTTCCTTCCATTACAATTATAGATGCATTGTGTATACTTTTTTCTTCTTGTAGGATTTAGACATGTTGTGCTCCATGGAAAAAATGTTGTAAAATGAAATTATAGACTATTTCAATTGTCTATAACCTCTCTCTTTCCCATTCTTCATCTCATTTTCACTCGAATGTTTTCCCATCCCTTTTCTTTTTGCAATCACCTCTATAGTTTAGGATTTCCATTTTAATGCAATCTCTTTATCTCTCTAGTCCCTTGGAAGCTTAGGATAGAAAAATTTCCCTTATAGGAGTAGTTTATTAGTAAGATAAGGTAGAGGTATCCGACCTTCTTCAGAATTTTATCTCAGAAGTAAGGTCCCACACTTAGAGACAATCCCATGTTACCTAAAAATACAGTTTATCATGCGGTAATTCATGATCAAATTAGAGGGTTATATTTTTTTGTGATAACAATTTTTGGCATGCCCGATGGGACCAAAGTATTAAATTTTATATTTCATAGTTGTGAAACCAAGTCCATTTTGAAGGTGTTCCATTACACCTCCTTGTTTTCAGCTTCATTTTTCCAATATTGGGTGTGTATCTTGGTGAAATTTAGCCATGAAAATATTTTCATCAACACATCTCATGAATCCAAGCATTCTATGTACTACTTTATCATTATAGGAGCTTGAGTTTCATGAGAAGGATCCCTTTAGTTTCTACAATTATCACCTAGGAGGGGAAGAAGGGGTAGAGTAGTTCAGAGGTCACCTTCACCACCAAATAGGAATCTCTCCACTCCACCTCTTGATAGACCCTTCTTGCAATCTACTAGAATTATGAGACCTCTCATGGTAGCACCACAGATAAATCTACCATTTTCCAATTTCACGGGTGGAATCCCTCTTGTGATCAATGCACAACATGAAATTCCAATGGCTGTACTCAAGAGCATTCCATATTTCACTGGTGAAAATCAAGTCACCCATGTTGAGCATATTCAGGATGTTGTTAATGTGTGTGATCTCCATCTAGTTACACATGATGATGTAGTAGTTAGGCTACTAGCATATTCATTTAAGGTTAAGAAACTTAGATGGTATATGATCATGAGACCTAGATCTATTCCTAGTTTGGATGAGCTTGACACAACCTTGTGTAATTATTTTGAAGAAAAATTAGATCACATGTCCCTGATGGAGTAACTTACAACAACAAAGAGAGCACCTAATGAGTAGATGAATGATTTCAACACAATATTTCAAAGGACCTAGGACTAAATTCCTCAAGTGGTAATACCTACACCTCAGCATGCTTTTCTTTATTATCTAAAGGCCTTGAATAGTGACATTTCAGTCATGATCCAATCCATGGGGGGTAGGACATTACCAACTACATATAATATTTCCATTAGAGCCAATAATAATCTAATCCAAGTTGGGAAACTTACTCCTAGGCCTCAATTCCTTTATACCCTAAAATTGAGAATCCCAACACTAATCAAACACCTGATTTAGCTCCTATCCCAACCCCATGAAATCACAACTCTAATGAATCCTCCACTTCTTCTAAAACCTCAACTGGACTACAAGAGGTAATAAAACAACTACAAAGTTTTGGGAACAAGTTGGTATCACTTAAGAGACAACAAGCCTAGAATTATAGACCTTACCAGTCTCCATACCAACCGAACAATCCTCTATATCAACCAAATAGACCTCTTTCCTAAATTGAAAATAAGAATCAAATCCAGTTTCCTTCTACTAGGTCTTTTCAACCATATAATCCAAATGCAACCTCTTCATCTCAAGCTCTGGTTCCTATCCAAAATAATATTACACAAGATTATGAGTGGTGTTTCCCTTGTAATCATCCACAAAACCAAACAACATGCCCAAATGGCATCCTAAACCAAGATCTAATGGTACAAAGTGCATTTTATTTTGAAGAAACACCGACAGTGATGAAAATAAACAAGTTGTTGGTCAAGAGGCACCTCAAAATGACACTTCACTTGTGAATTGGCAAGTGGAAGAATTATGTGGAATGAATCAGAATCTTCCATAAGGTGTGGCTACAAACACTAGGTCTAAGAAGAGAGCTATTAAGGAAGGAAAATTTGTAAATGCAGGCCCTCCTCAACCTTCCTTGACACTCCATGAGGGTGGTAGTTCAAAAATAGCTCCAAATGGACAAGATCAACCTAGAAGACCTTTCGTTCTAACTCAAGTGCAAGAGAAAATTGTTGTGATTAAAGTAAAACAAAAATATCCTTCAAATCCTTTCAATATAATCAATAAAATGAATAAAACCAATGTGAACATATCTATGTGGGAATCACTAGAAATTCCAGGCAGTGGGATCTCTTGCAAGCAGCTATGATTGGTTGTTCTAATCCAAATGAGTCATCCAAAGAGAAAAATAATGTTCTTACCAATATAGTGCAATCGGGATAGGTCCATCTAAGAAAAAATAATAAAACTTGACCATTCTATGTGTATTTTATGATAGGTAACAACTTAGTGCACAATTGTATGATTGACTCTAGAGAAATCAGTTTAGTCATGCTAAAAAACAATATAGATGAGCTAGAAATTAAGTATGAGCATATTTGAAAAGCTATGGTGTAGTTGGATGAGACAAAAGTGGGGAAGGTAGGAGTTATTAGAGGCATCCGCCTCAGACTACATGCATGTCATGATGTTTTAATTCTTCAAAACATATCCATAATTGATTTAGCTCCACTTTTTCTCTATATATGTATAGAGATTTCAATGCTAAAATTGAAGGATATTTTCATCAAAATAGTATCATATGCTCTTTAGGAAAAGGTATGGTGCTAAAGATACTATCAAATCTCAACCAATTTCTACTTACCACATAGATCCTTATGTTCCTAGTCCTATCAATTCCAATTGCATAATCTTAGATAAAGAAGATTGTCCAAGTACCAAAGAATCATACACTTAAATTGGGGGTATTCCTAATATTTTACTTGATGAGTGGACACATAGGTGTTATAAATTTGATCCATACAGAGAAATGGAAGATATTGAAGAAGTTGGTCTTGGTGTCTATTGCCTACATGAAGAAAATCCACCCCTACCTAATGTTACCAAACCAATTAATGAAGATGATGATGGCATTTGGAAAATGTTTTTGATGGATCAAGATGTAAACAAGGTATAGGAGGAGGTGTAGTACTTATATCTCCCAAAGGTATCAATTATTACTCATCTTTTAGGTTCTAATTTATTTGCTCTAATAACGCAACAGAGTATGAATCTCTTGTTCATGGCTTGCAATGGGCAAGGAAGAAGAATATTAAGGAATTGTAGACCTTTGGAGATAATGAACTAATTGTGAACTAGATCAGGGGAGTAAATGTGACCAAAAATGATCTACTCAAATCCTACAAGCATAGAGTGTGGGATTTTTAGAGGATTTTGAAGCTTTTAATATTCAAGGCCATCCCAAGGAAAGAGAACGAAGCTGCTAATAGACTTGCTTTGCCATTAGAGAAAGGTTTGATGTTGTTGAAAATATCAAAAGAGATAAGGTGCAACCACATATCAAGGTGGTAGTAAGGCCTTCCATACTATAAAATGTCACAAGTTGGAAAGTATTTGAGAATGATCAGAAAATTGTAAATTTCCTTCAAGAAGAAGTTGAATTCTCTTTAAAAAACTAGGATAAGTTGGAAAGATAGTATGGTGATTAGATTATCCAACTCAGATCAAACAATATGCCTAAGGGTTTAGTAACTTTGGAATCCATATTCAACCTAAATGACCAGTTTAGAAAGGAGAAAGAAAATATAACGGTCAAAGGTGAAGACTCAAAGCCTATTGTAGTTGGTGGAGACAAGTTCCTTCAAATTGGAAAAGTAAGTACTTCATAAGAAAAACATGATTTTGTAGAACTTTTTCAAGATTTTTTTGATATCTTTGCATGGATTTATGAAGATCTTAGAGGTTTTGACCCTAGTTTAGCTCAACATACCATAGAGTTGGATCTAAATGCTAAGCCTGTTAGGTAAAAGTAGAGGCCTGTTAATCCACATATTGAACCTCTAATGAAAAAGGAGTTGAACAAATTGATAGAGGAAAACATAATTTTTCCAATCAAGAACTCATCATGGGTTGCCAACCTAGTTCCAGTATGGAAAAATAATGGAGAGATCAGGTTGTGTGTTGATTTTAGAGACCTAAAAAAATTATTTGAAATACCATTATCCACTTCCCTCTATGGAACATATTTTACAAATGGTGGCAGGTTATGAGAGGTTTTCCCTTTTGGATGGATACTTAGGATACAACCAAATCATGGTAAAGGAAGATGATCAGTTTAAAACAGTCTTTACCAAAAAATGGGGAAATTTTTTTTTCTTATATAGAAAATGTTCCAAACATCCATGGATATGGAATTTAGAGGGCTGATCAATAGGATGGTTCTTATTTACCTTGATGACATAACAATGTTCTCCAAAAATGCAGCTGAGCATATTTTTCATCTCAGGAAATTATTTGAGAGATGTAGAGAGTTTGGAGTTTCCCTTAACCCAAAAAAAGTGCATCTTCTTGGCTCATGAAGGTAAACTCCTTGGCCATATTGTATCTAAGAAGGGATTGAATATTTATCTAGAAAGAGTTGAGGTCATTCTTACTTTAACATTTCCTAGCCATAAAAATCTCTTCAGAGTTTCTTGGGAAGAATCAACTTTGTTAGAAGATTTTTCCCTAATTTTGCTAATCTTGTCAAGCCACTAACATTGATGTTAAAGAAAACATGGCTTTCAAGTGGACTGCTGAAGGAAGAGAAAGTTTTGAAGCTATAAAGCAGGCCATTACACAAGCACCAACCCTCATAAATCCATATTTCTCTAAGGATTTCATCTTATATGCTTTGGAGGTGCTGAGACCATATCTACCATATTGATGTAGTTGAACAAAGATGATTTAGAACAACCTATTTCCTTCTTCAGTCAAAATCTTGAAGATTATGAGGTAAAGTAATCATTCATTGAAAATCATGTGCTAGCTATTATAAGAAGTTTGAAGAAGTTTAGGCATCTAGTGTCAAATAACAAGATTCATTTGTTAGTTTCACATGCTAGTATAAAATACTTCCTATTGGAAAAATATCTAAATGAGAAGAGAGTTGGGTGGATAAAAAAATTAATGGAGTATGACATTGATATTAAAGTAACCAAGCTGGTTAGGGGAAAAGGGTTGTGTGAGAAACTTGTTTCAAGTCAACAAATTGATGAAGAATCCATTTTAGTGCTTCAGAATGATCAAGAATAACCAACTGATGCTTTACCTATCCATTGTTAGACTCAGGATATGGTACACTTCCTCTAAACAAGTCAATTCTAGGATTAAGTAAAGCTAAGAGAAGATATTTTAGACTTCAATCTATTTCATATGTGCTTATTGATGGCATTTTATTCAAAATATATGTGAATGGTGTTATCTTAAGGTGCATCAAGACATATTAGATTGAGAGGATAATGCATGAATTCCATGATGGAGAAGTAAGAGGTCACTTTGCTCCAAGGGTAACAACTCTCAAGATCATGAAGGCT
Source organism: Taxus wallichiana var. yunnanensis (assembly GCA_018340775.1). NCBI lineage: Eukaryota > Viridiplantae > Streptophyta > Pinopsida > Cupressales > Taxaceae > Taxus > Taxus wallichiana. The sequence continues at coordinate 97,599,182 of CM031239.1, read as the reverse complement.
AGGTATTATTGGCCTAATATTTTCAATGATTAATTTTCATGGGTTAAATATGCAAGAAATTTGCCTTCTTTTAGGAAAGGAAAGACTAACAACCATTGCAAACCACACCATCTCTATTAATGAACTATTCATGAAATGGGGGTTGCACTTCATTAGAGTAATCAATCCACATTCAATTTTAGGCCATAAGTGGATCCTAATAGCAATAAACTACTTCACCAAGTGGACAAAGGTTGTTGCAGTTAAGGAAGCAAATGAAACCATCATTTATATTGTTATGAAGGTATTGTGGAAAGTTTTGGTGTTCCTTCCACCATTATCTCTGATAATGCATTGGAATTTAGTGGCACTAAGATCTCTAAGTGGACTGTGAAAATGGGATATATTTAAGCACATCTTACAACTCTTACCCTAGGGAAATGGGAAAGATGATTCCACAAACAAAAACTTGTTAAAAATCATAAGGAGAACTTTGGATGAAAACCAAAGGACTTGGCATACAAGATTGAAATCAGCCTTGTGGGAAGATAGGATTACTCCTAAAATATCAACTGGTAACTCTCCTTACAAGTTAGTTTATGGAAGAGAAGAAAAATTACCAATATCTCTTGAGTTACCAACATTTAAACTTATAATACAATTAGGATTATTTGAATTTGAAGTCATGGAATTTAGGTATGAAGAGATCATGGAGCTAGAGGAGCTAAGGAACCAAGAAGTGAAAGAAATGGAGAAAGATCAAACTCAAATTAAAAACACATTTGATAAAAAATATAAGGCTAGAAGCTTCCAAGAAGGAGACTTAGTCTTAAAATGGGATGCAGACAGAGCCAAACCAGGTAAACACTCAAAATTTGATGCAATATGGAGTGGTCCTTATATCATTTCAGGTTGTAAGTCAAGTAATGCTTTCCAATTGTCAATATTGGATGGAGAAGAGTTCTGATTATAGTTAATGGGATCTATTCAAAGCATTTATCTTTGGAGTGAATTTTCCTTCCTTGTATATAGTAGAGTAGTTTCAATTCCTCCAAGTTCTTTTTAGTACATTATCTTATTGGTAGAGTAGTTCTATTTTTCCTAAGTGCTTGTGCACACTGTATGTTCCACTTGAAACATGTATGTTTTTCATGTTTGTATATTTTTTTGTGGTTTTTTCACTTTCCACGGTTTATTTTAGGTCAGTCAAGTAAGTTGGGAAATTTCAAAGCTCCATTTAGATCCCATGAGATCATTTCAGTCCATTCTAGGAGGAAGATCAATATTCATGGTAGAATAAAATATTTGGAGCAGTTCTACAGATCATTCAAAGCTCCACATATCGGTTAATTCTATTTCATGCTTTAGAACAACTTGGGTAAGGAAAAAATTCAATTTCAGATTATTTTTTAATTTTTGTGTTCGAATCTATGCCTTTGGATTACAAAAAGTCTATTGATCTAATATAACATGCAGATTACCCCGAGAAGTCACCAAATTATTATCCAAAAATCCCCCAAGTTATTTTTGTCTTTAACAAATTTAAAAATGAACTTATCCATTCTTTAGAGCTTGGGACCATTAAGATACCATCAAATTATCTTTCCCAAATGATTTGGTATTTAAAATTCAAAACCCATGGGAGACTAAGTCTTAAGGCATCCGTGGGTTCCTATTAAAAAGATGTAGTAAAAGAAAATTGAAACCCACATAACAAAGGTCAAAGGGCTAGTGTTTTGCAGAAAGGAGTAAAGGCATGGAAAAAAGGAAAGCATAAAGACATTTGGCACATATCAAAGGCATCAAAAATACCACGTGGTGGCATTCTCAGTAGTCTCAGAGGAAGATCTATTTCATGGACCTCAAGTCCACATGTTTGGCCCTGAAATATTGGTTAAGTACAAAAGCACCCACACACACACAGGACCTGTAAGAAGAAGGGTGCTCTGGGGAAAGCATGGAGGAAAAATGGGTTTAAGAAGGTTTTAAGGTAAACTAGGGAACAAATGGGAAGAAGAACACATGTTTAAAAGACTTAGCCATATTTGGCATTCTAGAGGAACTTGAGAAAAATGCGAGGACCCTGACTAGGCATTATGAGTGGATAAGGTGCCAACCTAGAACCTTGGAGGTCAAGAAAAGGATATTCCACATAGGTAATATTCTTAGAAGACATCATTACAGAGAGTGGATGGTTTGTAAAGGGATAAGCATTCACCAATGGAGGACCACATCAACACTTGGCATGTGATATGTCCAAGAGAGAAGGCATGATGGTGGGTGTTGATCCTATAAAGAGAGATGCTTGGTCTAAATACAAGGAGAGACAAAAAAATGATAATAGAGGAGAAGATAGAAGAGGGATGAAGAGATAAGAAAATATAGAATGAAAGAGAGGATGGGAGACAGAGGGAACACATAAAGAATAAGACACAAAGTAAAAAAATTTGTAGTAGTGCTAGGGTTTAGATAAATTAGTGGTAAGGGTTGTGAGGGATGCCATAAACCTCTGTATGACATTAGGATCTGTAATAAGGGTGAAAATTTGAAACCTATAGATAAGCTCTCATATGGGAAAGGATCTGTAGGAGCTAAGTCCCTATTATTTATTGCATATGGTCTAAGATGACCCTTTTTTCTATAGTGTTTCTACCTGAACTATGTTAAATCAATATATCTTTGGGTTCATTCTGTATATTTTTCTTAAGGGTGTAAAACCTCATTTCATTTGACTTATCATGGCTTAGATCTAGTTTATTATGCTTCTTGTAATGTTCTTTATCTTTTGTGTTGTACTAATGTTAGATCTACTAGTTGCATTTCCTACCTCTTTAAATAAGTGAATGTACTCCTACAAATAATCCTCCATTTATGGAGGAATCTTCTCACAAATCTTACATAAAGGAGGGGCTTAGTGCCTGTGCATGCCTCGAGTGAGCTCCCAACATCCATTGAGTAATAGATCAACATGTTTGGGCTTGGTAAATTTTATAAGGGTAAATAAATGATTACATCTTGGTTCCGTTCCAAGACCTCTTTTCAAAGGTATTATGTGAATGATGTATGATGATAGAGCACTTGACATTGGACAAAGTGTCAAAGCATGGCTTAAAATCATAGAGGATGAGTACACTCAGAGATTTAGTACTAGACATGAGTTTGATGCACGTAAATGGGTAGAAGATAATTTGTATCATGAGTTGTATGATACCCTATTTGTTACTTTCCAATAGAGTTGTATGAATGGATTTTGGCATATGCATCTAGATTGAGCTGGTACTATATACCTCGTGTATGGACCCAAGATGAGTATCAAAGGCTACATGATGTTGATCTAACTTGGAAACGTGTTATTGATCATTGGTGGAGTAGAGTGTTGACAAGTTACACCTTGGATTACATAGTTTCTACATATTCTTGTCCAGAGATTATTGAGTTTGAGTTTTTAAGAGAGCCAAGAGGATCATTATTGTGTGTTATACCTTTCGCTATAAATATCTTGATCATTTCTTTGATTTTGGAATCATTTTCCATGGCTAGCTAAGATTCTTCTAAGCATTGGGAGAGGAAGCTATGGTGGAGAAAGATGGCGGACCCTACGGCTGAAAAGGAGAGGGAAGAGAGACAACTTAAGTATAATGAATCTCATGAGAGGAAGTAAGATATAAAAAAAAAGTTGCAGGAGTGATGGATTTATGGAGGCTGATGTTGTGGGAAGGGATTAAGGTTTATGCAGAGCATATAGAGCTTGAAAGCGGTTGTGGTACCCCATCTTGGAAAGCATAGGAGAGAGACCCCTTCATCTGATGAGATATCGTCACTTGGAGAAAGGAGATCCATCGCATGCATCTGAATCCTCTTGGTGACCAAATCCTAGCTCTTAGTTTTCCAAATGCAAATATAAGTATTGTTAACCCAGTTGGTATTGGTGGAAGTGATTGATCAGCACTAAGGAGGTATAAATTTTTATTTGGCACATCTATGGATGCAAAATCATTTCCTATGTTTGGAGGTATATTGTATGGAATGAAATTTGAAAAATTTTAGGTATAGAAAGCTTGGGTATCGCATCCGGAAGTGGAATGGGACACACATCTGGTAGCGGTGTAATATCATAGACTATTGGCATGTAGTTCACCATGACAAGTGGGGACATAAGGCACACCCAATTCATGACACTTGTCAGCCACAAGAGAAGGATTTGGTGGAATAGGAAGTAGTGGACCTAGTGGACTTGGCATATTTGGAGGATATGGTGGATCAAGAGGAACATGCATTGGTGGATCTAATTGGATCTCGGTGGTAGAGGTAACACCGGCGAAATCAAGGTTACGGATCGGGCGGACAAGAGCCTCAACCACCTCAACCAATATTTTTAAAATGTATTTGCACTTACCGAATACAAAGATGTTGAGGATGTTGTAGAGCATGTACACAAGTTTGAGCTACTATGGAACAAAAAGGGATCACCACCTTAGAACAACGGGACAGAAAGTCATTTTGTAAGGACATTGCAAGGATGCATGCATAGTTGGTACTAGAAGTATGATCCCCACCAAACAAAGTGGTAGATTACACTATGGTGCATAATGTCTTCTTAGTTGAATTTCGTATTCACGAGTTTAAACAAAGTAGCATTAGCACACCGAATTTGATTCAACAAGGTATGAGAGAGAGTGTGCAGGAGTATGAAATTCATTTTGATAATCTCTTATCAAATTCATCTTATGATATTCATCCTTCTCAACATGCTCAGTGGTTCGTTGGATGACTAATAACGCCTTTTAGGAGAGCGCTATCACTTAAGAATTTTATATACCCGTGTGAGACCCTAGAGGATGCCCTCCACACTAAGGCTATTGGAAGCATGGATACCAGTGTTAGAATTTTTCTAGAATCTCAAATTGCTGCAATGGAAAAGTAGTTGGAGAAGCTATATGTGATCTTAACACATGAGACTCGTAGTGGCCTATGGTGCACTGATTGTGAGGTAGAGGGGAACACAAAGGATAGTTGTCCTTAGAGATCAATGTGTTCCATGCCAATAGACTATGATATTTTCCACAGGATCAAAATTCCAGTAATTATCCACTACTGCAATGCATGATCCATAGTAATGTGTCTTTATACTACAATATTTATACCTTTACTACTCATGACACTAAGGATTGTAGATTGATTGACCAGATAAATGATGCCATTGATATTGGTGTGTGTTAGACCAGAATTGCAAACAATTCTAAGGATGATGGTCACCACTATGAAGGACACACAGATGGAGGATATCATGGAAGAGGATTTCATGGAGGATTCCGAGGTCAAGGCAACCGAAGAGGTAGAAGAAGTGAGTTCCTGCATAGAACTTGTTACAATTGTGGGTTTACAGAGCACTATAAGTATGAATGTCCTAACCTACTACAATGCTCTTGGTGTGGAAAGAAGAACAAGTATGAGGAATGCCTAGATAAATTTGAACATACGAGACAACAACACTGGAAAGATAAAGGTCATTGGGATGATAAGCATTAAGAAAGAAGACTCGCAGTGGATGCTAAGAGTGACACGTGAGGAAAAGTTAGAACCTGTATTGGGATACCAAGGTAGAGACCATTGATTATGAGGGAAGAGGTGGTGTATGGGAATTATCTGGACCCTACCCATCGGAAATAATTCTATCAAGAGACCATGGATGTAATCAAGAATCTTCAAGGGGAAATTCAATGTCTAAAGGAGAAATCCTGAAAGTTGGAGCAGAAGAAGAGCATTGAGGCTCCATAAAAAGATCTAGACAATGTCAAGGAGGTATGAAAAATGTTGAGACAATAAAATATCATTCCCCTCTTAGGATAATGGTTGAGGCATATGATATCAAACGTTGGAGTAGAGCACGTGAAGAAGGTTTTGTATACAAACCTACCCCCCACAACATTGATTACGATAAGGAGATTACCAAGAATGCAGTTGTTGATGGATGACTCCTAAGTAAAATACTAATTGACATGGGCGTGGAAGTCAATGTTCTCACCTTGGATGCTTGGAATAAAATGGGAAGGCCCCCATTATAGCCATCTTAAAATTTTTTGTGTATGGCCAATAAAACAAAGGTGATGCCTATTGGTGTCTTGAAGGATGCTACTATCACTATCTAAGGGAAAAAATTCAATAGGGACTTTAAAGTCTTAGCGCACTTTGAGGAGGAAAAATTTCAAGCGTTACTTGGGTGCCCCAGTGCTATAAGAATAATGCTGACTTGTGTTTTAATAAGGGCGCATAAGATTTGAGAAAAATGAGCAACGATTTTTCATTCCTTTAACAGATGGGAAATCAATGCCCTATATTGAGCCTTTAGGAGAAGAGGACCTAGACATAATTTACGTGTGCACTATCCTAGGACCCTAATGTTATAAAACCGATCAAGGAGGGTGTTATTAAGTGGGAAGACACTCAATCTATAAGTGATACAACTAGTGTGGCATGTAAAAAATGGGTGCACAGGACATATGAGTTAGTGGGAAGGAAGTTTAGAGGCTCGATGATAAAGGTAGAAAAGGCATGCTCAATCAACCACCTAAGATGAAATAATTTTCCAAGTTACTCTGGATGAGCCAAAACTAATGTTTTCCTACAAGAAATGGAGACCCAATGGATAAGTGAGGTTGAGAGGAGGTGGATGCTCAACTATACCTTGCTCGGCACCACATCACATTAGTGGGAGACCCATTGCGATAGCCTTCTAGAGTGGCATAAAGTGAGAATCGCTTTCTCTGTTAGGTTTTCCCTGAGCAATACACCTACTATCATATGAGATTATCATTGGAAAGAGCCCTGTTTCACATCCAAGCATGTGAGAAGGCCTAGATGGAATGCATGAAATCCTTTACACCTTATTTATGGGTGCATAATTTATACTCCCCTTTACAAGGTTACGTGCATGCATTGTAGATTCACTCAGAGATGTGCCATCATATAGGAAATTGGTAGGAGTTGACTGCTTACCTCCTTTAAGATTTTGAATATCTGAGCACCAATCCATCAAGTGGATAAGGCATTGTAGCTTTTAAGTGCCTAATGATGGGAGATAATTCCATGATGAAGGATAGAATACTAGAATTATTGGGTGAACCTGGTTTAGAAGCATTCTTTGATGAGGAAGAATCAAAGGAGATACATATTGAGTGCACATGCATGGAGAAAGAGAAAGGAAAATTGGTCTATTTAATCGATGGTGAAGAAGTGCATAAATTAGATGCTAACCATATTATGGGTATGCACAAATTAAAAATTAGTGTTGATGAGTAAGTGCACACCTACCATGAACCATTAAAAATAAATAAGATTAACATTGGCTTAGAAACAGAACCTAAGGAGGCTACTATTGAGGACTATTGGTTAGAAAAGGATGTTTCAAAGCTCATTGATTTATTGCCTGAGTTTTAGGAATTATTTTCGCATAGGTACCATGAGCTTAAATGAGTTCACCACTCCTTGGGGGAAATGAAAATCAAGCTAAAGGAAGGAGCATGCCTAATTCAGAAGAGACCTTACCAAATGAACCCAAATCTATGCATCCGGGTAAAGGAAGAGATAGACAAGATGATCACATCAAGAATCATTGAGGTTGTTGAGGAATCAGAATGGATAATCCCAATGGTTATTAGCATTAAAAAGTATCGAGATAAGAATGATATGTGTTGATTATAGATATTTGAATGTGGTATGTGTCATTGATCCCTTTCCCACCCCTTTCACTGAAGAAATCCTGGAGGGAGTAGTTGGGCACAAGATCTATTCCTTCACGGATGGATTCTCAGGGTATCATCAAGTTAGAATTACAAAGGAGGACCAAGAAAAGACAACTTTCAGCACTAAATGGGGAGTTTTTCCTACATGGTCATGCCTTTTGGATCAAGAACGCGCATACTATGTTTTTGCGCATTGTAGTGCAGGAATTTTAGGATTTTATCCATAAGTTCCTTTAGGTCTACCTTAATGATTGGACAGTATATAGATAAGTGAGGGATCATTGTGATAATTTGTGGTTGATGTTTGAGAGATGCCGATAGTTGCACATATCCCTCAATATCAATAAATGTCTCTTCTCTACTCTATTTAGAACCCTGTTCGAGTATATCATATGTAAAGAAGGTTTGTTGGTGGACCCTACCTAAGTTTCCATTATTGTGGGATTACGGAAGACTACCAGTTAGAGCATAGTGCATGATTCCATGGACATACGAGGTATTATTAGAAATTTATTAAGGGGTATGACAAAATAATTTATTAAGGGGTATGCCAAAATTGTCGCGCTACTGGAGGAATTGTTGAAGCACAGATGTACATTCCATTGGGGAGAGGTGCAGAAGATGGAATTTTATACATTGAAGAATAAGCTTATCATTGTACCCATATTATGCTTTCCTTCTTAGGACAAGCCATTCCATTTACACATTGATGCTCCGGGGCTGGTGATTGGGATACTCTTAGCACAACTGGAGAGGGAATTTTTGACCACCCCTTGTTTTTTCTAGTAGGAAGTTAACACCAGTAGAACATAACTATATTACTACTAAGTGCAAAGAATTTTCCATGATCTAGGTGGATCACAAATTCAGGAAATATCTATTTGAAATGCCATTTATCTTCTACATGGACCATATGGTGTTGAAGTACTTTGTAAAAAGCTCTTTTTACAAGGGCACATATGCCTATGGGTCTTGTTCAAAGAATTTGAGTTTATGTTAGTTATGAAACCGGGTAGGAGTAATTTGGGACCTGACCACTTATCGAGGATTGAATTAGGAGAGGATGTGCAGAGCATTAAGGTTATAATTCCAGATACAAAACTCTTTAGATTACGGTGCTCACCCTCTGACTTGGAGGATATAGCCATTTTTCTCAAAACAAGTTTGGAACTAGAAGGAATGAGGAATTTAGAAATAAAGCAATTAGTGATATGCACCGCACCCTATGTGTTAATTAGTAGAGACTTATAAAATATAGGCCATGATGAGGTTTTGTGCCAGTTTGTGTTAGAGCATGAACGCATTGCAATCATGGAGGAATAATATGGTGAGATTGTCAGAGGGAAATATACAAGGAATGCAACCATGTGTAAGATAATTCTAGTAGGGCTTTGGTGGGAAAACATCTACTAGGACTATATCAATTTTTGTAAGGCTCCTGTGACCATTTCTAGTGCCTTGACAAACCAAGAAGAAGAGATGATATGCCCTTGAGACCAATAGGTAGACCATAACCATTTGAGAAATGGGAAATTGATTTTATAGGAATGATTTCACCCACACTACGAAGTACTAGCTCACACTATATCATTACATACATAGACTATCTTATGAGGTGGGAAAAAGTGACACCTATAAGGGGTTGTACAATGGTAATAGAAACTAGGTTCTTGTGGGAAAATATAATCAATGAGATATGGATATTCATTTCTTGAATGAGACAGCTTAGAATATTATTGGCATAATTCATGGTATCCCACCATAAGACTACCCCTTATCACCTATAATATAATGGAACTTTTGAATAATTTAACAAGATCTTTGAGTCACACACTCGGCAAAAATTTCGATGTGCGAAGGAAGCATTAGGATGATAAATTTTCTATTTTGTTATGGTCATACCAGAGTACTTATAAAAGAGTGAATAAAGGCCACACCTTTTCAACTAGTGTTTAACATGGAAGAAGTATTACCATTGAATTCATGTTACCATCACTATGTATAACATGCACAAGAGGATTAGCTGATGAGCAAGCGCTTGATGAGAGGATTGATAAGTTAATACAGTTAGATAAGAGGCGGTAAATTTATTGCTGGAGTTAAAAGATAGAAAATATTGGTAGAAGGCATGGCGTGATGAGTCACATCAAGAAAAAAAGTTTGAGGTTGGGTAGATGGTTCTGTCATATGCTTCCAAGTTTTTGCACCACCCTAAAAATTCAAAATCCATTGGATGGGCCCATACATTATATCCCATACACTTGATTCAAGCACTTTCTAGCTACAAGTTTTGATGGAACATGGCTACTAGGCCATTAAAATTTGAGTAGGCTAAAGCCCTACTATAAATAAGTCTTCCTTGTGTTTGTAAATAAGGTAGTATTGTCATTTAGTCTAGGATTTCCCTTAATGCATTTCCTTTCTTTGTGTTTCCCCTTCTCGTTTCTTATTCCTTTTTTTTTTTTGTGTGTGCATTGTATATTGGTAGCCACTTATTCTTTTCAAAAAAAAATTATATGTCTAGAGGCCCATGCATCTATTTTTGTGTGGGTTGGAGTGATGAAAATCTTTGGAAGTTGGTAGTGGAAGTTGTGTTTCGATGGCCCAGTTTAAAGGATAAAAAACATGTAGTTTGGAAGAGTGTGTGTAGAAAAGGTGAACATAAGGAGTTCTTGTACCAGAAGACTATATAAAACCACGTACAAGGGTGAGAAGTACAGGAAAAACATAAGGTAAGTGATGTCAAAACTTAGGGAAAGGAAAAAGAAGTGCCTTCGCCACTTTGTAAGTGCATGCATAAGGATTTTCGGTCAAGTAAGGGGTTCTACATGCTAGAAGGTTGTAGAGTTTTTTCATGTAGGATTGAGTGTAGAGGTAAAATCACTTAAGGTTTTCTTTAGAAGAAAAATCCAGCTTTATTAAAAAGCTACATTAGTAGGTGACATGGAATTTATTGCAGAAAAGGTACAAAACTATAAGTAGGTCAGGGGTAAATTATTGTTTACCTTGCATTTGTTATATAGAAGAGCTCTTGTAAACTAGGGAATCCTTGAAGAGAATTTACATGAAAAAAAGGGGTTGTGAAGATATGAGTGCATAGCCAGTTTGATTAGTGAACTAGAGGTGAAAAGAGTACACGAGCATGAGGAAGAGTGTTGTAAAATTTTTCAAATCTCGCAAGTGAATATGTAATCTTGTGTAAGGAATATTTTTCTAGGTAAGGGTTCCCAACTAGGGCATAGTATTGAAGGGATTTACATGAAGCTGGTAAAGCCACATAATTGATCAGAGCTAGGATCAGAAGGAAGAAATAAATTTTAGTGACCCAAAAAAGAAATGGCACCAAGGAAATAAGAAACAGAGTTTCACATAAGAAGGGAAAGGGAAAAGGGAAACAAGTTGTTTCCAACATCTTCAATGAGGAATGGTAAGTAGAGATACAATACCCATATGGCATAGTGCTTTGAAAATAATGGGTGTATCACATGAGAAAGATGGTCATGAGTGACTACAACCATTAGATGAGCACCACAGAGAATGAGATGGCATTGGAAGTGGTTCGCCCTACAGAAAAAACCAAACCAGATGGAATGCTTATCTATGATGATGAGCTAAAGGTGAAGATGGAGAAGGCCAAGTTATTGTAACTCTATGAGTTTCCCTATTTCAAAAGCCTGAGTGACTGTACTAGTGGTTAATGTCACACATATATGAAGATCATTTCTACTTCGCAGGATGTAGGATGTGAATAACTCCCCAACTAATTTCAAAATTTACTGGTCTTACCTATGAAGGAGAATCATTTTATGATGACTTGGATGATAAGGAGGCCATCAAGAAGATTGTTGAAGCTTATGACTACAAGAAGGGGTCACGATACTTTGACATCTCTATGATTTTTGACCCTGTAATGAGGATGACCGCATGTTTGGTTTAAAAACAAAATTGGTAAGAGAGATGAATGCATATCAACAAGGATTGGTTGACGTTTGTGAAAGATCTTAGAGGGTACCATCTATAACCTCTTGTCATTCATAAAGAAAGGAAATCATCTGTACCATGTGCGATGGAGAAAATATCATGTTTGGTAACATCCTCCTTACCATTTTATTTTAGGATTTTGGAGTGCTCGATGGTCCAGATAAATTTTGTGGGAGTACCAGATGAGAACCCCTCCCCTACCAAATTTTTTTGAGAAGTACACTTGTGACACCATGACAAATTCCCACAAGGAATGATTAGAAAAATTGTGTAAGTGAATGCATGACACCTTAGGTGTAAAGTGGAGGATACCGAGCATTTACCTATTTTACTACAAGGAAAAGATAAATTGTCGTGTACCAACTATTCTTTTCTTTGTCTTTAGGAGAATCCTCTCTTTTCAAAGTGACTCTTGTTTTTCAAGGGGCTTCTCTTTCTCAAGTGCCTCTTCCTTAGGTGTATTCTCTTTCTCTTCTATGGGGGCTTCTTCCTCCATGCATAGGTGCTTGGCCTTGTGCTCGAATCCTATGCACCTACAGACACGTTGTTTGTGTTCTTGGTGCCTTTTTCTCAAGGGCCTCATCTCTCTCCCTTTTCCTTGGTGTGACTTTATTTCTTACTGTGGAGTCTTCTAAGATAGAGAAATCATTTTCAACGTAAGCATCATTCTCATAATTCAGCATTATACACATGTATACCCTTGTTGCGGTCCTTCTAAAGCAATAAGAAATATTAATGGCTTTACCATATGTACATCATGGGAGACATAATTCTCCAAATAGGAACGCTTATTTGGATATATCAAATTCGCACATAGATCATGGTAATCCTAGTCTACCTTCTTTGAGGTAAAACCTTATTTTCTTTTCCTCTTTGAATGTATTGAATCTAGCCTAGAAGTATTGTGTTGTGAAGGAGAATAATAATAGATGGGAACATTGTGTTTCTTTCCTTCCATTACAATTATAGATGCATTGTGTATAATTTTTTTCTTCTTGCAAGATTCAAATATTTTTAACTCCTGTAATTCCCATTCATCGTTCTTCCTTTCCTTCTTAGATGACTGTGTTGCTAAGCATTTAACACTACGGTGCTCTTGTTGGTATTTTGTTGGCTTTGCCCTTGTCAAAGAGAACAATTGGAATTCTCCCACATCATCATGTCTTCTCATGTCATGTTGATGTTTTCTATGGTTGGCCCCACCTCGTCCATTACGTTTTCCTCCTATTAAAGGAAAACTATGTGCTCGATTTATCAAGCTCGTAAGTTGGTTCTTGTTAATATGATTAATAAGTATTAATAAGTGGTAATAATAATAGTAATAATAATAATATTATTATTATTATTATTATTATTATTTTTATCGATTGATGATAACTTTGTTATCTAATTGTCAATTTGTTATAAAAATTTTTGCTAAGCATCGATAAGCAATTTTATTGTTAGATCGGTCACTTTGCGGATCGATCCTCGATTCGAAAAAAAGGAGGGTATCCTGTTGTGACATTGTGGCAGGTCCTTGTCTAGTCTTTTTTTGAAACTTCTCTCTAGTTCCTCCTTGGTCAACTAGGCTTGCTTGCGTACTCATTTTAATTGTCATCTTAAAGGTGAAATAATATTAATATTACTACGACGACAACTCCGACTCAAGTCTATATATATATATATATATATATATATATATATATATATATATATATATATATATATATCTAAGTTAATGAGTTAAATGAATTTAAAATAATAATAATGTTAAATAAAATAAAAGACTAAAAAAAATTAAAAAAAAACCCATGAAATTTGTGGGCATGGTTTTAGGGAAAGTTTGGGGATCATTTCCATCATTTTGTTTTATTGGAGAGGGAGAGGATGCCACCACCATGGAGGGAAGGGGGAAAGCTCCGACCTAGATGAGATTCCTTTACCAAAGTGCACTTCTTACCTATGCTAACATTCTCCCAGCCTACATCCAAACAAAAAAATGAGCCCCCATACCGTGTGGATAGTTGTCACCGCATAAAAGATAGAGGAAGTTTTGTCGATGTTGTAGTTGTAAGTGCCCTGGCTGGATACATATGAAAAATGTGGAAGCATGTGAACTGTTCGATAATGCCTATAAGAAATGTGCTTTATGGACTGCAATGATTACAGGATGTGAAAAATATGACTTTGTTGAAAAGGCATTGGAAACTTTCAAGAAAATGTAATTGGTACATGTAAAGCCAGACTCCATAACCTTTTCCAGTATCCTCCCAACCTTTGTCAAATGGGAGCTTTAGATTAGGCCTTGGAAAACCGTCAAAGCATAATGGTAGAGGATTTTAAGTTACAAGTGCGCTAGTAAACAAGTATGCAAATTGTAGAATCATACACAAGGCAAGTCAATTGTTTGACAAAATGCCTCAAGGAGATGTGGTCTTATGGAACATACCTTGACCATGTAAGTTTAACTTTTGTTTTATTAGCATTTAGCCATGTAGGTTCAATGCATTAGGGTTGTAAATACTTCGATGGCATGAGTGCCTCTTATAGAATCATGCCTAGAATTAATCATTATGTTTACGTGATTGACATTCTTGGTTATGATGGTTATCTTAAGGAAACCCTATATTGGATCATCAACATGCCAATCCGGCATGTGGTGGCTATGTGGATATGTTTTCTTGGTGTTTGATGAGCACATGAGAATGTGCAAAATGTGGAGGCATGCTTAAAGCATGTAAAGTGTATGACAAAATGCCTTCAAAAATCATGGTCTCATGGTTGCAAGATTTGAGGCTATGCACAAAAGGAGGAAGATTTCATTCTATCCAAACAACAACAATAAGAAACCATTTGATCATGATCAACAAGTGGTGGGTTGAATCTAGAAGGTAGGAGAAATGTGATCAGAGTAGCGGAATGGTTTCAAATCTGTAGTTATAGATTTTATGATAGACATGTATGTAAAATGGTGAAGCTGTGGATGCTCATGATTTGGTTGTTGATGTGCCCAAGCAAGATACTGAACCGAATCCCGTAGTTTTGACCGACTTCATTCTCCAAGCATGGTTCATCTTCCCTTACCACTCATAATTCTCGTCTTTTAGTTCTCTTTTGAAAATTAATAGAATCTTAAAATATTAGGTTTTTAATACAGTTAAATGTTTACATCAACTCGTTGCAAAAACAATGAAAGGTCATGTTGTAACTCACAAAATCAAAATAACTCTTCTACATTAAACCACAAACTCCCACCCTCATTCTGAGGTGATGTAGAAAACTTCCTACCCAACTGGATCACTACAACATTGTCTTATCGACCAAAAAAAATTGACTTTCCAGTAATAATGTTGACCTTCTCCCTATTTAAATAGTTAATTTTTGCATTTTTCAGAGACTCATTAAGTACCCTTCGGAACTCTAAAAATGAGATGTTAGGCTTCATTCATGTACCTTGTTATGTGAGGAATCACCTGGACCATTGGATTGACCCTAAACAAACATTTGTGATCTTTTTGACGCTCTTATAGGAGCCCTGTTACACTAGTTTACAGTAGTAGAAAGTTGTCAAATCTAGAAAGTTGGCTTTCATTTTGAACCACCATTTGAAACCTAGATAGATATATTTTTTCCCATCTTTGCAAACCTCTAGTGTTTATGCTAGATAATTTCATGGAACATTCAGGTTGGGAAAAATCACTCTTCTTGATAGTTTAGCAAAGCCATTTTGTAGGCCTCCAGCCGTAGTTTGACGAGGTCAAATTGGACCAATTTCGACTTGTCGCTCCAGATTACTTGTCGTCATTTGAAAATGGTTTTCTGGTTCTTAGTCTCATCAACTCGATGAATTCTCCTCATATAGTGGAACTTGTAGGAGTGTCTCATTGTGTGCTCATCCATCGAACGTCAGTTATGGATGCGGTTTTATGGGCCCTCGAGCTAAATTTTGTTCATTTACAACTGGGTCAACTATGACCGGTGGCCTCAAGAACTAGCCGCCAAACACAAACCTGTTCACTCTTTCCCATTTCCGTCACCAAGCTATGAACTCTTGGTATATCTAGGGACTCGTAGAAATTTGATCGTGGTGTGCATCCTCATTGGAAGATAACTTTTGGAAGTGGTTTCTTAGCCTCTGAGCCCATTTTTTACGTTTTTGTTGCTAGTAAGAAAATGTAAAAATAGAAATCTACGGACCCTCGTAGGGTTGCCAAACCACCATTTAAACTCTTAACACATACAAATAACTATTTAAAACTCTATAGTGGAACTTGTGTGCATTATAAATTTTGACAAAATGGTGTTTTCTCTCTCTTCCCTTCTCTTTTTCTCTCTCCGGGTTATAAAATGAAGAAAAATGAAATGCAATGAATACATGTTTCTAAACCTTTTTATTTTGATCGAAAATTGTAATTATTGTCATATGTAAATGGGAAACTAAAAAATGATACTTATGTTAGGTTAGGGTGGATGCCATGCTAGCAAATTATTGTTGATATCATGCTCACGTGTTTTTACAGGATGAAAGAATGATGACGTAAAGGCATTGTGTAATGCATCAATTATCATTGTAATTTATATAGTTCATTTTTAAATGAATAAATGTATAATGTAGTCTCATGTTATAGGAGGTTATATTTGATAATTTGCTGATATGTTTGAGATGCTAGTTTTAGGGACATCTAGGAAATGTATATTTAATTATAGGTTCAATTTGATTCACGGCACACATGGTAACAGGGTTGATATATGTATATATAAGGTAGATGAATTTGAAGTAATATCTTGTAGTGCATACTCAGTGTTCCATAAATGATTAATGAGTCATATTGTGCATTCATACTTTGTAAATGTAATGAAGAGATTTAAATCGAAACACTCTACCCTTGTTCAATATCGGAGCATAACTTGTTTTTATGTGTGTTACTTTTTACCCTAGAAGACATTGAAAACCATAGAGTGAACTTAAACCCTACACTCGATGGAAATATCCTCGCTTGAGTAAACAAGAGCCCAAGAATGGGTTTATCATCTTAGTCAGTGTGATTAGTGACATTGTCATAAACCTGGAAGATAGGAGCGACACAGTCAAACTTCTTTTGGAGTAAGTAGAGCTAACTCCTCCTTCGTAGCCTAGTGGATTACCTTGTTTTTCTGAAGATAGATTTAAAAGTAAATTTCTTCATCAAATGAAATCCTGTTGGATCCAAATGACATAAATGGAGATCGGGACATAGTTGTTCTTTGCCTTGCACTCTTGTTAATGAACCCCCTTGGCTCCGCACAGCTAAATGTGTTACTTTGGTTTCTCTCATCATAGCACCCTGGTCTCTTCTGGAAGGTGGTTTAGCATAAATTTTTCCTCTCGCTTAAAACTCTTATATAGTTGAGGGGTAGACCCTTAGGTGAAGTTAGAATAAATCTGAAACTTAGTTGATTTGGATGTTAACTTGGGTTCATGTGTAGCTACAAGCCTGCTAATCTTTTATGTCTTCAAGAGGTTAGACAAACACTTCGTAGCTCCCTTTACAAGACAATTCTAAGAATAAGGCCATAACGTGACGTAGAAAATGAAGCATATAAGAGTAAAAATGAGAATTGAGGTTAGGGATACTGCCACTCTTGGAGACCTTATAACTCAATTAAATATCTTTATGTGTTTCAAAGAATATGTATTGCATTGTTGTGATCAAACTACGAGAAAACAAAAGATATATAAATATAAAAAGGAAGTCATTAAGTCATTGATTTAGAATAACTATGGTAGGAAAATAACTTTTTCGTGAATCGAGGAATGTTTTGTGGTAAAAAGCTACCTTGTATTTTAAATCTCTGTTAAATCCTAATAGCGCTATATGGACACTCAAGTCACATTCACTTGAGTGGTAAGAGTAAAAAGGTAGACGTTAAATGTATGTTTGAGAAGAATATTTTTAACATCGAGTAAGATAATTAAGTACTTTATATGCATTTGAATTATGCCAAATAAGTGTGTAAGTTATGGGAAATTTTGTAAAGAATAAGAAGCTAACTTAAAATGGTCGAACTGTAAATTATATGTGGATGAACTTAAAGTTTCTGTAGTTGGAAAAAGGAGGAAGCTATCCTTGCACAATAATGTTCTTGGAGTGTTAATCGTAACTAAAATAAATGAAAGAAAAGATGTGTTGTGGGTCTGCCCATCCTTGAGTCTTCTTTCTTGTAGTTGGGTCATTTCTAGTAACCATTCATTGGGAAAAGTGTGGCATCGACATGCCTAGGTTGTTTTCATGTGTCTATGTGAGTCGATGACATATGTGATTTTCGTATGCGAGTCGAGTTTTTGTACTTGGAACCCTTGTTGTGTTGTGCGTGGTGAGCAATGTAAGTAAAAAAAGAATTATCCCTGGTATTTTCTGTTGTAATTTGGGTGCGTAAAATGTGGGCATTACAACTTTATGGAAATGATTTTTTTAAATGCGAGTTAAGGACTATGTCACTTGTCTTGGACCTCTCTCATTCCCATTCTTCATC
This sequence comes from Taxus wallichiana var. yunnanensis, assembly GCA_018340775.1. NCBI lineage: Eukaryota > Viridiplantae > Streptophyta > Pinopsida > Cupressales > Taxaceae > Taxus > Taxus wallichiana. The sequence continues at coordinate 97,580,985 of CM031239.1, read as the reverse complement.
TTATTTTCACTCAGTTGAATTTTTCCCATCCCCTTTCTTGGTGCAATGACCTCTATAGTTTACGATTTCCATTTTCATGTAATATCTCTGTTTGATCCCTTATAATCTTATGATAGAAGTAAATAATTTTTTTCCGTTATATGATTATTTTAGTAGTAAGATAAGGTTGAGGAATCTGGCCTTCTCTAGATGTTTGTCTTACTAGAAAGGTCCCACACTTAGAGACAATCCCATGTTACCCAAAAACACTAGTTTCTCATTCACTAATTCATGATCAAATCAGAGGGTGTTGTTTTTTATGATAACACCATCCATAGGGAAGTGTATCCATTTTTGTACATAGGTTAACAATATTTCAATTTTTTCCTTTACTTATTTCTTCATTACCTTATCTTTTTCAATCTTTTAGATTATACCTCCGAGCACCATTATAACGACATCTTGTTTCAAGTTCTATGTAGTTGGATTCCTTAGTGGAATGTGTGTGATTTGATAGTCACTTTGTGTGACATCATCCTTAAATTTTTCCCCTTGTTGCGTAGCCACCAAATATTTCCTAAATCCCAGATGGTCAACATGATTTTTGGTCAAAATCCTAGGCCTCTTGGGAGCTCTTATTGGTCCTGGAGAATACAATGTTCTTAATGTCAATGGTCTCTACCTGAACCACTTCCTTTTCTTTCCTTGGGAGGAGTGTTCCCAACCATCCTACTGTGGGGACATATCCCCCACTTGATTTTTTGGTTTAGGAAATGGTGGGCCCTAAAATACCACTATTTTTTTAGAAGTAGTTTGAGATGTTTATGACATCGATACAACTACATGTGAGACTTCAAATTCCATTTTTTGTTCTCTACTACTCACCATGTATGGCCATTTTTTCTATCTGTTCTCATTTTTGTATTCATCTCCATGTCCCTCGCTTACTTTTATTTCAAAGTAGCTAATTCTTGGGCCTTACCACCAGCTAGTGTCTTTTTCTTTACCTTATCCTCTAATGGACCGATAATTGCCTCATCAATATTTTTTAATAATTATTTTGTAGGGCTTACGGTTTCATGTGATCTTTCTATCATTACAATGTCTCCCTCATTTTGAGGCTCTTTCTCTTTGGTCTAAGTCATTTCTTCGATGAATTTCCTTCAATTTCATGACTTACTAGTGCTTTCTCAATTATTGGTAATGAATCTCCAAATTGTACATCCGTGATTGTCATACCTACATAAATTTCCTGAAATTTTGGAAGCTCGCTAAAAGAGCCTCCATTGATGAAGTATCTTCTTCTTTTACCATAGTCAACCTAAACAATAAATCAGTAAGTATTAGTGCGTGAGTTTTTTCTTTTTCATCCACATCTATTACCTCAATTAATGTAGTTATATTTTCATGATATGTAGTGGTTGCAATAATTTACTTATTTTCTACTTGTGAAGCTGATTGAGTTTCCCTGAATCCTTCTTGTTTATGTTCTCCTGGAACTCTCATGGATTGACTATCCATAGGAATATCATCAGTCTTCTTCTCCATGGCTAGATTTGACACTAGACTTGTAAGACATGGTGTTCTAACAATGGCTTCCTACACTTTAGATGATGTGATGAGTGTACTCATTTCAAGTTGTGTCATGAATACCTATTTTCCAATGTTGCAATGAGATTATGTTTATCCTCATGTAATGGGACTAGACTAACAATCTCTAGCTCTTTAGTTTTGTGTTTGTGTTCTTTTGTGATTGGGAAATTATTGGTCCCTGAAATTTACATATATCTTACCAAATGAGGTATAACCTTAGCCATTTTAAAGTACTTTAGCTTGGTTACTTCCTTCCCCTCAGACTCTACACCATAAGTTGTGGGTCAATATCTGATATGATTCCTCTCATTATGTTACATGTACTTGATGACCCAGAAAAATTTATTATTGGAGTTTTTGGTTTTGATATACCTCCCCCCTTGGTTTGTAATGGGACTTATTGAGTAATGGGTGCATCCTTCATGGTTTTCAAGTAGCATTACCTCTAGTTTTTGGTTAGGATTAAAATAGGAGTTCATGTCTTATTTGTAATCGTGGTCCATTCCTCAATAATCCTAGTAGTTGGTCTCTTGGATTATAATTGAGGGATTATTCCTTTCAGTGGGTCTATTTTATCATATCCTTCACTTAAAGGAGGGATATTCTCTTCTAAGATCCATGAATCCATGTACTCCTTTATTATCCTTTTTTATGTAGAGATAAATCCATGCCTTGAAGTTTTAACCATGATAATGTTTTTCTCATCACATGAGTTATCTTAATGAGCAGGATAATTAACTCTCGTATCATTCCATTTCAATGGTGCAATTGGTTGTGTTTCTATATTCATATCATAGTAATATTTTTTTTTTTTTTTGTCATTTAGAACTTAGGGTATAACTGCAATCTTGTAGTCAATGATATTCCTAAGGGTCATCCTAGAATAGTATTTTAGTCTAAATTATTCCTCATCTCTACAGTTCATCTAATAATATTCATAATGGGGTTAATGTTCATATGATCTCCTAATATTAAACCTACAACCCATTTGATATCATACTTTGGCCTTAGTTGGACCTTATCTACTTCAAATATTCTCATCTCATCCTCCAATAGTCTAGATTTTGCAACAACGGGAAATAGTATCTTCCTATTTTGAAAGGAAACTTGATATTTGTTTTGTTCTTGCCTATAATTACCTTCGTAATTCTACCAACTATCTTGATAGTTCTATGAGTGACCACTTATCATCTAGATACCCGGGAAACATTAATGGCTATCATTCATATCCCATTAGTCTTATGTAGGTGAAAAACATATATTGAATAATTATCACCCATATTACTTTATCATTATTTTAGCTTATGTGTATATTCTATAATATTGCCACTATGGTTTGAAGAGGGATATGATTGGGGAAAAAAATTCATCATTTACCATCCTGAAGTTCCCTTCCAATTATCCAAGTTTAAATGTGGGTAAACATAATATACCTTATAATTCCTGAATCTCTTTGTTCTTGGGATGCCATTGAAGTCCTTGTGACATGTAATATTGTAGATTAAATATGACATCATATCAAATTCACAGTTGATAGTGATTCTTGATCTGATCTTTACAACCATTTCAAGGATTTTTTCATGAATAGTTGTAGCTATAAAGGTTTCCCAACATATGTTTTTCGGGCTATCAAGAATAATCCTTATGTAAGGACACATCCACTCAAGGAAGCCATTAATTGATTTAAAACCAGCCATCCTACTTAGTAAAGTTATAATATCTTCAACCTCAGCTATAAAGTGTGATTTGAGAAACCTCTTTGAGATTCTCCGTAGAGGATCCTCTATCTTTTATCAACCAATGGGAATTCATAACCTTGGCATAATTGATGCACTCAACATTTTAGAGATTCAATACCTTGTGTATGTTAATGTCTACTAGATTTTGAACCTTAGGTAACCCTAAAATCAATTGAAATTCCTCGGGTGTTAAGGTAAGTATCCTTTCACCACTTCCATCCAAGACCTCCATCTTCATCGGGTCATAATTTTCAACACAAATCCACACCAACTCAGTGGGAAATGTACACAAGGTGGGAAATCTATGATGTGGTAATGTTACGGCATTAATGGCTATCACGTAATCACTTATTTTAGGGGCATGCATTCTTTGTAAGAAATATGCTAAGTCCGAGTTTAAAAATTAGTGTTTGTCACTTCATCCAAGTAACTTGTGATAATTTAAGTGACGTGGGTTCCGCCTCCACTATCCTCATCTTTCCTTGGAAAATTACTTGTAATTCTCTCTTTTTGATAGTAAAAAGGGTTCGTAACTATCCAGTGCAAGAATAAGAAATCAAATTATAAGGAACACTTAAAATTCACACAAAAATAACACTTAAGTGACTTAACCAATTTTGTATTTTTTATAGTATTCGGTTTTCATAGGTTTGATTAACTCTTTTGATTCATCTAGACACCCGCCTTTGAAATTAATTCCTTCTTCCTTGTGATGCAAATTCCTAACCCTAGGGATTTGGAAGGTTCAAAATTCTCCTTCGAAAGTGTGTATATCAAAACATCCAAAAAAATTTAAATCCTTACTTATACGAATTACATTAATGGCGGAAGCCATAAATGCATTCAATTACAATTGTTCGATCCACTTCTCTTTCATTTAAATGAGAATCGTCCAAGTGTCTTCCTTTGGCAGGATTTGTGAATTAGAAGGTATTTTTATTTTTATTTTTGTGACTGTATGAATGTAAAGATGGAAAGTTGACCCCTTTTCCTGATGTTGACTTGTTTTGGCTAAATGACATGTTTCCTATGTCGTGGTCTAGATTTCTATCCATAGTTTACTTTCTTTATTTTGATTTGTAATACTTCAAATTGTATAAGTGAATGAGATGCCCAATACCATGAAAATAATATTTATGACACGTGTCCTTGGCAGGTGGAACTTTATTTGCATTTCACATCTTGCATGTGAGTTGCACATTGCAAGAATGCATTTTCATATAGAAAATATTCCTTGGAATATTCTCGTGTCGAGCCGTGGATCTATTTTTACATTTTAATTTTTACATAGTATTTCAAATAAGCAAAAGGGTTATGCCATTATGAAATATTCCTAGGGAATGCCACATTATTAGGCAGTGGGGAAAGAATTACATTTTGCAAATGGGAAGAATACATGGTAAACATGAGGAAAACTTTGGTGATAGATTTACATACATTCATAATTGGTTCATTGAATCTAGGACATGTTTATTTTGAACCAGTATAGTTGTGTTTAAACTGATAAAACAAGGAACATTTACACATGAATTATATCACAAATGCATCATTTATTAGTATAGTTTTATTTGGTTTCATTGGTAAATGGTGTCATGGATGTTCTTTTGGAGTTGAGAACTTGTACACAACAAAGTTTTGTCAAACAAGATAACAAATTTTAAGGGGAGCACTATAAATCAAGGTGTACAATTAACATGAGAACCAACCTATTCCACCACCTAGGAACCTTGTGAAAATGTTGAAAAGAAATGATACTTTCTATTTGATCTCAAAATGGAGACTTTCTATTTGTAGGTGGAATTAGGACTTGCTTTTTTGGACATTTCACCTAGTTTTCTCTAATTTGAACTCCTTGATCATCTGACATAATTTATTTAACTTTGTTGATGATTCTTTAGTATTTTTGGGAACTTTATATTGTTATAAATTTGACTTTGTTTTTTCTATTTTCATCTTTTTTTCCTTTTTGGTTCGAATCGCCTAGTTTGTCATCTTTAATCTGTTCTAAGTTCATTGTCTTGAAAGGATTTTCTATTTATAGTGAGTTAAGACAATAAATACTTAATATTTTATAAATTTACCTTCCACACCTTAGATTGAGATGAAATTATCCTCACCAAAACAGGTTTTTCTTCTAGACTCTGTGTTCAGAAATTTAGCTCGATCTATTTATTGGAATGATGGGAAAATGAAAAAATGTAAACTAGGGCACAAAACAAGGGTTTTATACCATTTAAATTATAGGGAGTAATTTATTTTGATTCTAATTGATTCTTGAAGGATCCTAGGAAATAGGGAGGCTTTAAAAATTTAATTTGATTTCATCTAGCGGTTTGGGAGATGAATTTTTCTCATTCTAGGGCACGAAATCACTCTAGAAAAATATTGGCATGGTGTATAGAAAAAATTATGTTTTCTTGGTTATTTATCATATATGGTCATTAAATTATGGAGGGAAATTTTTGGATAGATCATTTTCAATGGTTTTCAGAAAAAAAATCCCTCAACACCTCTCACGCACATATAAGGAAGGAAACATCACGACAGTTAAAAAATTTGTAAATTTTGGCTTTTAAAAATTCATGTGATGGAGTGAAATTTTTTGTCCCAAATTTCCAAAAGGGATGGGAATTTTTTTGATAAATATTCCCTCACCACAACATGACAAGTGTCACATGATGATTTCCTGGTAGAAGGGAGAGAAAAAGCATGCAAAAATCTCCCACTGGCCGAGACTCGGGTCACATGGGGAACCTAAGAAAGGGATGTAGTGTGGTGGATATTTTCCTAACTATCCCTAAGGGATGAGAAAATTAGTGAAAAAATTGGCCTCTTCCTCATGATGAAAAATATCAAGTTGTGGTTGCACGATGGGAGGGCCATAAAACTAGGAAATAGGTCTTACGATTGCTTTTCAAGGTTATATGGAGGTCCACCGAGCATAAAAACACGGGGTGTAGATTTTTTCCCAACTTCTCCATACCTTTAGGAAATTTTATGTAAAAAGAGTAACTTATCCTCATGTTGACATGTGTCCACTTGTTGAAATGTCTAAGTACCGAAAGCTTACCTTGCAGAGATCCTTTAAGACATATTTTCTATAGTTTCGTAAGGAATTTCTAGAACATAACTATATTATTTTGACTCCAAAAATAATTTTGAGAAGTATGGGATTGGTCCCATGATCTGATTATTCCTAAAACTCCCTTAAAAATACCTTTTTCTTAGGATGCAGGTGTGCCTACCAAAAATAGATTCTAAAAAGAAGATCTTTGGTATTGTGAAATATTTTAAAGAACCGTCATTTAGAGTATTTAATAATATTTATAATGGTATCCTGTTTGACCTATAACTCATTATAGAGATCCCAGGATCACCTTCTTCAGATCAAGTGCTTTTTTAGACTATTTCCTCCTTCACCTTAAAAACCCACATTTACCGAACTCACCCCTAAACCTTCAAATATTCCTTAAATCCCTAAATTAGATGAAATATGATCATAACTCCTCAATACCAATTATCAATGAATTTTGGACTTCAATACTACTCGAAGGTTGCACATCTATCTTAGACAGGATAAAAATAGCCATTTCTAAGTCTACTAAAGAACCTACCTTGAGAAACACTGCATTAGAACAACTTCATGAACTTGTTTTAACATTCAAACACATGTTAAATATTATTACACACATATGATAGATTTTTGTATGGGGATATATATGACACAACACAAAAATTTTATCGGAGATGTGCCCAAGTGGGTTTATAAGAAAAAAATATTGCCACTAGGGTATAGTTGTCATGTTTTAAACTTGAATTTTTTCCTTACAAAAACACATGACAATAGATGGATCTAATTTGGGGACATATTATGGATTTATTATAGTGAAGGCAGAGCATCCAGAATCCTAGAATCTCAATAAAATACATGGAATAATTCCTTATCCATTGGGATTATAGATTCATTTCTTCCAAACAAACATATAGAAGGGAATACACCAAAAGAAAACAAACAACACACAATGGAAAAGGGAAATTATGTTATAGGGGAGGGATATTTACAGAGTAAAATAAATAATATGTACATACAAAATAATGGGTTGAGATAAATGCATACCATCATAGAACAACAAATTGAAATGCAACCTGTGAAGTTTGAAGATCACTATCATATCATACAATGCTCTTAAGATGGCTTTACATGTTTTGATAAGAAGGAGACCAACCAATATTTTATATTTGTACTCACAATTCACTGAAAAATTGATTACATCTAATGATTTTTTTTTTACCTTCTTAGAATTCTTATATCATGTAGCTCATGCTTGATGCTTTGTGAAAATGAGAAGCCAATACTTTATGTTCCCAAAAGTGAAAACATTGATCTTGTCATGGAAACATACTTCTTCCTTGAACTAAAACATATAAAAATCCCATGAATCAATGAAGCATTTATAATGAGTGAGAATAAATGTATTTTATCCCCATTTAACAATTTTTCGAACCCTTCACTTTGTTATTTTGAGAAAGCACTTTCAAAAATAGAGGCCATATTAACAATACAAAGATATTTATCATCATTGAGAGAATGCAACTCAAAATTTACCTTGTCATCATCTTCAAAATTACAATTCTTGATTCGACCATGGAAACATTCATCACCCTTGAGTGAATTTTTTTAGTATGCATTATTATTCTACATTGGTAGGTTATTCATAAGTTATGAGGATAAGTTGACCATGGCTATACTCACGAAAGTCTTGCACTTTTTAACCTTTCTCTGAACAACTTTCTTCAATGTAAATTAGATCAACATTTTTCTCACTATCATCCTCCATGGTGGAGGTGTTGTCTTTAAGATTGATAACATTCATAGGGGATTTAAGAATCTCATTTCTTTTGCATTTATGATCTTCTTCACTAAACAAGAAAGAGGAAGACTTGCCTTCATATTTTCTCTCATCTATCCATACATTGAGGAAGACATTAAGCGCATCCATTTTTTTCTTCATCATCATAAAACATTGGTGTATGAAAAGGAGAGAAAAAAAATTCATCATACCTATCTTGCAATTCCATGGCCCAAGTTAGGATCTTAAGATCGAGTGGAGGGCCTTTTGTTTCTTTCATAGTCTTCAAAAGGTCTTGTAGGGATTAATACTCCATTTCTTTCATACACTCCTCTTATTTAATAGAAATTTAATTTCATTGAGCTTTAGGGAGATGATTGAAAATATGATCCACACATTTCCATGATTCATTTGAAACATCCTCATTCACATGCTCTTTGTTTCTTATCAACTAAGGATCACCTTCTTGTTAGAAGGGGCATACTTGATTTTTAACACTTTCTGACAAGGATAAAAGATCTAGGCTATGTGGGAAGGGCACACCTTTGAGATTAATATAGATTTCATCATATTCATGATAGGGAGTGAAGAACCATGTTGTGGAATTAAAAATTTCAATATCATCTTGATCATTTCTACAAGGAAAATGAGATATTCTATACTTACTATGATCATCATCATCATGCTCCTTTGGTGAGGGTGGTAAAATCAGATCTTCAGAAAGGTCATGCTTTATTTTCTCATCCTCCCTAGTTTCTAGAAAGAAATTACATTCTTCCATTTGTTCATCCATGATTGAATCAGGAAGAGAATTTGATTCTTCAAATATCTCCATTTCATCAATCACCATCTCTATATCACTTGAAGATTCAAAATTAGAAAGAAAATTATCCATTATTACCTCAAATTCATCACCTTGAGTCTAGGATGTAGGATTTAATTCTCATACATCTTCATTATTGATGGATTCTTCAACAAGCATTAGGTCTTTTGTTGTACAACAAGAATCCTCCTCAATCGAATTCATTTTTCATCAACAGGTTGTGCCTCAAGCTAGAATGAGTTAATGAATAGAGGTTAAACTATCAAATCTTATTTGTCACATTACAAGGTGCTATTTTTATTGGATTTTGAGGGTTCAAGGATATGATACTCATCAAAATTGCACAATAATCTTCTAGGGATGAACACCTCATAGTGTAAATAATCATTAGGATTTTCCTCCATGGAAAATTTCTCCTCTTCTTCCTCTTCACTATGAAGTGCTTCAAGTTGTTCGTATCTTTCTTGCATGGCTTCAACATATTTCATAACTTCAAGGTAGATTTGGGTTTCCAAATTTCCTTTTGTAACACTCACAATCATTTGCACATGTTCAATTTTCAAGGCTACAATTTCTTCATTTCTATAGGTAAGGAAATCATCCCAAGGAAGAGAGATAAAATACATGGTTCAAAGTTCCTCATTTAGCTATGTAATGTTGTAAGTATTACCATCAATAGATTATTGGTCTTTTTGGATTCATACAAAATTGTGTAACTCTTTTGCATATTTTTCATCAAGTTATTACCTTGTTACTCACCATCAAGTACCATTTTCTTTCTTTTAGCAAAATCTACTTGAAATAAAGACACCATGATTAGATAATAAGTTCTTCACTGCAGTAAAAGGATTTTATTCATTCTACATAGTCTTTCTTTGATATTTGGTGACATGAAACTAGCCTTATTTCCATTGTCTACTTGCATATTATTTCTTGAAGCCGAGACATTTTCTTGTTCTCAAAGTCTCCTCATTACAAGAATTGGTCAAGAATTATGGCTGATAAAAATGCTCATTTCTCGGCATTCATTTTCTTCTTCTTCTTCACTTCCACTCATTGGTACCTCGCTCTAATCTAGAAATGTATTCATTGTTTTGTGTGACATGAATGTGAAATGGATTCGTTCCTTGATGGATTTGAATTCAAAAAATTGATTTTCCTTTGTTTTTTTGTTTTTGTAATATATAATGTTTTTGGAGAGATCATTATGGATCACTTGGGAAAATATCTCCCCAGTAGATTTGGCAAAAACTGTTGGTGAAATAATTATTCGTATGGAAAATTATAGGTTTTAACCAATTCTCATGGTGATATGTTCCTCTTTATTTATGTATGGGAGGCTCCCATTATTGAATATAAAATAATATAATCCTATCTATTTCTATGGGGTTGCCGAATAGGTCGGGATCAAATAGGAACACTTCACCGAACATGTAGAAAAGAGCTTGTATGGGGTATAAGGGAGTAAATAACATCAATGATGGGTGAAGGAGATAAATTAAACAAAGAGAGGTTATTGCTATGAGTAGGCACAATAAGAATTCACACCCAATAGATGGATTAGTTTAACATTCAATTAGAGGAAAAAATGAAGATATTTAGTGAGATTGTAGTGCCCACATTTTTATAGCTCTAGTTATCTCTTGGTTCCTTTATGCATAGACATGTTTTGATTGAGACTCTGATAGATTTTGGACATTTTACTATGTTATTTTATTCTCATGGACATTATGGTATTTTGGGCGCGTAGCGCCAATTAGACTAAATTCATATATTGATATATTTCTTATGATGTTGATGACACTAAAAGGGTTATATGATATATTTATTGATTAGATGTTGGTTTATTGTGGTCGATTTGATTAATGATATAGTTTTTGGATGTAATAATGGTAATTTTCATGCTATCCTAAGTGTATGTCGTTGTAATTTTATTTTTGGATGATTCGTGGAAACTTATGTGAATAATTGTATGCGTTGCACTATTAATTATGTAATAATGTTAGGACATTATAAGTTTGATTGAATTTGTGATTTGTAGATGATGTTTATATTGATGACAGATACGGTTAATGTGTGTAATGAGTGTGTAGGTGAAGGTATAGGAGAGCATGGGTTTTAGGTCAGCTACGCAATTGTGCACGAGCGGCCCATGGGTTGAGTCATAACCATGCTAAATGTTTGAGGTCTTAAAATAGGTGTATTTATTTGGGCACCATGGCTGAACCCTCAATTGTAATGTGTTTATGTCTTGCAAAATTAATTATGTTTAGGGTGTGTTTTATTAAGTAAACTAGTTTAGGGGTTTAATGATCTCATGTTAATTTAAGTGATGGTTTTGGGTAAGTGTGTGTGTGTTGCTAGAAGGGATTGGAGACCACATGTGAACCTTTGGTGGACCCCACACCCTCTACCCTTGTGCCCAAGCATGCCAAACCCGAAATTGGATTATTTTGGGAATTTTTAGGTACCCCTTTTGAGTTTGGGAGTTTCCTTAGCATGAAAATGGGCCCTTGGACCCTACCTAATAGGTAGGGGGGCTTATTTCCAAGGTTTGGAGGGATTTTCCCTCCCATTTTTCCCTCCTTAGTCACCATCCATGTAAGATGGTTGGTTTGTGTGTAATTGTTAAAAGTTGCTCCACTTTGTTTTATTTTTCATTTTTAGTATTTTGGGTGATATGGGCTAAAAGGTGAGTTTACTTCTAATTATTTAGTTATTGGAATCTTTGACTCATGAGAGGAGAGGGGGTGACACTTGTCACCTTTTCATTGGTTAGGAAACTTTTGGGTTCCTCTTCTTATTCTTCCTCATGGGGAAGGAAGGGGTCTTCTTGGCTCATTTTTTTTTTTTTGAGAACTTGGAGAATTTTGGGAGCTTGGAGGTTTTCTTAGACAAAGGGAAAAGCTTAGAGTCTTAGAAATCATTGTAGAGGTAGGATTCTTAATCTTTTTATTTCTTAGTTGTGCTTATCTTGTTAACTATGCTTCGATCAATAAAATGATGTGTGTGAAATGATGTGTTGTGAAGTTGTATGGTGAATGTAGTTTGTTTGTTATTTGTTATTTTCTTTTGTTTTCTCTCCACCATCATTTTGATTGATGGATTTTAGAGAATGTAGGGGAAGAGAGAGAGATTTCCATCTCAAACCTCATGGTTTTTGGTCCAGCCATGAAGGTCCCTTCTCATCCCCTCATATGGTTTGAGGTGGGATAAAGGTTCATATGGCTTGAACATTTCCCCATTCTTGGTGAGGAAACCCTTTTGTGTTTGAAAATCCTCCCAAGAAGGATTTCTATGAAATAAAGGAGGAATAAGGAGGATGAATGATTAGGAGGAATAAGGAGTTTTGTAAACATGTTTTTTTTTTTTTTTGATGCTCCTATGGTTGGACACCTTTGATATGGGCATCCTACTTCTTCTCTTCCCCCTTGTGAGGTTGACCTTATTATCCTCATGTTGTTGTTTTATCATGTGTAGTATGTCTAAGTGGTTAAATGGTCTTATGTATTTCTTGTTGTGTTTTATCCCCTTTATACTTGTGCACATTGTGGAAGTTTGTTCCTCTCTCCCATGGGCTTGGGGGAGGCTAGCATGGCTTCCAACCATGGAAAGGCATGTGATGATGCCTATTGGTTGGGTGGTAAACAAGCCTTGTCTCTTATTTTAGCATCCTTGGAAGAACACTCAAGTTGGAGATAGTTGGAGCCTCTTGCCATCTTGGTCCTCTTGGTCATCCTCATCTTTTGAGGGCATTACCTTCATTTTGTAAATAAATGTGGCTTTGTGAAGTTTTACACTCTTGTAAATACCCATTATTGTACTTATTGCTTTAATCATTACTAAGAAAGTTTTTACTTTATTATTGCAAGAATCTTGTAAGATTATCATTTTGAAATCATAATGAAACCATGAGTTTTTTTTATTTCAATGTCTTCATTTGGAAGGTTTTGTTTGTTTAGAAATCTAAAAATATAGTTATGCAATATACATTAAATCTAAAATATTTAGTTGTGCTTAATTTTAAAAGTAAAAAAAAAATGGCATTACATTTTGGTATCAGAGCCGTGGTTCAAACACATGGACTCTTTGGGTAATTTCTGTTTTAGTTATCTTATTGCTTTGTTAAAAAAATCTGTCTTTTCTTGTTGTTGGATCTCCCTCTTGTAGAAATCTGCATTAATTATTTAGCTATTTTGCATTGAAGGAAAGTTAGTGTTATAGGGTTGTAGGATTTATTGAAATGATGATGTTAGTTGTTTTATAATAGTTGTTGGAAATGATGTTTGTCTTAGCCCTTTTCTTCTTGCAATTATTGATAACAATATGCCAAGGAAATGAAAACAAATTATATTATATATATATATATATACATATTAAAATATATATATATATATATATATATTTATATATAATAAGGTTGTTTTCTTTTTATATTATAAAGTAAATAAAACTAAATAAAATAAAACAAATTTTAGTTTTTTTTTTAAAAACGTGTAAATTTAAAAAAAAAAATGGTTTTGGGGGGCGGGGTGGGGTGGCGACTCCCCAGTGTATAGGATGCCAAATCCCGCCTACTGCACCACTATCCTCCCGCGCACCCCACACTATCCCCCTATCCGCCATGCCCCCACTCCCATGTTATCCCCCTGCTACGCCCTTCCACGCACCCACCACTCCCCTTCATCCCGCCCACACCGCCCATTCCCCATGCCTTCCCCTTAAACCCATCACCGCCACAGCCCTGCCGCGCTCCCTCACACACCGCCACCCTTCGCGCAGACCTCCATCGACCTCCTTGCCAACCTCTCGCTGCTATCCTCTCGCACCTCCACCCGCGCAACCGCTGCCATTGCCCCCCCACCTCGCCCTCACATAGCCCTCTCTCCCTTAAACAACGGCCATACAATATATATATATATATATATATATATATATATATATATATATATATATATATATGTTCATCAAAACCATGGTTTTCCTCAACAAGTTTCACAAAAGAAAAATACATGGATTTCACAAAAAGAAAAGAGAATACATGGATGTATGGATTTCACAAAAGAAAAAAATACATAAGATTAAACAAGTTTCCATAGTTCCTCCTCAACCTGCACCTGCAATAACAACACAAAACAAATGAGAAAAGTATAGAGGGGGAAAAGAAGACATAGAGAGATTAGGGCAACTTTAGGGTGGATTTGAAATCAAGGGCCAAGATTGGATTTGATCCTAGGGCTCTCCTTCAACCCTACTTTTCTTTAAAACATGACATTTTAATGGGTTTGGAAAATAAATAAAAGGGGGTGTGTGGATAAACTAAGTTAAAAGGGGGAAAACAAATTAAATTTAAAGGGTGTGTAGGGAAAATTTATAAAAGGGAGGAAGATTATTTATTTTCTAGGGGTGTAGATTTTTAATCATGACCCTAGGAAGCTTGATAGGGTAAAATAAATTAAATTATTATTAGGCTAGTGTTTATTTGATTTTGGGTAATTTAATGATTAATGTAAATTAATTAATAATAATAATAATAATAATAATAATAATAATTTTAAAAAAATGCTTTCCGCAACTCTTAAAAGTTTATAAAACAATTGTTTACATTTTTCTTTTACCTCGGGTTCAAGATGGCACCCAAGAGGGTATGATCAGCTCAAAGCTCGGGATGTAGTGCACCTACGTGGGAGCCGCCCCAATTTTGGGCCTCAGATATTAGAGACCCTACAACAACTAATAGGTGTCATGCAGGAGCACCTTCCACCACCATAGGAGCCGAGAGAGGAGGACATTCAGTTGGGAGATGAGGAGTTGATTTACGAGGATGCACATTCAGAGCCACCTGAGCATGATACCCCGAGATGAGAGAGTTCATGCATCCCTTCCATCCTTGGCGAGACAATGGCCTCATTTTGTCACAGCTGATCACATAGCTTTGAGGGACCATTGGGAGATAGGTGACCTATTTCACCTACTAGACCACATCACTAGGATAGAGACACCTGGCAGTGTGATTCAAGAACTTCTTCATCTTTAGCCACCTACTTTCACTGGTTAGACATATGGCTTTGGGGAAAAATCTTGGCTCCTTAACTTTGATATCTACTTTGGCTTGCACTCTCAAAGCCAGGTTCACCATACACCTCCTCCGAGATGTAGCAGGCATTTAGTGGAGGAATGAGGAGTGGAATCTCCATTTGACTTGAGATATAGTGACCTAGGAGATATTTGAGGAGCGATTCAGGGCCCGGTATATGTCAGATCATTTTGTCTAGAACAAGATCGATGAATCTCATGACTTACGAAAAGGTTCTGGCATAGTGGCGTAGTATGAGAGCAGGTTCTTGGACCTCTTGCAGTATGTAGACTACCTACAAGACAAGAAGTTACAAGTAAACAGGTTCATTCGGGGCCTGAATGTAGATATAGGAAGAGTTGTTAGGATGTTATCTCCTCCCATGCTCGAGAAGGCCGTTGAGAAGGCCTACTTGGCTGAGGAGAATAGGACCAAGGCACAAGAGCACCAAGATAGAAACAAGAGAAAATACTAGGATAGGAATCGATAATTTTAGAGTCAGAGGGCATGGGGTGCAGCACCACCCCCTAGAGGAGGATTCTGGTCTTCTCCAGCAACATCGAGAGCTCCACCGCACCCATCACAACAGACACAACATCAGGGACACTAGCATCAGAGGGGTAGACAGACTCAAATTTTTCAGCGAGGTGGATCTAGAGGTGGTTTTGGTGGATCTAGAGACAGGAGGCCAAGTACTCATCACTCACAGCTAGCCCACTCACGCAGCAGTCTGCTAGGGTTGGACTAGCAGGTTTAGTTCACCAGAGTACAGGAGGGACCCCATCTCAAAGGGGTATAGGAGGATGTTTTATTTGTGGGGCTCCAGACCATTATGTGTGTATGTGTGTCCATTCAAGCCCACTACTACAGATATGCAGAGAGATCCTAGATCCAAGTAGATGGTGGGTGATGTGGGACGCGCCCATTTTGTATATGAAATGGTTGACGATAACCGCCAGCCGAGCATCAAAGCCACGCATCATTGAGACGACATATACTATCGGGGGTATTTTTGTCCCAGTACTTTTGATTCAGGTGCTTTGATTCTTTTGTATCTCCTTCTATAGTGGACCAGTGTGGGCTAGTGGTGGCTAGGCAACCAGATAGTTGGCAGGTTGAGTTGGCCTCTAGGGCTAAACTTGCCATGGACTCGTATGTGGAGAGTTGTGTACTTGATTTGGGAGTCTTCTCCACTACACTTGACCTTCGAGTTATTCCTTTAGGATCCTATCAGGTAGTGTTGGGTATGGATTGGCTCGAGGCTCATCGAGCCAAGGTGGATTGCAGAAAGAAGGTCATTGAGTGTTAGGATGATCTTGGTAGTGCGGTTGTGATTTCAGGGATGTAGAGACCTATTTCCTTGCATATGATCTCGGCTAAGCAACTCAAGTGGAGCATGCATAAGGGATGCCAGTTGTTTTCTATCACTATCAGTGATCATTCGGATAGTACTCCAGAGCATTCACCCCTTGATGATCACGCAGTTTTGAGGGAGTATGCAGATGTGTTTCAGGAGAGCTTCTAGGTTTACCACCTAGTAGGGAGGTGGACTTCACCATTGACTTAGTGCCTAGCTCCACACCAATTTCTAGGGCACCCTATCGGATGACGACTTCAGAGCTTCATGAGCTCAAGATTTAGTTAGAGGAGTTGTTAGAGAAGGGTCTCATTCGACCTAGTGTATCTCCTTGGGGAGTGCCAGTTATATTTGTGAAGAAGAAGGATGGTTCTCTCAGGCTTTGTGTAGACTTCAGATAGCTCAACAAAGTCACAATAAAGAACCGTTACCCACTCCCAGGATTGATGACTTGTTTGATCAGATGTGGGGAGCTAGAGTGTTCTCTAAAATTGATCTCAAGTTAGGGTATCATCGGTTACACATCTCAGATGCATATATTCATAAGACAACTTTTCACACACGTTATGGGAATTTTGAGTTCATTGTTATCCCCGTTGGTTTGACCAACGCCCCAGCTGTCTTCATGAGCCTCATGAACGGAGTGTTCAGGACCTTCCTAGATCACTTTTTCATAGTGTTCCTCAATGATATTTTGATATATTCTCATTTTGAGGAACATGAGGAACATTTGAGATAGGTGCTTCATATTTTGAGAGAGCAGAAGTTGTTTGGGAACTTGGAAAAATGTAGTTTCTTTCAGATAGAGATTCAGTACTTGGGGCACATTATTTTAGGAAAGGGTATCTCTATAGATCCCTCTAAGATTTAGGCTATCATGGATTGGCCAGCACCCACATCAGTCACTGAGGTGAGGAGCTTCATGGGTTTAGCAGGGTATTACCGCAGGTTTGTGTAGGACTTTTCTAGGATTTCTCACCCTATTAATTCTCTTCAGAGGAAAGGGAAGAATTTTGATTGGTCAGAAAAGTGTGAGCAGGCATTCAATTTTCTTAAGGAAAGGTTAACCATGGCACCTATCTTAGAAATTCCAAACCTAACAGAGGATTTTGTTGTTTGCACTGATGCATCACTAGAGGTTTTGGGAGTAGTTCTTATGCAGGAGCATAAAGTGATTTCCTTTGAGTCACATAAGCTCAAAGACTATGAGCTTAACTATGCTACTCATGACTTGGAGCTTGCAGTAATTGTTCATGCACTTATGTGTTGGCGACATTTCCTTTTGGGTAGACCTTTCATCTTGAGGATAGATCATTGTAGTTTACAACATATCTTCTCTCAGCCGAACCTCAACA
This sequence comes from Taxus wallichiana var. yunnanensis, assembly GCA_018340775.1. Classification (NCBI taxonomy): domain Eukaryota; kingdom Viridiplantae; phylum Streptophyta; class Pinopsida; order Cupressales; family Taxaceae; genus Taxus; species Taxus wallichiana. The sequence goes on along the minus strand of CM031239.1, from coordinate 97,563,213 downwards.
ATTGTCAATGGCATTGGATAGAGTTCCTATGTGAGTATGACATGGAGGTATAGTATATCAAAGGAAAGGAAAATGTTGTTGTAGATGATCTTAGTATACAATGACATGTACTTGCTTCAATGACACTACAGTCAGATTTGAGAGGCAGGATACTTGAGCATCTTCTAGAGGACAAGTTTTATGAGGGTGCTAGGCAGATGTTGGATTCTCAGGGTTCTTTTGAGGGTAGATATTCAGGATGCATGTTAGAGTCTGATGGTTTGCTTTGGTTCCATAGGCACATTTATGTGCCTAAGGAAGGCAATCTACGTAGTTTCATCCTTACTAAGGCTCATCGAGCCCCATACGTAGCACATCTAGGAGTGAAGAAGATGCATGCCGATTTGAGAGAGTTATATTATTGGCCGGGTCTTTGTCGAGACATAGTAGATTTTGTAGCATGTTGTCTTGAGTATCAGAGAGTCAAGGTAGAGCACTCTCATCCCGCAGGACTCTTATACCCTCATGACATTCTTGAGTGAAAATGGGATGTGATATCCATGGATTTCATATTAGGACTCCCTATGTCCTCTTATCATCATGATGCCATCATGGTCATTGTGGATAATTTCACCAAGGTTGTGCATTTCTCGCTAACCAAGGTTACCTATAATGCACAGGCCATCGCCAAAGTGTTTATGGAGGAAATTGTTAGATTGCATGGGATCCCGAAGATGATCATCAATGATAGAGATACCATCTACACATCAGTTTTCTGGACTTCTTTTCAGGATGCTTTGGGTACGCAAATTAATTTCAGTTTGGCATATCATCCAGAGATAGATGGGTAGACAAAGAGAGTTAATCAGGTTCTTGAGGACATGTTGAGGATGTATGTGATGGACTAGCAAAAGAAGTGGGAAGATTATTTACATTTAGTTGAGTTTTCCTACAACAACAGTTATCATAGCTCCTTTGGCATGGCTTCCTATCAGGCTTTGTATTGATGACCTCTTAGGACACCTTTGAGCTGGGATAAACTAGATGACATGATTATTTTGGGGCCATCTTATCCTCAAGATTTAGAGTAGTAGGTTATTTTGATTAGACAGTGTCTTGAGAAGGCTAGAGCATGCCAAAAGGCATATGTGGACACCAAGAGGATCGATCGTCACTTCTCAGTGGATGATAAAGTCTTCTTGAGGGTTCGTCCTCATAAGAGTCTAATCCATTATGGAAAGGGTTCTAAGATATCACCTCATTTTGTGGGGCCTTTTGATATTCTTGAGGTCATCGGTCCAGTTGCCTATCATCTAGCTTTGCCACCACGCCTTGCACGGGCCCATGATGTTTTTCATGTTTTTGTACTTCATAGATATGTACCAGATGTTTCTCATGTTTTGGATTGGTTGGCATTACAGGTAGAGGACGGAGGGTAGTGGAGACTAGAGCCCGTACGCATACTAGAGCACCAGAGGTTGGCCCTTCGAGGTCAAGATTTGGACCAGGTTAGAGTGCAATGGGATTGATATGATGAGTCATCAGCTACCTGGGAGGATGCTACACCACTGAGGGCTAGATATCCCTATCTCTTCCAATGACTTCTAGGAGGAAGTCTAATTCTAGGAGAGGGGGATGTAGTGCCCATGTTTTTATAGCTCCAGTTATCTGTTGGTTCCTTTATGCATAGACATGTTTTGATTGAGACTCTGATAGATTTTGGACATTTTACTATGTTATTTTATCCTCATGGACATTATGGTATTTTGGGTGCGTAGCGCCAATTGGACTAGATTCATATATTGATATATTTCTTATGATGTTGATGACACTAATAGGGTTATATGATAGATTTATTGGTTAGATGTTGGTTTCTTGTGGTCGATTTGATTAATGATATAGTTTTTTGGATTTAATAATGGTAATTTTCATACTAGCCTAAGTGTATGTCACCGTAATTTTATCCGTGGATGATTCGTGGCAAACTATGTGAATAATTGTATGTGTTACACTATAAATTGTGTAATAATGTTAGGATGTTATAAGTTCGATTTAATTTGTGATGTGTAGATGATGTTTATTAAATTAGACAGATGCAATTAATGTGTGTAATGAGTGTGTAGGTGATAGGTATAGAGAGCATTGGATTCTGTGTCAGCTACGTAATTATGCACGAGTGGCCCACTGATGAGTCCTAACCATGATAAATGTTTGAGGCCTTAGAATAGGTGTATTTATTTTGGAACCATGGATGAACCCTCAATTGTAATGTATTTATGTCTTGTAAAATTAATTATGTTTAGGGTGTGTTTTATTAAGTAAACTAGTTTAGGGTTTAATGATCTCATCTTAATTTAAGTGATGGTTTTGGGTAAGTGTGTGTGTGTTGGTAGAAGGGATTGGGGACCACATGTGAACCTTGGGTGGACCCCACACCCTCTACCCTTGTGCCCAAGCATGCCAAACCCGAAATTGGGTTATTTTGGGCATTTTTAGGGACCCCTTTTGAGTTTAGGAGTTCCCTTAGAATGAAAATGGGCCCTTGGACCCTACCTAATAGGTAGGGGGATTATTTCCAAGGTTTGGAGGGAGTTTCCCTCCCATTTTTCCTCCTTAGTCACCATCCATGTAAGATGGTTGGTTTGTGTGTAATTGTTAAAAGTTGCTCCACTTTGTTTTATTTTCGTTTTTAGTATTTTGGGTGATATGGGCTAAAAGGTGAGTTTAATTTTACTTATTTAGTTTTTGGAATCTTTGACTCATGAGAGGAGAGAGGGTGACACTTGTCACCTTCCCATTGGTGAGGAAACTTTTGGGTTCCTCTTCTTATTCTTCCTCATGTGGAAGGAAGGGGTCTTCTTGGCTCATTTTTTTTGGAGAACTTGGAGAATTTTGGGAGCTTGGAGGTTTTCTTGGACAAAGGGAAAAGCTTAGAGTCTTGGAAATCATTGTAGAGGTAGGATTCTTAACCTTTTTCTTTCTTAGTTGTGCTTATCTTGTTAACTATGCTTTGATCAATAAAATGATGTGTGTGAAATGATGTGTTGTGAAGTTGTATGGTGAATGTAGTTTGTTTGTTTGTTCTTTGTTGTTTTCTTTTGTTTTCTCTCCACCATCATTTGGATTGATGGTTTTTGGAGAATGTAGGGGAAGAGAGAGGGATTTCCCTCTCAAACCTCATGGTTTTTGGTCAAGCCATGAAGGTCCCTTCTCATCCCCTCATATGGTTTGAGGTGGGAGAAAGGTTCATATGGCTTAAACCTTTCCCCATTCTTGGTGAGGAAACTCGTTTGGGTTTGAAAATCCTCACAAGAAGGATTTCTATGACATAAAGGAGGAATAAGGTGGATGAATGATTAGGAGGAATAAGGATTTTTGTAAACATGTTTTTTTTTTTTGTTAGTGCTCTATGGTTGGAAACCTTTGATTTGGGCATCCTACTTCTTCTCTTCCCCTTGTGAGGTTGACCTTGTTATCCTCATGTTGTTGTTTTATCATGTGTAGTATGTCGAATTGGTTAAATGGTCTTATGTATTTCTTATTGTGTTTTATCCCCTTTATACTTGTGAACATTGTGGAAGTTTGTTACTCTCTCCCATGGACTTGGGTGAGGCTAGCATGGCTTCCAACCATGGAAAGGCATGTGATGATGCCTATTGGTTGGGTGGTAAACAAGCCTTGTCTCTTATTTCAGCATCCTTGGAAGAACACTCAAGTTGGAGATAGTTGGAGCCTCTTGCCATCTTGGTCTTCTTGGTCATCCTCATCTTTTGAGGGAATTACCTTCATTTTGTAAATAAATGTGGCTTTTGAAGTTTTACACTCTTTTAAATACCCTTTATTGTACTTATTTCTTCTTGTAAACTTTAGTCATTACTAAGAAAGTTTTTTACTTTATTGTTGCAATAATCTTGTAAGATTATCAGTTTGAAATCATAAGGAAACCATGAGTTTTTTCTTTTTGTTTCAATGTCTTCATTTGGAAGGTTTTGTATGTTTAGAAATATGCAAAATATAGTTATGCAATATCCATTAAATCTGAAATATTTAGTTGTGCTTAATTTTAAAAGTAAAAATAAAAATAAAAAATGGCATTACAGACAAAAAGGCCATAGACACATATTTTTTTGGGTCCATTCATCAAAGATACAAAGCTATGTTTTGATCAATATACTTACAAATTGCATATGAGAGATAGAATAGAGGAATACATAGGAAAAGGGAATTGTAACATTCCCATATTAAGACTTTAGAAACAGGATTGTTTTTTAATAATGTTATCTGTTCTAAATAATCATAATTTAGAACATAGATTTCCATGCCAATCAATCTCATAACAGATAACCGTATGCAGTTGTAATGACTCGAGAGAAACACCGATCTCTCATTTCGGGACTCTTGGTATCATACCAATCTCTCAAAGTTAACTCTATGAATTATATACTAGGTATACTTGGTTCTCTTACCCTTTTGGCATTAAGTGTTCTATTTAAGAGACCTATCTGAATATATGTTACCAATATTCATTTGAAATCTTACTTCTTAAACTAGGTGACATAAGACAAAGTAACCAAAGAGTTTGCGATACTTTGGCCAAATATTTTCAACATACTATTCATGTTAATATTCCTAGACAACATACTTGTCAAATAGAATATGTCCTTCACCCAACTTCATCTGTTATCTAGAATGGTCTTCACCGACTTGTCACCCACTTGTTCAAGGTTTATCCCTAAACAGGTTAGCAACATAGTTTATTGTAGAAGAATACTCGCGATGGCTAAGGGTACATAAACATACTCAATTGAAATAAGTCGATGGCGTGTGTCTAGTTATCCTAAGTCATCATGAGTTTCCCCTGACACTAGATCATACTTCTAACCTAAACTATGGTATAACTAAGATCAAGTCTAAGTTTATGTAGATCTAGATGATTCAACTTAGAAGGGTTTTGTCACATGTCAACTACAACACAATATCCTCATGAAGACTCGAGTCTTCACAAAGGTACTGTACTACAGTTGGCATGTGCCAACATCCGAATGAGTCATCCCATCTAGATGTACATACCCAAGAAAGAAGTTAATTATCTAATTATTTTCCTTAATTAAATTTTAATTAAAGCATCCTTACTGAATCCCTAGTTTCATTAACCATTAGGGTTGCAAGCAATAAATGAATTGTAATTGCTTTATAGATACATCTGCCTCCCAACCCCTTTCCGAAGATTTGTTTTTCATTCATTAACTTCCTAATTTAAGATTCAGTTTTACAAATAGAATCAACATACTAACAATGAGGTTAACTTATTTAACTTATCCAAGTCTTATCTTGTTTAAGTTCTGAATCAGATTCTTTTATAATATACTTCATTAAGATGAAGTCTACTTATTATATATATATTATTTTCATTTGTTTTACTTAGATTGATGAATTAAACAAGAGGAAGCACACCTTCCTCTTTCCAGAATGACATTTGGATTTGATTCCAAAAGGTCTTAATGACTACTTAATATTGTATAATATTTTCCTTTCCTTTTTACTTATTAAGAGTTAGGGTTCATTTGGAACCTCATAACATTTTACAAGTTTTCATCATGATTCCATTTACCCATTAACATCATTTTAGTAAAACCATAGTGATTTATTGAATGACCAATCATGAATGCCAACTTTAATAAGTTGCATTAATTAAGAGGGTAGTATATCTAGTACCCTTATCCTCTAGTTTATTTTAAGCCAACCCAAAAGGGTTCATTTCAGATATATATATATAGGGATAAGCATATCATTTCCATTCATAGAATGTACAAAAAGATGACACATCAAGTATAGATAAACCCAAAATATTTTCCATTTATCAAGGTGGAATTCATACATTACAAGTTCAAACACTTCAGACATATTTAGTGTCAAACAACATCAATAAGCTCTATTAAAATACAAATTTCCTTTCCAACAAATACATTTCAATAATGAATCATAATTCCTCATAAAAGATCCATTATTTTTGGTAAACAAAAGTAACATCACAAAATATCTTGTCTTCTTTTACCACTTGCAAAGACCATCTCGCAAAAAATGCTAGCAAGACAGTCAGTTCATTGAAATGAGCATGATAAGCACTAAGCATTAAAATGATGTGCTTTTAACTAATTGTTTCATAAAGAGAACTCTGCTTTTATGAAACAGATTAAAGCATTACAGAAAGACATATCAAAATGAAATACCAGTCATAAAAGAGAGAGAGATAAATCAAGTGTTGATCCATATCATCATTAAGTAATATCATGACATAATCATAATCAACTTTCAACCAATGATTTCATAGAAGGAATTAAAACATTAATCCAGATAAATGATAATTCACCAATCACAGAATGCTTTTCATTTACATATTTTTATGATCCACATCCTATTTAATTCCATCTAACCTGAGAAGATACTAACACTAATATCTCAAAGGAACAATCTACATTAGATGGAACAATAATACTTTTATCTCAAAGCATTAACTTAACTTCATCCTAAAATATAAAATTCCAAGCTCAATCAAACATTAGGATAAATTTAGGATGAACCAACAACATCTTTAGGAAAGAGTTTCTTATTTAAGAATCTATATCCTAAATTCAGATTCAAAACCAATCTAAGTTTTAGGATCCGCATCAAATAGATTTGACAAGGAATGAATTCAGTTTTTCATGCACTTGGAACTAATCACTCATCACAACAAGTACATCATTTCAAATGTAAAAGTCAAGAGAAGAAAGGAGGGATTTAGTAATCAGCTATAAATCCTACAATTCTTTTACTCCAAAAGAGACTTACTCGAAATTCCCAATCTAACATGACAAAACTTTAGAGTAACCTTTTTGCTTCAGCTAACATTTTCTATCACAAAAGGGTTTGATACATCAAGAAAGTCCTAGTGGTGACACAATGATATAGCTGAACAGGTCAGTTCCCTCTTCCAGAGTGCTATCGATGTAAGATGAAAAGAAAAGAGAAAGAGATTTTTCATTCTCAATCCAAGAAAGAACATAATAGACAAGTCTATCCTCTACTATTTTCCATTTTAAATCCCAACAGAGGTTAAATCAGACTCGATATAGATAACTTTCCCAAATTAGAGAGAAAGAGAACAACATACATCTACCTTCTAGAATTCAAAGAGGACAGTATTGTAAATACCTTAACTCAGAATAGAAAGAAAGGATAACAATGAATAATGGTAAGATAAGATCTCATTACTCCTTCCTTAACAGAGGTACTCTTACCAAGATCAAAAGAACTGAGATAGATTTGATTACCCAATGCCAAGAAAACACTTAACTCCAAACAACCATTGAATTCCAAAGAACCATTCAAACTTACAATTAATAATAGAAACCATAACATAAAAGATGCAAACTGAAATTGATCTCTCCTAACTCACAATCGATAACAACAACTCGTATAGCACAAAATCTATAACTGAAAATGTTATTCCTTCTAAACAATAATAGCAACAGTTCAAGGAGATATCCCAGTTTCACAAACAAAGAAGAGAGAGAGTAATCATTTCAAGTAATTTACCCATCAATTGATGGTGAACAAAAATTGAGAGAAATACTTACAGTCAAAACTTCCATTCAACCCAACTCAGAACCATGCATCTTTACATTGTTCAATGAAACAGTCAACTAGAACAGGAAGAATAAAACCCAACCTAGGTTCACAATTCGAGAGGAATAGAAAAAATGACGACACAACTATAAGTTCTATGCATTAAATTGATCTTAGAGAAGAGATAAACCCAAAAATGTTATAGTCTATTTCCTTCAAACATCCAACAAGTTAGACAGAGTCGAGTTACTCTACCTTTCGACCTTAACTCCCACAAGCTTCTACAATATCAACTACATTTCTAAAAAGGAAGACATACAATGTAATGTCAAAAGAACGAACATGAGACCATTATTTCCCCAAATAGAGGAAATGGAATTGAATTCAATAACCATTTCACAAATCACTCAAGAAGAATTAAACTAACAACCATGCCAAAGGACAGGTTGATCTTGAGGTGATCCGTTCCAGTTACTATCTAGTTTTAGCATAGCTCAAACAAAGTCATACTAAAGTTTCAACATGATCTCAAGTTCAATAGAAGATAAGCATGTTTCATACATTTTTCCAATAAAGGAAACAAAAACCCAAAACATATTTCTATCATAACAGTGAATCCTACTATCCATTTTAGCATAGTTCAAATAGACGTACACAAGATTCGACAACATCTCAAGTCCAAATAGAAGTTAAACATGTTTCATACCTTTTTCCAACAAAGGAAACAAACCTCAGATCGTATTTACATCTAACAATGACTCCAAGAAGAAGAATACAATGAAAAATACAAGCATCGAATGCAAGATAAACATCACATAAAAACCCATTTGTTCCCAAGAGCAAAGTTATTTTAATGAAGACATTTAGGAAAAATTAGAACAACTTAATGGGTAGAGCCTATCATGCTTGATAGAGCTTCTTCTTGATTTGTAGAAGATTTCTCACCGAGCCTCAACAACCTCTTTTTCTCCATGCAACATCCACCTCCTCAACTCTTCCACTTCTTCTTATACTTCCACAAAGTCCAAAATAGCTCAAGAATGCAAAAATAACAGCTAGATGCAAAATAGAACTGTTGGTTCAAGAACCAAAAAAATCCATGCAGAGCAAAAACTCGAAATGAACTGAAGATCAAAACAACAATACCAAAACCCACCATGCATTTTCCTAGGCGGTTTCCTCACCAAAAACGAAATCAATTAATGTGAAGGACAACCAATTTCCCTCCTATTTCTCCATGCCACCACCATCTATATTTGGTGATGCCTTAATTCAAAATTTTGCATGTAATTTCCATTTAGTGGTGATGCCAACTAGGCATCCACTATCTCCCAATGCCTCTGCCAAAATTGGTAGTCCATAGCCATTAAAACCAAAATCAATTCCAATTAATGCCTTGAAAACCGACGCCACCAACCTTACCACTAGCCAAGTAGTCCATAGGTACCCCTTAGGTTAGCAATAGTTTAGGTTATATTTTTATTAGGTTAGAAATCAACCTTAGTCCTTAGGTAAATATTATTTTCCTTAGGTTGTTTCCAAACTCAATAAATATAAAACATGCCAACTTAGGTTAGGGTGTCAACTTTAGTAGTTTTAGTAATAGGTCCAAGGTCCTTATACGTTATTCAATATTTTATTACTAACAAGAAGACCCAGGCCTATCACTTACAACTTGTTGCAAAGAAAGGATCCCGAAGAAGGGTCCTTCATATTTATACGCAAAACAAGGCTCAGTCTAACTTCACCTTTCCATTTCTGAATGCCAAGTCAACAAAATGAACAAGTAAGAAGAACTGAAGCATACCTTGGATCAATGGAATTGATCCAAGGTTTTGCTGTCAACATCAAATAAGTTACGACAAAAAAAATACAAGTTCATAATCCTTTTTTTAAAAGTGAATTTAAGCTGTACATAGAGATGAATGGCCTCATTTCAAGTAACCAAAAATCACAAGAAAATGAAAATTTTCAGCCAATATTGAGTTATCCATTACAAACATGATTTCCAAAATTCATAAGAGTACTCCTTCCTAAGACAAATCACATGTCAACATTTGCAATGTCAAGAGTGGAAGTCATCACAGTAACAACCATGTCAAAGATGTTACATGAATGGAATAAATGTAGCTTTTATTTCTTGTGCATTTATGATACAAAGTTTAACAAAAATAATCAACAATTTTTACCAAAAAGTTGAAAAATTAGAATCCTTTGGAATGGGTAAGCCATCCCAATTTATAGCAATGTTGATTTACCTTTCACCTACCCCCACATGAATCTTCATGATATTATTCACTTGTGAATTTTTATCTTCCTAGACATGAGAAATAAGGTCCCTTTCATAAATTAAAGGGACTTTTACAATATAACTTCCGAAAGTCATTTAAGTTGATAAGAAATATTACAATGATTACACTTAATGAAGAATTATAAAGGGGAGAGAAGGAAGAGGGATAAATATAGAAAGGGAATAAGTTTCCAAATTTGATGAAGAAACTCTCTGCAATGAATAAATTTGTTGATTCATGCCTCCTAATGATGATTCTCTAGATCAATCTCATCTTCCTTGAATTCCTTGTTGAATTGAGCTATCATAGCTATCAACATGTTTTCCTCTTATATATCAACCTTGGTCCATATCCTAGGGACATCATTGATCTTCTTGTATTAATGCACCCATTCTTCTTGATCCATCGAAATTGCAGTAATGCGACTTATGATGATAGACAGGGACTATAAGTTATCTTCATTGAAGGAAAGAGATTCACCTACCTCTTTCTTGAATAGCTCCTGAAAGGAAGCAATGAGTTCCTCTGATTATGAATCTTCTGTGAGCGGAGGGAAATAAAGTCTTTGAACACAATTTTAGACATCATTTAAGATCTTAAAAGAATGTTGTCCACAAGATTACAACTCAGATATTGAATTCTTGAGAATTACATATTTCATGTCCATGATGTGGATCCAAAATCATGACAATTTATCTACATCAGATGTAAACACGTTCTTACTTAGGTGGGTGTGAGAGTAAAAATAAATCAACTTGGATACCTATGGAACCATCTCATCCAAATGAATCACCTCTTTTCCAACTCCATTTTTTCACTTCTAACAATGTTTCTAGAACATACTTGATGAGAGAAATGATATCTGGAAACAATTCCTTTCCTTGATCAATTATTTTCTCAATCCACTTCTTATTGGCATTATGCAACACCATATATCCTTGTGTTTTCTTAACCACCTCAGGATTAAAACTACCGATTGGAGGAATGTCTTGTACAGGAAGAGAAGTTGTTGAGTCAGCTTCCAAGAAGGGTTGAATATGAGCACTAGGAACAATTACCTGTTCTTCCAATTATAAAATTATTTTCTTGTATTCTTCATTCCTAATGAGGAGAAAACAATATTATTATTTGAATAGATGAGAGTCACCCTTATGTGATGCTTGGACTAACGAGATGTGAGTCAACTCATATTCTAATGGAGTCATGTCTTCGATGGGATTTTTAATCTTAGGCCTAATAAATTTAACATAGTGACTACCTCAAATGCCACTAAAGAAGCGGGATGTTGTCTTGGCATTATTTATTTACTTAAAATTCAGAGTTCCTAAGATTACTTTGATACTTGGCATGATAACCCATTTCTTTATCCTTTCCTCACTATTGATAATGTCATATATCAATGGGAGTGTTTCATCAGGAGTTGACATGATGTTTATCACTGGAGCACTTCCAAGTTAGTTTTGTGAAAAAAATCTTGACCATCATGAGGAATATTTTCCATCAAGAAATATATACCTAAACACTTGGATGCACTTCAATGAATCACTCTTTCTTGATGTATCTTTGTTGTAATGCTTACCTCCTACTCAAACAACTTAAATCACTTTAGAAACATTTCTAGCTCACCGAGCTCACCAAAGCTCATCAAGGAAAGATGATGATGAATATAAATCAACTAAATTTTTATGATGAATTCCTTAGCTTGAATTTCAACCGTTAACTTGACTCCCTCCTTTGTTTGAACACTTTTACTTTTTTAACTATGCGCCTTACAATGTTCTACCTTACTCTCATACACAAGTGTGACCAAACTGATGTCTCATGATCCTCGTGAAGGATAAATTACCTTTATTGAGTTGTGACACCACCTAGGAACCTTGTGAAGATGTTGAAAAAAATAAGCGAGATGGATGAAAACCAAACATACTAAAAATTTTAACTCTCAAAATGGAGACTTTAAGTTTTTAGCAAGTGGAATCAAGACCTACTATTTTGGGACATTTCACCTGTTTTTCTCCTATTTGAAATCCTTAATCATTTGGAATAATTTTTTTAACTCCATTGACACTCGATTTTCTATTTTTGGAAACTTTCTATTTTTAGATAATTGACTTTACTATTTTCTTTTCATTTTTTTGGTCCAAATTGCCTAGTTTGACATCTCTAACATTTTTGAGTTTACTATCTCGAAAAGGATTATCTATTTTGGGAAATATTCTATTTATAGTAAGTGAGGAAACCAAAGGCTTACTATTTTTATAAATTACCCTTTCACACCTCCGATTGAGATGCAATTAGCTTCACTTTGGAATAGGTTTTTCTTCCGACTTCGTGTTTAAAATTTTAGATTGATTTTTTCCGAAATGATGGTAAAATGAAAAAATGTAAACTAGGGCATAAAATGAGGAATTTTTTCCATTAAAAATTGAGGGAATCATTTATTTTTCTTCCACTTTCTTATTTGAATAACCTAGGAAATAGGAGGTTCTAAAATTTCATTCGATTCCGTCTGGCGGTTTGGGAGATATGAATTTTTCTTGTTCTAGGGCACAAAGTCAATCTGGAAAATTTTGGCATGGTGTCTAGAAAAAATATTTTTCTTAGTTAGTTATCATCTATGGTCAAGAAATAATGGAGGAAAATGGTGGATATATTAACTATAATGGTTTCTAGAAAAACTCCGGCAATATCTCTCATATATACACAAGGAAGGAAGCAACAATGTAGTTAGAACATTTACAAATTTTTGTTTTTAAAAATTCATGTGATGGAGCACAATTTTTTGTTCTAACTACCCCAAAGGAATGGGATATAAATGAAAAAAAATTCTCCCTCACCACATCATGACAAGTTTCACATGATGATTTCCTGGTAGAAGGGAGAGAAAAATCATGTAAAATGTTCTTGAGGGGTGAATGAGGAACCTGGGAAAGGGTTGGAGTGTGGTGGATATTTTTTTCCCAATTATCCCCAAGGGATGGGATAGTTGGAACAAAAAAATGGACTTGATCTGCATGCCAATAAGTGGTAAGTTGTGGTTACACAACAAGAAAGCTAGAAAACTAGGAAAAAGTACTTACGAAGGCTTTTCAAAGTCATATGGAGATCCAAGGGGCATAAAAGTCATGGTGTGGAAATTTTTGTCCCAATTTTTGCAAAACAATGGGAAATTTGGTGTAAAACGTTGTTCCTAATTCTCATTCTGACATGTGTCCATGTATTGAAATGACTAAGTCCAAAAATATTACCTTGAGGAGAACCTTGAAGATGAAGTTTTCGAGTTCTTGGAGGATATTTTAAGAAATTCATTATATGATTTTACTCAAACAATATTTTGTGAAGAATTTGATCAGTCCCATTATCTAATTCTCGTTTGAAACTTTGTACAAAATCCCTGTTGTCTCGGAGATGCAGGTGTGCCTCGCCAAATATATATGGGATGAAGCACTTTGGTCTCGTGAAATATCTGAAATAACCATCATTTATAGTATTTAATAATATTTAAAATTTTATCTTCTTTGAACTCTAGCTCATTATGGATCTCCGAGATCACCTTCGAATATCAGGTGCTTTTTTAGACTACTTCCTCCTTCACCCTCAAAACTTTGCTTTAACTAAACTTGTCCCTAAACCTAATATAATAGGCTGTAAGAGTTTTTCTACGACATTGATATGTGCCACTAACCTGCCAAAAAAACAATTTAGAGTCCCCCATGGCATGGAGATAAGTAATATTCCTATCAAAGGAATATTTATTGCCCAAGATAAGAGGCTCATTTTTGACATGTTATTGGTGACTTTTAATTCTAGTCGAGAGGAAAGGGTAAAATTTTGGTTGGAAGGATCAAAGAACACACCTACCCAAGCTTCTTGAAGGATTTTTTCCTATCAAAGTGTAACAAACGTGTATCCTCATGTGAATCAATAATGATTTCTTCTTTGGTGATCATGGGGTTTAAATTGATATCGGTGAGGGAGGTACTTCATTATTGGCATCCGAGGACTGTGCCTCAAGACCAGTTGTAAAGCTAAAGAAATAGTCTTTAATGGAAATAGAATTTTCGATACCCTCAATGAGGAGGATATCCTCATCGGGTAGTGCATTCGAATAAGTTCAGAATAGGGATGGGAGTGGTGAAAAATTGATTTGTGATAACTTGGCATTTTATCACTTGTTGCATGATAATACATAGGTTAAATTCCATAAGAAGAGTCATCCACTTCCCAATTCAATCCATTGGAAGGACAATATTTGAGAAGAATTATCTCAAAGGATCTCAGTATGGACAATGATGTAAGTGGTTTATCAAAGCATATAATGTCGTAATTTTATATTTGCGTATTAGATGGATAGAAAATATCGCTCGATGGAAGTGTATCACATCTCATAATCTAGTAGGTACTAGCTAACATAGTAGATGACACGCTCCTTTCCCTTTTCATCCTCTTGTGCTAGCATTTACCGAATAGAGAGTGGATTGGAAGAGATATGTAATAACAAGGTTCAATCAAGAGAAGGAGGTTGTAATGTTGGTAGTGAAGTGAGAGATTGTTTCATGTTATCGAAAGCTTTCTGACAATCCTTGGTCCATTCAAGTTTGGTAGATTATTGATGTAGGTTTTTATGGCATGCACATGATAAGTGAATTCAGATATAAATCGATTGCCACAAGCTTGCCAAGAAAAGTTTGTATGTCAACTATATAATATGGTCACAAGATGTCGAGGATGGCCATAATTATTTTTGATTCCACATCAATTTCACTTTTTGTTACTAAGAAGCATAAAATTTTACCTCGAGTCACCGTAAATATGCATTTTATAGGATTGAGACAAGATTTGTATTTGTGAAGATGCCCTAGGGTAATGTATAGGTCATTAGCATGATCATTAATGCGTCAAGAATTGATGAGTAGATCATCCACATAAACTTTGAATATTTTGTGTATTAGGTCATGAAATATGTGATTCATGACACATTGATACATTGCACTAGAATTTTTGATCCTAAAGGGAATCTTGACATAACAATAAGTACCCTATTCTATCATAAAGGTGGTCTTATGTTGATCTTCAAGAGTGATTTGGATTTGGTTATATCCTGAGAACCCATCCATGAGAGATAACATTTTGTACCCTACCATAGAGTTGATGATGACATCAATGGAGGGTAAAGGGAAGTTATCCTTAATACAAGCGGGTTCATATTTCTTAAATTGATGTAGATGCGAATCTCGAAAGTATAATTTTTCCTAATTGGAACAATATTGGAGACCCATTCAGAATAGTCCATGGTGCGAGATGAATTTGGCATCTAAAATATTAATTATTTTTTTATGATAAAGATCATTTATTTTAGAAGGGAATTTTTGTATATTTTGTTTCACAGTGCACAACATCGTGGATAGGTGATGATTTTATGAGAGACAATATCATGATAAAATCATAACATGTTATAATATCCCCATGTAAATTCTTCCTTATGCATTCTTAATAATTCAATATGACACTCATGTAGATGGTCAAAACAATTCCTGAGCATGACTACATGCGAAGGATCATCATCAAGTTTTGCACTAATGGAAGATTCAACTAGCATATAATTTCCATCCTAGAAATGGTATGGAGCTTTAGGTAATTTAGCTACCTTTTCCTGGAAAG